>JALJCO010008369.1:0-319744 GCA_023101725.1 Atherinomorus stipes | reverse complement strand
TTTATGCAAACACTAGGAATGCATACAGCTCCTCTGCCCTGCCTCCTTTAGGAAGATCAGATCATAATCTGGTTCTTCTCACCTCCACCTACAAGCCCATCGTTCAGCAGCAACCAGTCATTAGAGGACGATTAAAACCTGGTCTACTGAGGCTGAAGATGCTCTGAGAGGGTGCTTTGAGGCCGCAGACTGGAATGTCCTCTGTGAACCTCATGGAGATGACATCAACACCATGACTGAGTGTGTGACAGATTACATAAACTTCTGTGTGGACAACATCGTTCCAACAAGAACAGTGAGGTGCTTCCCGAATAACAAACCCTGGATCACCAGTGACCTGAAAAAGCTGCTGAACATCAAAAGAAAGCTTTCAGGGATGGAGACAGGGAGTTACTGAAAGACCACACAAAAACAACTGAAAACACAGACTAAGAAGTGCAAGGAGGACTACAGGAAGAAGTTGGAGAGCCAGCTCCAGCAGAACAACGTGAGGGATGTGTGGTCGGGAATGAAGAAAATCACTGGCTTCAAGTTAAAGGGGGACCAGACTGACGGAGGTCTGGACAGAGCTAACGAACTGAACATGTTCTTCAATAGGTTCAGTTCCCCCCCTGCCGACAACCCAACACACCACACACCCCCTCCATGAGCCCACAGCTTTCCTGTCCCACCTCCACTCTGTCACCCTGCACCTCAGTCATGGACCTGAACACAGCCTCATCTCCCTCCACATCAGGACATCCTGAGACCTCTTTTGCCTCCACCTCCAGCCTGACTGTCTCCTGTGACCAGGTCAAGAAACAACTAGAAAAACTGAACCGGAACAAGGCTGCAGGTCCAGATGGTGTCAGTCCCAGAGTTCTCAAGACCTGCTCAGAACAACTATGTCCGGTTCTCCAGCACCTTTTTAACACGAGCCTGAGACAGAACAGAGTTCCTGTGCTGTGGAAAACATCCTGTCTTGTTCCTGTCCCTAAAAACCACAACCAGCTGAACCAAATGACTACAGACCAGTTGCTCTGACATCTCACATCATGAAAGTCCTGGAGAGACTCTTACTGGCTCACCTCAACAATCAAGTGAATACCTTTCAGGACCCATTACAGTTTGCATATCGTAATGGGCTTGGGGTAGAAGACGCCATCATCTTCTTGCTTCAGAGAGCCCACTCTCATCTGGACCAGTCAGGCAGCACTTTGAGGGTCATGTTCTTTGATTTTTCAAGTGCATTTAATACTATTCAGCCTGCTTTGCTATGTCAGAAGCTCCATAACTTCCAGGTGGATCCCTCCACAACCACCTGGATTTACGACTACCTCACAAACAGACCACAGTTTGTGAGACTGAAAGGTTGTGTGTCTGAGATGGTGGTCAGCAGCACTGGAGCACCACAAGGGACTGTACTCTCACCATTCTTCTTTACACTGTACACCTCAGACTTCCAGTACAACTCTGAGTCCTGTCATCTGCAGAAATATTCTGATGACTCTGCAGTTGTGGGGTGTATTAGTGATGGACAAGAAGCTGAATACAGGGAACTTGTCAATCAGTTTGAGAAATGGTGCAGTAACAATCAGCTCATCTTAAATACCAGCAAGACTAAAGAGATGATTGTTGACTTCAGGAGGAGCAAGAATAAGCAGCATAGTCCTGTCTACATCCTGGAAGAGGAGGTGGAGGTGGTAGAGAACTACAAGTACCTTGGAGTTCAGCTGGACAACAGACTCGATTGGAAATGCAACAGTGACTACATCTACAAGAAAGGTCAGAGCAGACTCTACTTCTTAAGGAAGCTAAGATCATTCAACGTCTGCACCAAGATGTTGCAGATCTTCTATAAGTCTGTTGTAGAAAGTGCAATTAGCTTTGCAGCCATCTGCTGGGGAAGCAGCATCAGAATCAGAGACTTGAAGAAACTAAACAAGCTGATCAAGAAAGCTGGTTCTGTGCTGGGGATAACTCTGGAGCCGCTGGAGCTGATCGTTCAAAAAAGAATGCTGCACAAGCTGATGAAGATGATGGAGGACACTTCCCATCCTCTCCACAACACGGTGAAGAATCAACAGAGTGTGTTCAGTGGGAGGCTGCGTCAAGTTCGCTGTAGGACGGAGAGATACAGGAATTCATTCCTGCCAGCAACCATCACCCTAAAGAACAAGACTGACTGACTTTTTTTTTTTTGTTTATTTAAAAAAAAAAAAAAAAAAAAGTGAGCTTTACAATACTGAATTTCCCTTCGGGGATGAATAAAGTATTTTTCATTTCATTTCATTTCATAAATAAACTTGATTTGATTTGACTTGGTTGCCATGGGCAACTCATAATGACATCATCAGGAGTGCCAGGACTTCAAAAGAACCCAGTTGCCATTCCACCAAAAGTTGCCGTGGCAACGGCTCTTATGATGTCATAGACTCAAAGATTCTTAGACGATTCAACTACAAGCTCCCACAGACACAGACAGACAGACACACACAGACAGCCGCAGTCATTTCAGCTAGTCTTACAACTGAAATCGATTTAAATTCATACTTTATATCAAAACATTCTTAAACCAAGATGATCTTTGCACTTGGGTTCCTTGTAGGAACCTTAGTCACCAAAGCTGTGAGGAAATTTGTAGACCATTTTATCCCAGAGGAGACAACTGAATTACATGAAGAAAGATCTTCAGATATTTCTGTTCCCAATCCTCCCAATAATGAAAAATACACCCTTAAAACAGAGGAAGATCACAAAGGAGAAATGTTTTTGGAGAAAATAAGTGACTCTCCTCAAAATAATGAACATTTCGTCCTAAAACCAGAGGATGAACATGAAGGTGAAACGTTAATGGAGAAAACGATTGATTCTCCTCTGAATATTGAACATTTCACCGTAAAAACAGAGGATGACCACGAAGGACAAACATCTAATGACAAATTAAGCGAATTTCCTCCAAATAATGAACATTTCACCCAAAAAACAGAGGATGACCATGAAGGTGAAACGTTTATGGTGAAAACAATTGATTCTCCTCTGAATATTGAACATTTCATCGAAAAAACAGAGGATGACCATGAAGGACAAACATCTAATGACAAATTAAGCGAATTTCCTCCAAATAATGAACATTTCACTCAAAAAACAGAGGATGACCATGTAGGTGAAACGTTTATGGAGAAAACAATTGATTTCCCTGTGAAAATTAAAAAATTCACCCAAAAAACAGAGGAAAACCATGAAGGAAAAATGTTTTTGGAGAAAATAAGTGATTCTCCTCTAAATAATGAACATTTCACCCCAAAACATGAGGGAGACCACGAAGGAGAAACATTTATGGAGAAAATGATTGATTCTCCACCAAATATTGAACAATTCATCCTAAAAACAGAAGATGACCTCGAGAGAGAAATAGTTTTGGAGAAAACGATTGAGTCTCCTCTGAATATTGAACATTTCAACCAAAAAACAGACGATGACCACGAAGGTGAAACGTTTATGGAGAAAACCATTGATTCTTCACCAAATAATGAACATTTCACTCAAAAAACAGAGGATGACCATGAAGGTGAAACGTTTATGGAGAAAACAATTGATTTCCCTGTGAATATTGAAAATTTCACCCAGAAAACAGAGGATGACCATGAAGGAAAAATGTTTTTGGAGAAAATAAGTGATTCTCCTCTAAATAATGAACATTTCCCCCCAAAACATGAGGGAGACCACGAAGGAGAAACATTTATGGAGAAAATGATTGATTCTCCACCAAATATTGAACAATTCATCCTAAAAACAGAAGATGACCTCGAGAGAGAAATAGTTTTGGAGAAAACGATTGAGTCTCCTCTGAATATTGAACATTTCAACCAAAAAACAGACGATGACCACGAAGGTGAAACGTTTATAGAGAAAACCATTGATTCTTCACCAAATATTGAACAGTTCATCCTAAAAACAGAGGATCACCACGAGAGAGAAATGTTTTTGGAGAAAACAATTGACTCTCCTCCAAATAATGAACATTTCGTCCTAAAAACAGAGGATGAACATGAAGGTGAAACGTTAATGGAGAAAACGATTGATTCTCCTCTGAATATTGAACATTTCACCGTAAAAACAGAGGATGACCATGAAGGACAAACATCTAATGACAAATTAAGCGAATTTCCCTCCAAATAATGAACATTTCACCCAAAAAACAGAGGATGACCATGAAGGTGAAACGTTTATGGTGAAAACAATTGATTCTCCTCTGAATATTGAACATTTCATCGAAAAAACAGAGGATGACCATGAAGGACAAACATCTAATGACAAATTAAGCGAATTTCCTCCAAATAATGAACATTTCACCCAAAAAACAGAGGATGACCATGTAGGTGAAACGTTTATGGAGAAAACAATTGATTTCCCTGTGAAAATTAAAAAATTCACCCAAAAAACAGAGGAAAACCATGAAGGAGAAATGTTTTTGGAGAAAATAAGTGATTCTCCTCTAAATAATGAACATTTCACCCCAAAACATGAGGGAGACCACGAAGGAGAAACATTTATGGAGAAAATGATTGATTCTCCACCAAATATTGAACAATTCATCCTAAAAACAGAAGATGACCTTGAGAGAGAAATAGTTTTGGAGAAAACGATTGAGTCTCCTCTGAATATTGAACATTTCAACCAAAAAACAGACGATGACCACGAAGGTGAAACGTTTATGGAGAAAACCATTGATTCTTCACCAAATATTGAACAGTTCATCCTAAAAACAGAGGATCACCACGAGAGAGAAATGTTTTTGGAGAAAACAATTGATTCTCATCCAAATATTGAACAATTCACCCTAAAAACAGTAGATGACCCCGAAGGAGGAATGTTTTTGGAGAAAACGATTGATTCTCCTCTAAATGATGAAGATTTCACCCAAAAACATGAGGAAGACCATGAAGGAGAAACATTTATCGAGAGAATGATTGATTCTCCACCAAATATTGAACCTTTCTCTGTAAAAATAGATGATTATGAAGGTGAAACGTTAATGGAGAAAACAATTGATTCTCCACCAAATATTCAACAATTCATCTTAAAACCAGAAGATGACCACGAAAGAGAAATGCTTTTGGAGAAAATGATCTATTCTCTTCCTAATATTGAACATTTCTCCCTACAAGCTGAAAATGACCACGAAGGAGAAACATCTAGTGAGGAAATAAATTATTCTTCTCCAAATATTGAACATTTCACCCAAACAGGAAAGGATAACCATAAAGGTGAAGCGTATCAGGAGACTGTAAATCCTGCAGGATATAAAGATTTTTATTTCACAGATCATCCAGCCATGCATCTAAAGAAGTTCTGCACGTTTTCCAATTCATTCAATAACTGCTGGATGAATTCCACCTTCCAGAGCCTTTTAAATCTGAGCATCGTTGAAGCTAAACTCCTTTTGGATTATGTGCCAGAACAAGTGTATGAGAAACTGCTTGTACACGCCTTAGCACATCCTGGGAGTCACTACAGTGAAGCAGACATCTACTCGGCTCTGATGGAACTAAGTTTTCGACAACCATTGTTACGCCTTGAACATCAAAACGATGCTGCAGATTTTTTGGCTTATTTATTACCTCGGTTGGAGGAATCTGGGATTGGCACAAAACTTCAAGCGCATATCAAAAGCAGCTGTGCCCAATGTGGAACCACGGAAAGCAAAACTGAACCCAAAGGTGTAATCTTTTACCTCCCAAAAGGAAATCAGAGCCACACCATGAACTCCCTTTTTAACTATGCACTTAACGAGAACAGCCATATGGATCAGTGTAAAACATGCAAGTCCAAACGTACGCACGAGTCTTATGTCGAGGATCCTCTCCCTGACGTAATGACACTCTGCCTGGCATGGGTGCATTATAAGACAGAAACATGCAATAATGTGTCATTTTCTCAAGACATTACTGTCCCTACAAAAAACGGGAACCAACTGTACTTACTAAACTCAGTCATTTGCTACAAATCTTTGGGCTCAGTGGTTTCTCACTTTTATACAAACTTGCTTCATGAAGGCATGATCATTCAGGCTGATGATGACTGCATATCGGATGACGGCAGTATAGAGGATATTGAACAAAATGGTATGATCTTTCTTTATGAAAAGAAGTCTTAGACACTAAACTGAGAACACGCACTGGCAGAAGATTACAGATTAGGTCAGTAAAAGTTAAATAATCGTGAGATGTCAATGTAATCTTATGAGTTTTCAAGACTTTATCTTGATCTTGATTGGATCCCAACCTGAGGTAAATGATTTAACTTACTTTTAAACCACGTAAAAACAAGATACGTTACTGAGAACCCAAGACCAAGGTTATTATCGTTAACCAAAACTAACGAAAAACCTCAAACTAAAAATGAAAAAAAACATTTTCGTTAACTGAAATAAAAATGACAGTTTTTCAAAAAACAATAACTGACTAAAACTGTGTTGTGTCTTTAAAAAACTCCCTAAAACAAACAAAAAATATTGCAAAAACATCCTTAGTTTTAGTTTTTGTAAATTTATTTAAGACATATTGTAAGCTGTTTGGGTTAATATTAAATCTATTTCTATTTAATCTATTTATTTTGCTTTTATTTCGAGTGACTTTCTGATGATTTTGAATGTCACGCCAGACAATAATTTATGAAAAAAAAATCCCCCAAAACTAAAACTGGGAAAAAAACTGAAACAAATGAAAAATCCAAAACTATCATAGCCTTGTCCGGCGGTGTCAGTATTGAGCTGTGTAGCTGATATGCAGCCAGCAAAAGGAAAAAACCAGAGAAGAAGAACAGGAACTAGAACAAAAACAACACAAAAACTGCCAGGACCAATTTGCCCAATAAAAGCCACTTGAGAAAGAAGACACCAAACAAACAGAGAGCATCTGTAGACATGGCTGGAGCTTTTGAGGAGAGGTGTGTCCGAAAACACACTTGCAAGACACTTAACCCCCCTTGCCTTGTATGAATGTGTGTGAATGTTCCGGTGGTGCCGGCGGGGTTTGTTTCTTCTCTTGGTGTCCTTATCTCCCTCCCCCTTTTCTCTCTTCCCTTTTTCTCCCCTCCCTTTTTTTTTTTCTTTTGAAATTATCCATCCTGAGTTTTAGAAAAAAAAGACTAATTTAAATCTCGTTAACTCCCTCCCCATGTATTAAATCGTAGGAGTTGTCGGAGGGGCCGTAGGCGCGAAATGGCAGCCACGCTTCCGTCAGTCTGCCCCAGGGCAGCTGTGGCTACGTACATAGCTTACCATCACCAAGTATGAATGAGGAGTGAATGAATAATGGACCTACTGTGAGCGCTTTGAGTTCCTGGATAGGAAAAAAAGTGTGATATAAATCTAATCCATTATTATAATTATTATTAAAATATACTCATATCTACGACATCACATCGCCAGGGCACCGGTAGCACTGCCGCCTAGCGGACAAACTGATTTATGAACCATGAGAACACAGAAGATGCATGGAGGTATGGAGGCAGCCACGCAGGGCACCGCATGAAACGGACGCCGCCATTTACGTACATAAGGGAGCAGAAATGGGCCTTAAACCGGTGCACATCGGCCGCAAATGCAGGGGGCCCAGCGTGAGGCACAATGGGGAGGTGTGGCTGGAGCAACCTCGGCTAAAGCGCCAATAGTACCGCACTCAGTCAGCCACAGCAAACACCATCCCCGATACAGATGGCCCCACAAAGGACATAAGAGCATTAAAGCATTAAAAAAACATCCAAACCATAATACTCATAAAAAAGCTAATAAATAATCAAAAAATTAGATTAACTAGTTAAAGGGACTTGAGGCAGGAATTTGAAAAAAACCAAACATGAATGTCCCTTTTTTTCATACTAATGGGTGATGAAGCGCTAAATACCAAAAATAACGTTTCCACCCATGTTTCTCTCCGTTGCCTTGAACCGGCTGTGTGCTGCTAAATGCGCTGCAATTCAGTGTCCGAATTTCCCACGTTGCCCTACGGACGTGACGTCAAATGACGCTACGTCCGCAGTTTTGATACAGGAAAAGACGGACGCGTTAAATTAAAACACTGTAAGCGTTAGTTATGGATTCTTCTGCCGTCAGAATACGATCTAGATCAACTGAAAGACACTAAAAAGTGTAACTACGAAGAAAAAGCTTAGTAAACAACATTATAGCTTTCCAGCTCTGCCATGCGGACGTGACATCAAATGACGCTACATCCGCAGTTTTGATGCAGGAAAAAGACGGACGCGTTAAATTCAAACACTATAAGCGATAGTTATGGATTATTCTGCCGTCAGCAAACGACCCAGATTAACTGAACGACCACTAAAAAGTGTAACTAGGGAGAAAAAGGTGAGTAAACAACATTATAGCTTCAGTTTGTGCACGCTCCCGTGACGGCTTGGCTCGTGGCTGCAGTTACCTGTAGCGCCAGTCGCGAGTTTCGTTTCTTAATCTTGCCTCAAGTCCCTTTAAGACTTAAAGGTGTTATAGAAGATGTTTCGGCGTTTCAGAAAGCAAAGACTGTTAGCGAGTTTTTGAATAATGCGCATGCGAAAGACCAACCTGCTAGATTCACAGCTTCCTCCTCCGGCCACAGAACAACGTTCACAAGCCACTCGGTGTTTATTAGACAGCAGCTACAGATTCTCCATCACGTCACAAATGCAAGTAAACAGAATGCCGTCTGAACGTTGCTAACTGCTAGCAGAATAATGTAAGCTACCTGCTGTAAATGTCAGACGAGTGCGCGCAGCTTCTGGGTCGCAGTACTACTCTCGCCAATCAATTACTCTCATTGATCAGTCTCGCCTATTACCCGTTGAACTGACCGTCAATCACTTGTACTACGGTAGTAAAAGTGATTGACTAGCCAGTAGACAAATGACAAAGTTAAGGAGTGCAGAGATGATTGGTGGATGTTTTTCCAGCTCCATTACTTTCACAGCTGATGTATAAAAATATTCATATATTTAATTAAGCATAGCGTATGGGGTAGTGAACCCAATTTTACCAAATATTGCAAAAATGGTTTAAAGAAACATCTTCTATAGATGGGTTTCCCGTTTACAAACATTGGCAGTTGCGCGCGCAACCAGGGGGCAAAAAGCATGTGTTTTGTATTGGAGTCTACGGCCAAACACGCACTCATATCATTCATAAAAATGTAAAGTAACCGAGAGACAGAGATCGTTGTAGTTTCAATTATATTGAATAAATCTGTATTTTGATGACGAATAACAAAATACCGAAGCTGCGTTGCTGTGTTATATTTCTGTCACGATTACACTAACTTGGCAAGGGAGTCATCACCCGGAAAACATGGATATTATTCGTGTTGGACCTCATTTGAAATTTGCCTGAAAAACCTGAGTTAGAAAGTGGCTTAACTTTCGATTAGACTCTTTGTTAAAACCAAAAGAGGCCACAACAATCTGCAGCCTGCAGCAGGTTCAGTTCAGCTCCGGTGTCGTCCTCACCTCCTCCACACAGGAGCAACTTTCACTAGTTTGGGATTAAACCAGGCAAAGACGACATCATCACTACGTTTGGAAAGGAGCTGATTCCAACTGTTAGGGACCAACACGCATTGCTGTCGGTAAGTTTCGCTGCTTGTGTAACGTTCTGCTTTATTGTGGATGAGATCGTGGTGGACAGTAGACAGACTAGCTAACTGCTAGCAAGCTAACAGTATAAACTCAAACGCCATCTGATTTACGGCCCCCGTACTTCGTACTAAATCTCCGGGATGCGTTGTTATGCCACGTGAACGTTTGTAAACGGCTCCACCATCAGTTTCTTCTTCCTTTTTAAGTTCGTGTCTAAGCAGCAGAGGAGGCTGTCACACACAGTGTTTACAGTTTATGTCATGCAGCCGATCGCGGCGGTGATGCTGGTATTACAGTCTTCCGACGAAAATACGGGAATAATTTCTGCCTCCGCCGTGGTTTAATCCTACATGTGAACATGGTGAAAGACTAAATAAATCATAGTCTGAACCGGAATAAGTTATCTGAGAGGGTTTTCTGAAGATCAGTCGCGCCTACTGTCCTATTTTCACCATTTTCAACTGTTCACATGCATTAATGTGTTGATTTTTGCAACCGAACAAATACCAGGACTTAAACATTATATTTTCCCGACATTTTCATGTCATATTTTGACCTAATCCGCATTAAAAGTCGAGTTTTGTATGTAAAACACACGTCTTCTCATAGTTCAATAATGCTTTTCCTCTGTTTTCTTGCCCCCTGGTTGCGTGCGCATCCTATCTGTGACGTTGCTCAGAAACCCATCTATAACGCCTTTAAATAAGCAAATATCAACTGAAAGCTAAACTAAAAAAGTGGGTCTAAGCCTACTCTTAAAAACATGTTCTCTGCAGCCCTGAAGTCCATTGGCAGACGGTTCCACAGGTGAGGACCATAACACTAAACGCCTCATTGTGAGTGTGTGTCCAGACTTTAGTAATGACTAGTCTGCCAGGGGAGTGCAGGGACCTCAAGGGTTCATAAGATAAAAGCAATTCTGAGAGATAAGAAAGGCTAAGACAATTAAGACGTTTAAAACCCATTAAAAGAACCTTAAAATTGATCCTGAAACACACTGAAGCCGATGCACAGAAGGCCAGAAAGCAGGATATGACTTGTGATAAAAAAAATGCATCAGGGTCTCCGCGTTGGAGAATGCGGTAGACTCTGGCTATGTTTTTTAAAATGATATTTTCCCACTTTTTTTCTTTCATTTTTTTCCATTCATCCAGTCGCTGAGACTGATTAAAGATAAATATGCAATAAAATTGTTGAAACATTTTAAACTGATGTAAGAACGCCCTTTGTTTTGTTTTGTTTCTTTTTTGTAATAACATCTTTATTTGGAATGGACAGAGAAAAACCATCAGCGTGACAATATTAAGAAAAGAAAATCCCCAGAGCGCCAGAGCTGCAGACAAACCGGGACGAACACGTAAGGGGTTGGATATTGATTTAAAACAAAGAAAGAAAGAAAAAGTCTCGTCTGGCGTGGCTTACGTAGTTTTGTGAACGTGCATCGACGTGCTTGCCAGAGATGCGATGTAGTATTGTTTAGGCTTTAAAAATATACTAAATGACGTTTGTTCTGCTTTCAGCTTTGTTAAGTGAATTACAATGTTTATTTATTATTTAAATGTACATAATTATAGGAATTGCAGCTTATCAATGTTTTAAATCTTTATATCGCTGTTTAGATGTTTTTTCTGCTGTAATAACGCAAGACTCATTAGAAAATACCGCGAGATCTCGTAGTACTCTCGCGAGAATTTAGCTTGATACTTTGTATTCTGCGAGCCATAAACGCTACACTGAAAAATAAAAAAAATAAACGTTACACTGTATCGGCAAAACCAGCTACACTTCGCTCGCCTGGAGTTTGTTGTTGTTTTTTCCCCACGACATCAATGTCTGTAAGTGTATTGTTTGATTGTGCTTTAGAAAATTCACACGTTTGTTGTAGACATAAACGGTTAAGTTTTAATGCAAAATAGTTTATAGAAATGCTAAATGTAGCTCTCTGTTCGTCAGCTAACGGCAACTTCGTTACTGGCCACCTAACGGTCATTTCTTGTTGTCAGTTATGTAAACGGTTCTGGCTGATCAGATGCTAAATGCTCGTTGTTATTTGTTTCCTCAGTTTTACTAGATTTTTCACATGCAACCAACAAAGAAGAGAAATAAAGGAGCAAGACGCTCGCACTCCTGGCTTGTGGAAAAACAAGTTTGGCTGGCTGTTTAATCTGCGATCTCGCACTGGCTCAACACGCAGACAGAACAGTACAATGTTCTTTCGAGTAAATTCTGGATGCTACCCACTCAGGACACTTGGATTACATTGGACGAGCAGTATGGAGGAATACTGACAAGTTTTTGTGGACTTTTATGGATCTTTTTGGCTCGGACCCCGGCGAACTCCATTATATGAAAGTTGGGGGAAGGCTTACACGTTAACAAGTGTAGACACGTGATTGGCAGTTAACATTCGGATTTGAATTAACGTGTTTACACGTGAATGGCAGCCAGTGAGTTAAGAATCAATTCGATTACAATTCTCATGGTTTAGAATCGGTTCTATTTAATCCGGTCCAGTCCGATTTGGTGTACTCGTACTGAAAACATTTCTTTAACCATTACCCGAATTACATGATTCTGTTATGCAACATACTGATGCTAGAATTATATCAAATTAATGAGGTAATGGTAGATAATGGCAGCTGTAGGGACCAAACCCTCTCCCTTAATGTTAACACGGTTGCTTTCACAAACATGCTGTGGGCCATAATACCCTAACAGATCTAGGGTAGATAACAGAGGGTGCAGGAGATACACTTTATTGCCAACAGTCTGCAGCATGTCCAACAAGTAACGCACAGGAGTTTATAACAGACAGCTAACGTTAGCCATGTAAGCAAAAAAGTTAGCTTACCGATCCAGGAGGAAAGTCGCCATTTCCGTGTTTTGACGCCGTGGGAAACATTTATGTGGGTCCATTGAGTGTAGTCTTCACCTAAATTTACTCCAGGTTTTGCTCTTCTCAGGTCACTCCTCCTCAGAAACAGATAACAATATCTCCAGGGCTCTGAAGCAGCTGCTTCACTCGTCGTCTCCACTGTTTCTCCCTGTACCAGCCTAACTGTGCCCAAAATACTAATGCCACACAGAGATCGTATTTGGCAACCAGCAATGGCAGCGTGTATTGGCTGATAGACGTAAATATAATGCCATTATCGAACTTGTAAAAATTGACTTTATAATTATTTTTAGGCTAAATATAATTTTTCTAGGAAAATGTTGTACTTTCATTCTGTTTCTCCGTCCTTCTCTTTTTTTTTTTATCAGTTTGGAATCACGACGTGACTTAAAGCAACCTTGTCCGATGTTGCATTCTTACACTATTTTTCTAACAGGGTAAAATGCTATGAATGAGGTAATGGAACTCTGAAATACAAGACAGACCCACCATTAATCAAAATAAAATATTATTCCAATCTCTAAATATTCAATGAAAACTCCAACCAATCCCTGAAGTGGGGTGCACCTCTAGGATTGTCCAATGGACCTGCCTGTCAGACCTTTGATTCTGCATTGGGAGGTGGAGGGAATGAAGGGGTGTGTCTTAGGAGTGAGGCGGGACTGTTTATATTCAAATAATCTTGCTGTGCTTTCTGAAATGCAAGATCGGTAAAGGTTGCTTTAACAGTGTAGCTGCTTGTGATTATTTACTATGATTAACACTGAAATGCTGTAACTGGAAGGTTACTGTTACAGAGTTCATGAATACATCGTTCAGCAGAGATGATTTGTAGTTGTAGGTTATCAGCACAGCGGCTATCTCACTTACTGGCGTTCATCCTCCCAATGCTGAGACGCTGATGGGGGAAACAATGCGACCGCAGTTCTGCAGTGTCGACACACTGATTTAGTTTTGCCGACTTTTACGGTGTGTTCAGACCAAGCGCGATTTGGGCTTCTGACGCCCAAAGTTGGATGCTTGGTCACTAAAAAGTCAGACGCTTGATTTCCAGCATCTTGACGCCCCTGACGCGCATCGAGAGATCCCCAGCCAAGCAGCGCTCGCCGTAGAGAGCCTCTCCTTTCTCTTTTTCCTTTCACCGGTCTGTCTGCACCATAACAGGTGCAGGAGAGAGAGCGGCTCGACTTTATGTGATAAATAAAGCAGGGAACGTCGTCGGCGGACATCTCTGCTCTGTGTCCGGTTCACCAAATGATTCCAGGTGTTCCGACTGTGATGTGTTTCATCATTTACTCCAGGAGCTGATGGCGAGCCGTCTGATGGGGGGCAGCATTATCAGCCCAGTACATCCCGTCAGGACAGCAGGTCATCAAACCACCGTTCACAAACAGGGACCGGACCAGATCACAGTTTATTCTCCTCTGTCTTCAGATAGAGAGGAGATGGGGGATTATCACGCTTCCGTGTTCCGAACTTCCGGTTTTAAACAGTTAGACGGCCCACTTCCGGTCCAGTTCAATGTCCCTGCTTTACTTCGTAGATAACGTGAATAAACCAAGGGGCAAACTCCGCCTCAGAACAGTGAAGCTCGCTTCCGGGTTGTAAATAGTGTAATCCTCCCTTCATCCGCTAGGGGCTGGCTCCAAGAGCGAGCAAATCCCCATAGACTCCCATGTTAAAAACGCCAACTTCACAGCAGAAATAAACAGGTTTACAGCCTGGTTCAAAAAATCATTTTAGGTTTATTAGGTCAAGTTTACCTTCATGTCAACTGTGAGGGGGGTGAATTTTTTTATAACTCATTCGTTTAGATGTTATTTATTCTTCAAATTACAGATAAGTAAGGGCGTGTCCTTATGATTGACATGCGGCAGACCGGAAGCTCCACCTGCCGACCGGAGGCTCCTAGTTAGCTCCTTCTTTGCTCTTAATAAGGTCTCAGTTTGTTACAGAGTCGCACAACGGCGGTGTTTAGTCAGCGAATTGCAAGTCTAAGCATATCTTACCTTAACCATGCCGCTTAGGAGCCTTATCTTTGTTAGCTCCTCTTAGTTTCGTGTTAGCTCAGTTAGCGTTTAGCCCACAGTACGTCAGCTGTCAATCATTTGCCCCGCGGCCGCGCTGTGCCCATTTTAGTATTTTCCTGGAGGACGACGTACGTGACACGGCAAGATGGCGACGGTAAGACACGCCCAACTGGCTTCACATTTCTCTATTCAGAAGAGACCGGAAGCTACGTCCAGTAATTATATACAGTCTATGGAATAAACGCCAATCCTACTGAAATTTTCACGGATTCCAGACTGAAGTGATACTAAGGAAGAAGTGGATCAAAGCGATTCTCCAGAGTGAAGGGCCGAACTTTATAATAAAACAACGTAGCATGTTTGTTTGTAGCCGGTGGGGCACAACACTGGCATGCTAGCATTAGCCAGCTAGCGTTTACCGACGTGCTTAACTTTTTGCGTCTTAAAACACACATACATCTGAAAATCGGGTCTGTACCCCCCGTTTCCAGTGGAACAACTGGGGACTGCCAAGAAAGGAGACGCTTTCAGATGCTTGTGTGTTTTCAGCCGCACAAAGTTAGGCACGTCATCAAGCTGGCTAATGCTAACCTGCTAACAGTAGTCCGCCAGCTACTACTCTGTTAAACTTTGTAAATCCGATAAACGCCAATGCCAAGTTTTCATTCCAGACTAAAGTGATGCTAAGAAAGGAGTGGATCAAAACGACCGATACGCCGCGGTGAAGGACCAAATTTTATAATAAAACGACACACGTTTGTTTGTGGCCGGCAGACTATACATTCGTGTTAGCCTGCAAGCATTAGCCAGCTCAATGACGTGCCTAACTTTGTGCGGCTGAAAACACACAAGCATCTGAAAGCGTCTCCTTTCTTGGCAGTCCCCAGTTGTTCCACTGGAAACGGGGGGGTACAGACCCGATTTTCAGATGTTTGTGTGTTTTAAGACGCACAATGTTAAGCACGTCAGTAAACGCTAGCTGGCTAATGCTAGCATGCTGTGAAGTGCCGGTGTTGTGCCCCACTGGCGACAAACAAACGTGTGTTTTATTATAAAGTTCGGCCCTTCACCGCGGCGAATCGATCGCTTTGATCCACTTCTTCCTTAGTATCATTTCAGTCTAGAATGAAAACTTAAGTATGTTTGGAGTTTATACGATTTAAACAGTATAACAGAGCAGGAACGGCTGTCGTTAACATGGCCCGGAAGAGGAAGTGTCCAAAATCCGGGAACTTCCGGTAAGCGTGATAATCCCCTATTCCCCTGGTTTTTCTGGGTGTTTCCTCTCCTGTCAGAAAAAGTGTGTCTGTGTCATGACTCGCTCTGATTGGTCGACGCCCCGCGTCAAGACGCCAAAGTTCAGATTTTCCAACTCTGGCGTCTGGCGTCCTTGACGCGTGTCAAATGCGTCACGCGTTACGCGTGTCTCAAAACTCGATACGCGTAACGCGCCTCGACGCGCGAAACACCCCGCAGGTTTTTCGACGCCTCCCTGACGCGCGTCGGCTATTGACTTTGCATGTAAACCTGACGCCCTTGACGCCCAAATCGCGCTTGGTCTGAACACACCATTATTCAGCTCCCTCTTCGTCTAAACCAAAGTTCTCCGACAGAAGACTTGAGAGTTGGTGGAGCTTCCTGTAGCTCAACAATCTCACATCCATGTTGCTAGAAGTAGTTGGAAACAGGATGGTGAGAGCACTGCGCTGGTCCGTTATGTCCGGTGGCAGCAAGAACTTAATGAAACAATAAATATATATATATTAAAAAAATCCTGCGCCCAACAGTTTGGTACAGGGTCATGCCGAAAGGTTCAACACAATACATGTACCATTACAGCCCGTATATATTTTTTTTTTTGTAAATATACTGTTAAGATCCCTGAGGGGAAATCTCTGCATTTCACCCATCTCTGTACTGTAAGTATCAGAGAGCATAGGGTTGAACTTTTTGGAAGGTGTAGGTCCCATTGCATCTGGCGTAAAAGTAACACGGCATTTCAGAAAAGGAACATCATACCTAAAGTAAAACATGGTGGTGGTAGTGTGGTGGTCTGGGGCTGTTTAGCTGCTTCAGGACCTGGAAGACTTGCTGTGGTATATGGAACCATGAATTCTGCTGTCTACCAAAAGATCCTGAAGGAGAATGTCCGACCGTCTGTTCATGACCTCAAGCTGAAGCGCACTTGGGTTCTGCAGCCTGACAATGATCCAAAACACACCAGCAAGTCCACCTCTGAATGGCTTAAGAAAAACAAAATGAAGACTTTGGAGTGGCCTAGTCAAAGTCCCGACCTCAATCCCATTGAGATGCTGTGGCATGACCTTAAAAAGGCAGTTCATGCTCGAAAACCCACCAGTCAGTCAGTCATTTTCTGTACCGCTTATCCAGTTCAGGGTCGCGGGGGTTGCTGGAGCCTATCCCAGCTTTTAACAGGCGAAGGCGGGACACCCTTGACAGGTCGCCAGTCTGTCGCAGGGCCAACACAGAGAGACGACAACCATTCACGCTCACTTCATCCTACTAGAGGACAATTACAACATCTGCTTTGCGAGGCCGGGCCGGGAGAACCCCGCAACACGGGAGCCAACCCACACAGGAGCCACGGGAAGAAAACCCACCAATGTGGCTGAATTACAACAATTCTGCAAAGATGAGTGGACCAAAATTCCTCCACAGCGCTGTAGAAGACTCACTGCCAGTTATCACAAACGCTTGATTGCAGTTGTTTCTGCTAAGGGTGGCCCAACCAGTTATTAGGTTTAGGGGCAATCACTTTTTCCACGCAGGGCCATTTACGTTTGGATATTAGGATGGATGGATGGATGTGTAGGTAGTTATATATGTGTGTGTGTGTATCAATATATTGTGATATGATATTTGGTCCACGTCGCCCAGCCCTAGTCTCACTATGGGCCTTTGCCTCCACAGTGAAAAAAAACAAAAACAAAACACTGCCAAATTCAGGTTACACATATTCAAAAAGAAACTGCAATTATATTAGGCCTAAATGAAAAATTTAGGGAAAACAAAAAAGTTTTGGACATGACGGGAAGTAATTTGATCTAAAGTTTGTGGAAGCTGAAAATAATAAAATAAAAGCTCATTGATTGTTATTTGAGAACATCTCCAGCAATTGACTCCAGTATTTAACAGTATTTCCAGTATTTAACTTTGCATTTTTATGATGTTTTACTTTTATTATGTTTATGAAACACAATGGGCACTTTGTGTGTCCATTGGGTACTGTAAAGGGCTATATAAATAAACTTGATTTGATTTGACTTGGTTGCCATGGGCAACTCATAATGACATCATCAGGAGTGCCAGGACTTCAAAAGAACCCAGTTGCCATTCCACCAAAAGTTGCCGTGGCAACAGCTCTTATGATGTCATAGACTCAGAGATTCTTAGATGATTCAACTAAAAGCTCCCACAGACACAGACAGACAGACACACACAGACAGCCGCAGTCATTTCAGCTAGTCTTACAACTGAAATCGATTTAAATTCATACTTTATATCAAAACATTCTTAAACCAAGATGATCTTTGCACTTGGGTTCCTTGTAGGAACCTTAGTCACCAAAGCTGTGAGGAAATTTGTAGACCATTTTATCCCAGAGGAGACAACTGAATTACATGAAGAAAGATCTTCAGATGTTTCTGTTCCCAATCCTCCAAATAATGAAAAATACACCCTTAAAACAGAGGAAGATCACAAAGGAGAAATGTTTTTGCTGAAAAGAAGTGACTCTCCTCCGAATAATAAACATTTCATCCTAAAAACAGAGGATGAACATGAAGATGAAACATTTAAGGAGAAAACGATTGATTCTCCTCCAAATATTGAGCATTTCACCCTAAAAACAGAGGATGACCATGAAGGACAAACATCTAATGACAAATTAAGCGAATTTCCTCCAAATAATGAACATTTCACCCAAAAAACAGAGGATGACCATGAAGGTGAAACGTTTATGGAGAAAACAATTGATTCTCCTCTGAATATTGAACATTTCATCGAAAAAACAGAGGATGACCATGAAGGACAAACATCTAATGACAAATTAAGCGAATTTCCTCTAAATAATGAACATTTCACTCAAAAAACAGAGGATGACCATGTAGGTGAAACGTTTATGGAGAAAACAATTGATTTTCCTTCAAATATTGAGCATTTCACCCTAAAAACAGAGGATGACCATGAAGGTGAAATGTTTTTGGTGAAAATAAGGGACTCTCCTTCAAATAATGAACATTTCATCCTAAAAACAGAGGAAGACTGCAAAGGACAAAAATCTCATGACAAATTAAGCGAATTTCCTCTAAATAATGAATATTTCACCCAAAAAACAAAGGATGACCATAAAGGTGAAACGTTTATGGAGAAAATGATGGATTCTCCTCTGAATATTGAACATTTTACCCTTAAAACTGAGGAAAACCACAAAGAAGAAATGTTTTTGGAGAAAATAAGTAATTCTTCTCTAAATAATGAACATTTCACCCAAAAACATGAGGAAGACCACGAAAGTGAAACATTTATGAAGCAAATGATTGATTCTCCACCAAATATTGAAATTTTCTTTGTAAAAATAGAAGATTATCATGAAGGTGAAACATTGATGGAGAAAACGGTTGATTCTCCTCCAAATATTGAACATTTCACCCAAAAAATAGGAGATGATCATGAAAGAGAAATATTTTTGAAAGGAAAAATTTATTCTCCTCTAAATCTTGAACATTTCTCCCTACAAACTGAAAATTACCACAAAGGAGAAACATCTAGTGAGGAAATAAATGATTCTCCTCCAAATATTGAACATTTCACCCAAACAGGAAAGGATAACCATAAAGGTGAAGCGTATCGGGAGACTATAAATCCTGCAGGATATAAAGATTTTTATTTCACAGATCATCCAGCCATGCATTTGAAGAAGTTCTGCACGTTTTCCAATTCATTCAATAACTGCTGGATGAATTCCACCTTCCAGAGCCTTTTAAATCTGAGCATCGTTGAAGCTAAACTCCTTTTGGATTATGTGCCAGAACAAGTGTATGAGAAACTGCTTGTACACGCCTTAGCACATCCTGGGAGTTACTACAGTGAAGTAGACATCTACTCGGCTCTGATGGAACTTAGTTTTCACCAACCATTGTTACGCCTTGAACATCAAAATGATGCTGCAGATTTTTTGGCTTATTTATTACCTCGGTTGGAGGAACATGGAATTGGCACAAAACTTCAAGCGCATATCAAAAGCAGCTGTGCCCAATGTGGAACCACGGAAAGCAAAACTGAACCCAAAGGTGTAATCTTTTACCTCCCAAAAGGAAATCCGAGCCACACCATGAACTCCCTTTTTAACTATGCACTTAACGAAAACAGCCATATGGATCAATGTAAAACATGCAAGTCCAAACGTACGCACAAGTCTTATGTCGAGGATCCTCTCCCTGACGTAATGACTCTCTGCCTGGCATGGGTGCATTATAAGACAGAAACATGCAATAATGTGTCATTTTCTCAAGACATTACTGTCCCTACAAAAAACGGGAACCAACTGTACTCACTAAACTCAGTCATTTGCTACAAATCTTTGGGCTCAGTGGTTTCTCACTTTTATACAAACTTGCTTCATGAAGGCATGATCATTCAGGCTGATGATGACTGCATATCGGATGACGGCAGTATAGAGGATATTGAACAAAATGGTATGATCTTCTTTTATGAAAAGAAGTCTTAAACAATAAACTGAGAACACGCACCGGCAGAAGATTACAGATTAGGTCAGTAAAAGTTAAATAATCGTGAGATGTCAGTGTAATCTTATGAGTTTTCAAGACTTTATCTTGATCTTGATTGGATCACAACCAGCGGTAAATGGTATCATTTACTTTCAAACCACGTAAAAACAAGATACGCTACAGAGAACCCAAGACCAAGGTTGTCGTTAACCAAAACTAATAAAAACCTCAAACTAAAAAATGAAAAAACATTTCCGTTAACTGAAAATAAAAATGACTAGGGCTGTGTTCAAAAAATCGATTTTCCGATTCTGAATCGATTCTCATATTAATTTCCAAAGAATGATTCATATGTCCAAAGATCGATTTTTCTTATCTTTTTTTTCAAATGAACATTTAATGTACTGCCCCCGGTTAAGTGCAGTGGCTCAGCCGCTCCGCTAGGCGGAGATAGTGAGCTGGACAGAGTGTAGGACTACTGAAGCTAGTGCAGTGCCAGAAGAAGACTAAGTGGAGCTGGTACAAGTAGTTTCTAAAAATTCAGTTTAAACGGAGCAAAGGAAACATCTGCCTGTAAGTACTTTCATATAGACAGTTAATGTTCATGGTCAAGGTGAAATTGATACTTTCTATTTTGTATGTTATCCTTGAAGTTACGATGTGGATGCTAGTTCCGTTAGCATGTCAATGGCATTTTCCATTAATAGTTAGCATCGAGCTAGTGGGTTAGTTGCTAGTCGTTGAAAATTTTAAATGCTGACTTACTGTGTATTTTGCCTCACTGAATCATAATTTTGTGAATTTTTATTATTTGTTTCCTGTTATTTGAATTACTGTTGTGAATGTAGTCATTTTTTAAATTGGAGGGTGTGAATAATTTTGTGGATGACTGTATCTAGGGAGAGGGTTTGGTTTGGTCCTTACAGCCACCATTAACTACATTACTTCATTCATTCGTTCTAGAATATTAATATAATACTAGCATTAATATGTTGCATAACTACAGTTATGGAATTTGGGTAAAGGTTAAAAAAATTTTCAATACCAGCAAACCAAATTGAGATCGAATCGAGATCGAATCAAAACTGAATCGAAATCGGATTGGACAGATCAAAAATAATCGATTCAAAACCATAACAATCAGAATCGAATCGATTCTTGAATTCTGAATCGATACCCAGCCCTAAAATTGACAGTTTTTCAAAAAATGATAACTGAAACTGTATTGTGTGTTTGACTTTCTGATGATTTTGAATGTCACGACAGACAAATACCTACAATTTACCAAAAATAAAAATCCCCAAAAAACTAAAACACTGAAACAAAATAAACTAAACTAAAACTAAGCATTTTCCAATAAATAAAAACTAATAAAAACTAGTAAACCTGCTCAAAAAACTAACTCAAACTAACAGACTTGAAAAACAAAAAGTCAAAACTAAATAAAAACTGAAACAAATGAAAAATCCCAAACTATTTTTACCTTGCCTAAGACAATTTATAATGAATTAAGATCAGAATGAAATGATGGCAAGTTAAAACCACTGGAAAGATTGACCCTTCTAAGTGGTCCATTTTCATGGAGGCAATGACACAAAATCCTTTGAAACATTTCTTGGATCCAAACTGTGATCCGGATCAACACCAAAATTAAATGGGTTCTTCTTTTTGCCAAAAAGTGCGGACATTTACCATGCCTCCATCGCGTCTGTACATGTGTGTTTGAAGAGAGAAAGAGCAGTGTGAATGAACGGAATGATGTGTGTTTTTTTGTTCTTCCAAAATCCAATTCCTGGCACTTGAGTTAAATCTGTGGCGGTGCGTGGGAAACCCTGGGACAGTTTCGTCCGTCATCTGTGTCGGATACGAACGTAATTTGGTGCGTTTTCGAGGGGCTTGTTGGTCCGTCACTCGACGCAGATGACCGAGCAATACCACCAGGAACTGTGGGGCCAATGTTAAGCTGTGTAGTCGATGTGCACCCAGCAAAAGGAAAAAAGACAGAAGAACAGGAACCAGAACAAAAACAACACAAAAACTGCCACGACCAAATAGCCCAATAAAAGCACCTGAGAAAGACCACAAACGAACAGAGAGCATCTGTAAACATCGCTGGAGCTTTTGAGGAGAGGCTGAGCGATTGTGTCGGAAAATACACTCATATCTACAACATCACATCGCCAGGGCACCGGCAGCACTGCCGCCTAGCGGACAAACTGATTTATGGGAACACAGAAAACACATGGAAGTATGAAGGCAGCCACACAGGGCGATGCATGAAACAGACACCGCCATTTATGTACGTAAGGGAACAGAAATGGGCCTTAAACCGGTGCACATCGGCCGCAAACACAGGGGGCCCAGCGTGAGGCACAATGGGGAGGTGTGGCTGGAGCAACCTCGGCTAAAGCGCCAATAGTACCGCACTCAGTCAGCCACAGCAAACACCAATACAGACGGCCCCACAAAGGATATAAGAGCATTAAAGCATTAAAAAAAAACATCCAAACCATGATAATCATAAAAAAGCTAATAAATAATCAAAATATTAGATAAACTAGTTAAGACTTAAAGGCGTTATAGAAGATGTTTCGGCGTTTCAGAAAGCAGAGACTGTTAGCGAGTTTTTGTATAATGCGCATGCGAAAGACCAACCTGCTAGATTCACAGCTTCCTCCTCCGGCCACAGAACAACGTTCACAAGCCACTCGGTGTTTATTAGACAGCAGCTACAGATTCTCCACCAGTCACAAATGCAAGTAAACAGAATGCCGTCTGAACGTTGCTAACTGCTAGCAGAATAATGTAAGCTACCTGCTGTAAATGTCAGACGAGTGCGCGCAGCTTTTGGGTCGCAGTATTACTCTCGCCAATCAATTACTCTCATTGATCAGTCTCGCCTATTACCCGTTGAACTGACCGTCAATCACTCGTACTACGGTAGTAAAAGTGATTGACTAGCCAGTAGACAAATGACAAAGTTACGGAATGCAGAGATGATTGGTGGATGTTTTTTCAGCTCCATTACTTTCACAGGTGATGTATAAAAATATTCATATATTTAATTAATCATAGCGTATGGGGTAGTGAACCCAATTTTACAGAATATAGCAAAAATGGTTTAAAGAAACATCTTCTATAACGCCTTTAAATTAGCAGATATCAACTGAAAGCTAAACTAAAAAAGTGGGTCTAAGCCTACTCTTAAAAACATGTTCTCTGCAGCCCTTAAGTCCATTGGCAGACGGTTCCACAGGCGAGAACCATAACACTAAACGCCTCATTGTGAGTGTGTGTCCAGACTTTAGTAATGACTAGTCTGCCACGGGAGTGCAGGGACCTCAAGGGTTCATAACATAAAAGCAATTCTGAGAGATAAGAAAGGCTAAGACAATTAAGACTTTTAAGACCCATCAAAAGGACCTTAAAATTTATCCTGAAACAAACTGGGAGCCGATGCACAGAAGGCCAGAAAGCAGGATATGACTTGTGATAAAAGAATGCATCAGGGTCTCCGCGTTGGAGAATGCGGTAGACTCTGGCTATGTTTTTTAAAATGATAAACTATATTGTCCCTTTTAAAAAAAAAATTTTCCATTCATCCAGTCGCTGAGAATGATTAAAAATAAATATGCAATAAAATTGTTGAAACATTTTAAACTGATGTAAGAACGCCCATTATTTTGTCTTGGTTTTTTTGTTTTGTTTTGTTTCTTTTTTTGTAATTATATCTTTATTTGGAATGGACAGAGAAAAACCATCAGCATGACAATATTAAGAAAAGAAAATCCTTCCAGGTTTGTTTGAGTCCAAAGCAAACTTGAGACTTTCACATCTATCAGTTTTTATATATTTGTATTAATTTGTTTCTTTTGGTTAATTTGTTTTCTTCTTTAATATCTATACTTTTATCTTTTGTACTTTATTTTATTTTTAACAGAAATCTTTCCCCACTTAAATCTGAGCTGACATTGATTTGAATGCTGAGATGTAAACAATGTGACTCAGCCTACCAGTCCCAGCAATAGGGATGTAACGTACTGGTAAAATCATTAATCGTGATAAAATTCCCAACAATTAGTAATACCGTTACAAATTTGAATTATCGTATAAAACCTTGATTGACTACTGCACTTTAAAAAACTCTGAGTGATGCTGCTCATTGACTAGAAAGCAACAGCAGTCCCAGTTTGCAATGTTTAATTTATGAAAACAGGATGGAAGGGAATAGGGCTGCACAATTAATCGTTAAAAGATCGTGATCTCAATTCACACATACATTCAATCTCAATTCTACCCACAACAATTCTGAAACATTTTTAATCATGAGCTTATCACAAATAAGTTTCCATTTTTCCCAGATTTTTTCAAGTGCCCTCAAATGCAACACTGCCGTTGCCTCCCCCACCCCCTACCAATGTTAAAGAATTACAACTATGCATCTGCCAAAGAAATGCTCCAACAAAGCTCTTGTGCAAACACATGCTTTATTTTGAATTAACTTTTGAATAGGTTGTTTTGTTAAAGTTTATTTGTGCAATAAATACTTTTGGGGGAAAAAAATCGTTTCAGAGAATCGTGATCTTAATTTTAAAGGAGCCCTATCATGAAAAATGGACTTTTAAGAGCTTTTCAGCATGTCAGTGTGTTATTTCCTTATCAAGAAATGATTTAAATCGTTATTTTTCTTCATTCATGCATATTTGAGTAATCTACATGAATATTTAAACCAAGCGCTACCTCCCTGCAAACGGCTGACTACCCACCGCGTTACGTATGAACGTGGCACCAATCACGAAAGTCCAAATGCGCACGCTCAGTATCGTAGCAAGACGCCCTCTGTTGAACAGAAACTCAGAGAATCCTATACACACTCTCTGAGGAAGAAACTAACACCTGCAGGAAGATTTCCTCAGAGACAAACAGCCATCAGCTAACAGACGTTTGATCCAGAGTTCAGGAGAATTTTCTTCCTTTTTTTTTTTAAGCTCTAGAGGACAGCAAGTTGGGAAAAATGCAGTTACGTTCAGCGTGGTTATGTTCAGCGGGGGAGTGTATTTATTGTACCTACTGGATGAATCGACTTGCCAGAAGTGGTTGGATTTTAACTTCAGGAGCAGGGAAAAAAAAACCTCAACTTTGTGTGTGAACTTCACTCCTGACAACTTCATGAATCTCGGGCAGTAAAGTGTTTTTTCCTCTGGGATTACTTCTGAAACCTGACGCAGTTCCTACTATAAAAACGCGCATGGACAGACAACAACACTGGTGAGTCAACACATCTCTCAGCTCAATGCTAACTGTAAGGCTATGATTTGTTCGCTAATTTACTTACTTGTCAGGGGTCTCTGTGGTACTGCGTGTACTTCAAACTCCATATCAGACTCTGGGTCGAGCGCATACAGCTCCATAACAGGCTGCTCCGTTTGATCCCGTCGATCGGAGTCCAATTATCCATCAATGTTTACAAGATCCATGTGAGTGCTGCTTAGCTCAGCGCTAACTGTTAGCCTATGATTTGTTCGCTAAATTACTTGCTTGTCAGGGGTCTCTGTGGTACTTCTGTGGTACTGCGTGTACTTCAAACTCCATATTAGACTCTGGGTCGAGCATACAGCTCCATAACAGGCTGGTCTGTTTTATCCCGTCGATCGGAGTAATTATCCATCAATGTTTACTACTAACATCCACATGAGACCTGCCGGTGCCAGTGCTACAGACAATTCTGTGACCCTTCAGAATAAGTGTCTCTTCCGGGGCGACGTCATGAAATGGGCGTAAAACATGCTGCAATTGGTCGAGAGCTCCGCGGTTCAGTACAGTCAGCCATCTTACTTCCGTGTTGGAAATTAGATGCATCGAAAAACTAATATTTAACACCAAATTAGTTTCTATAGTAACGATGGGAACAAATCTAGCTTATAAATGCCTGTATTTGACTTTTGGAACATTTGAAAAGCATGATACAGCTCCTTTAAGCAAAAAAATCACGATTCACATTTTTACCAGAATCGTGCAGCCCTAGAAGGGAATGAGGGCGCCCACATGGACAGGACTCTGGAGATTTTCCCCCTTTAAAAGGACTAAATGGACATCTAGACCAATTTTGGATATTTTACTGATACTAGGGGGTGATTTCAATAATACCGCATTAACAATGATAACCGTGATCATTTTGGTGACAATAACCGTAATATGTAATTTTCATATCGTTACATCACTACCAAGCAATGGACTTCAATAAGACAATCTTATTTTATTACCTGTTCAAGAATCACAAAAGAATACAGAGAAATCCAACGTCCAAAACCCACAAAAGCAGCATCAATGATGGCAAAGCCACTCATGATAAACTCCAGACAGAGATTCGGATTTTGGTGTTCATTGTTGGGACCAGGAGCCATTATACTTTACAAACAACTGTTGTATTGTCTTGGCGGCCTTTTTTTACATCCTCACTAGGGCTGGGTATCAATTCAAATTCGAAGAATCAATTTAATTAAAATTCTCATGGTTTAGAATCAATTGTATTAAATCTGGTCCAGTCTGATTTGGTGAACTGGTATTGAAAACATTTCTTTTGTAGTAGTTAACTTTTTTTTTTTTTTTTTTTTGCTTCACATTTTATGACTTTTCCTAATTTGATGGGAACAACTGATTACGCATAAAATTTCTGTGCTGAAATTTTTTCAATGTGCTGAACACATGTTGCATGCACATGTCGTCCTCTGGGGTCAATTTGACCCCAAGCTGTTGTAGCTGTTAAAACTTGTCTGTCAGTGTGTGTGACCTAAACATGACCACACCTGCAGATGCAGTTGATACATTTGAGTTGATACATTTTGTTCTGTTTCCAGGAGAACTTTGATACTTCCCGTACCATGGGCATGAAGTCTGTGTCTTTGTGACCTTCTGGACTCACACCTGTCAACGCAGAACTGATTTTTCCCACACTGTGAGGGTGTATCTCATTATTATTTTTTCACACACACAAAAAAAGAAAAAAAATCACATAAAAAACAAAAAAAAAACTCTATAACTCTGCCACTGCTGGTCCCAAGCCCAGATAACAAAAGAGGAGGGGTGAGTGAGATCTTACAGTAACTTGCCACAAACATATTACAAAAAAAATAAGTAAAAAGATATGTTTTTGACAGCTAAACCTGAAAGTTTGTCTGATGGTGGCACTACAGTAAAGGTCATATCCATCATCACCAAAAACAGACTTGTGGTCATTAATGTTGAGAAGTTGTTTTGAGATGATTTGTATGAAAAATTCAAAACAAATTATTTCTAATTTAAAAGTTTGGCCTTATGGTGGCGCTAGAGGACAGGTCAATTCACTGATTTTCAAGGGGTTATTTATGTATTCAACAAATAGATAAAGGGCCCTTTCACAAAAATTTGGTCAACAATATTCTGTAAATTATTTTCTGGAGGTAATATCCCTGGGGTCAAATTGACCCCAAGTACCAAATTTGTTGTTAAATTTGAGGATGATAGAAGGGTTAATGTTGGACAAGAAGGCCTGGCTCTCAGTCTCCGCTCTAATTCATCCCAAAGGTGTTTGATCAGGTTGAGGTCAGGACTCCGTGCAGATCAAGTTCATCCTCACCAGACTCTGGCATCCATGTCTTTATGGACCTGCTTTGTGCACTGGTGCACAGTCATGTTTGAAGACGAAGGGGTCAGCTGTCTGTTCCCACAATGTTGGGAGCATGGAATTGTCCAAAATGTCTTGGTATGCTGAAGCATTTAAACTTCCTTTCGCTGGAACAAAGGGGCCAAGCCCAGCTCCGTAAAAACCCCACACCATAATCCCCCCTCCACCAAACTTTACACTTGGCGCAATGCAATCAGACAAGTACCGTTCTCCTGGCAACCACCAAACTTAGACTCGTCCATCAGATTGCCAGATGGAGAAGCACGATTTGTCACTCCAGAGAACACCTCCACTGCACCACTGCATCCATGCTTTGCATTGCACTAGGTCAGGAATCACCAACTCCTGACATCTTGGGCCAGTGTCCGGAAGGTTTCCCATGTCTCCCTGCTCCAACACACCTGACCCAAATGAATGAGTCATTGTGCAGAACTTCATAGACTGTCAGACCCATTTATTTTGAGTCAGTTGTGTTGGCTCACGGAAATGTTGAAAACCTTCCAGACACTGGCCCAAGAGCTCCAGAGTTGGTGATCCCTGCACAGGGTGATGTATAACTTGGATGCAACTGATCACTATGGAAACCCATTCCATGAAGCTCTCTGTGCACTGTTCTTGAGCTGATCTGAAGTCCACATGAGGTTTGGAGGTCTGTAGTGATTGACTGCAGAAAGTTGGCCACCTCTTCCCACATGCGCTTCAGCATCCACTGACCCCACTCCATCAGTTTAAATGGTCGACCACTTCGTGGCTGAGTTGCTGTTGTTCCCAAACACTTCCATTTTCTTATAATACAGCCGACAGTTGACTGTGGAATATTTAGGAGTGAGGAAATTTCACGACTGGATTTGTTGCAGAGATGGCATCCTATCACAGTTGCACGCTGGAATTCACTGAGCTCCTGAAAGCGACCCATTCTTTCACAAAGATTTGTAAAAACAGTCTGCATGTCTAGGGGCTTCATTTTATACAACTGTGGTCACGGAAGTGACTGGAACACCTGATTCCTTTAATTTGGATGGGTGAGCAAATCAGCAATATATTCAAACCACATCCATGCGACAGAAGTTGTCCCTCTGTGAGGAACAAGCCTCTCAGTTTGGGTCGGCTAGTCATCTTTTTGAGAACTAATCATCCTGGTCTGAAACGCGTCTGCCACCTTCTCCCTCCATGTTTCTTTAGAGCAAGATACGCCACACGTCCGTGTGTCCATGCACGCATGGCATCTTGACAAATAAATACTGCAATGAAGTGCCTAATCACAGATACGGACAGATATTAGCATGACCACATCCTGATTAGAAAAAAATTAGATAAAAGAAACATTTACTTCATAGGCTACCAGCTTTATTTGTTCACTATATAATTTAAAACTGCTGTTCCATATTGCAATTTCAAAACAAATGATATATTAATTGAATTGTTGAATTGAGCCACATACATAATGCATATTTTAAAGTAATCTTAAGCTCCATGAGATTTGTCTGATCCCCACCTGAGGATCACAACCTCAGTGAAAGAATTAATTCCAGTACAGAAAGGTGGAGGTTAAAACACATAATTAAAATGTGATGAGTCTTTAATATAAATTTGCTGCAGGATTTAGTTAGGCTGTCATTAGTGGTGAGATGCTTGTTCACACACCGACTTTAATAATAACCCGTTATCATGTAAGCAGATTACTGTGCAGCTCTATCAGCCCATCTTTGGTGTATTTGTTGTTGTCAGATCTTTTCTCTGGAAAGATCTTCTGATGCACATGACATAAAGTGATAAGTGACTGTCGCCATTATCAACAAATCCGTCACTGTTAGTTGGTTACAGAAGCTGCAAGAAATTTATGCCCAAGTTTTCCCTTTAAAAAAAATGACAACATAGTTGTATATTTTAAAAGAGAAAAACAAATAAGCTTATAGCTTCAGCAAGAAATGCATAACATTTCCATTAACTTATAAAAAAAAAAAAAAAAAAAAAAAAAAAAAAAAAAAAAACGTATAAAATCCAGCCTTAAACATTAAGTTTGGCGTGAGGCTGAACATTTTAGCCAAAATTTGCTTATAAAAGGCAGCACAAATATTCCTGATGAAATGAACCTCATGTTCAGACCCGTCGCTGCGTTCAATAAACAAACTCTACAATCAAACGAAATAATCTGTCTCCCTCAGCTCTAATTATCCAGCAAGCTTCCCTGTGTTCTCTTCACATCCTGAACGTACGCCATTCATTTTGTTTTCAGAGCCTGACATTTATTTTTCCTGCTTGTTGTCGGCTTTGATGGAATATAGGATCATTCAAAGAAGAGGCTGTTCGGCCACCCAGGGACTCGTCTCATTCTCGGCTTGTGTTTGAAGCAGTAAACCGAAGAAAAACTGAACGCAGCGAAAGAAAACTTTGCATATTCAGAGCACCAAACTTTAACCTTCTAATGAAATCCCAAATAAAAACAGACTTTTATTTTTTCCATCTATTTGAGGCTGCAACACAAATAAAAAGGCAACTTCTCATTCCATCTGCAGTAATCTGTGCGCCCAATGCAGCTTTTCATTGACTCATCTACTGAATTACAATCCAGTGTGAATTTTGTTATATCAACTTATCCCACTAACACCAGCTTAAATAGCCTTAAAGTGTTGGCTATTAGTTATTTGCTTTACTGCCTGTTATGTTTACATTTAGAAAATGTTGTTGGAAAGTTCTGTTTCATATTAAAGTTGGCGCCACAAATGTGAAGGACAGTACAGAGAGACGTCCATCACCCTCTACGTCACCAGGGAAATTACGGTTCAGACTTTTCTGCCAGTGCGCCATCAAAGCAAGTCAGAAGCACAGCGCTTTAAAGTTGGAAATTTACGTAATGTTGCTTTAAAAAGGGTGTCCTGCTCTGATCCTCCAGGTCTGCAGTCCTGCAGGTTTTGGATGTTTTCCTGTTCCAGAAGACCTGATAGATAGATGGGTTTCCTGTTTACAAACATCGGCAGTTGCACACACAACCAGGGGGCAAAAAGCCTGTTTGTACTGCAGTCTACAGCCAAACACGCACTCATATCATTCAGAAAAATGTAAGGTGACCTGATGAAACAAGCAGAGATCCTTTTGTTTTAAATAATATTGAATAAATCTGTATTTTGATGACAAATCAAAAAATGCAGACGCAGTGTTGCTGTTTTGTGTTTCTATTACCATTACACTAACTTGGCAAGGGAGTCATCACCCGGAAACGGCATTTTTCTTGTTAAAAATATGGATATTATTCGTGTTGGACCTCATTTGAAATTTTTCTGAAAAACCTAACTAGAAAGCAGCTTAAACTTTCGTTTAGACTCTTTGTTAAAACCAAAATAGGTCACAACAGTCTGCGGTCTGCAGCAGGTTCAGCTCCGGCGTCTTCACCACCTCCATACAGGAGGAGTTTGGGATTAAACCAGGCAAAGACGACATCATCACTACGTCTGAAAAGGAGGCGATTCCAGCTGTTAGGGACTCACCTGCATTGCTGTCGGTGAGCCTCGCTGCTCGTGCGACGTTCTGCTTTATTATGTATGAAATCCTGGTGGACAGTAGACAGACTAGCTAACTGCTAACAGGCTAGCGGTATAAACTGAAACGCCATCTGATTTACAAAGTGTTAGTCAACAAAATTTTAGCTTGGGAGCCCCTTCAAGCTTGTTTACTTGTTGTATTTTTTAAGTGTTTGTTTTTGATATTTATTTCAAACCACCATTCAAAATCAATGTCATGATTTTCATAGAATTTTTATATACTTTTGTCAATTTCCTCTTACTTCACCAAGAGATTTTTTTTTCCTTCTTTAATTTGAGGGTATGAACATTTTTTGAGGACGACTGTAGCGAATACAAAGCTTAAGTTCTGAATGAAGGCGGCAACACCGGCAATTTGCAGCACCACTTTAGCCCCAAACATGCTTTGGTGTACCTAGAATGGTTGAAACAAGATCAGCAACCTCCACATCCTTAGGTTACTTGCACACATTTGATAGAGGTCCAGCCAGCAATAGATTTTTTTTTTTTTTTTTTAAAAGGCAGGCGGTGGATCAAGATAACCAACACAGCCAAAATAAATCAAATTAGAAACTATATAAAATCAAATAACGTGAAACTATGTAAGTCAGTACCTGGCTAAAGGAAAGAAGTAGAGTCTTGCTACAGGTATGTCATCACTATCAGATGCACATTAGTCAGATTTTAGTTCTGGTTTGAGTCAGAAAGTTGTCAGACCAATCAGTATTTCTGGTTTTAGAAATATGGATGCAGCGTGCTTTAAACCACAGATGAAAATGCCCATTTAAACGTCCAAATACAGTACGAGGTTACATCAGAGCTCTGGACAAAGCTTAGTTCTGCTTCTGCAGCATTAACGCTGCAAAGTTCACTGAGATTTTACAGCAAAAACACATTTTTCAACAGAAACTTAACAGAAACTAATTTTCATCTCTAAACTTCGCCTTCAACACAAGTCTGGATTCTTGTGAGGCGTTGTGCAGCGTCTCTGCATATTCATCATTCAGTACTGTGTCTCTACATGATTGTGTGGGCATGCCTGAATGCCAGCATAATATTTGTGTGTTTTATGTAGACAGCATGCATGTGTGCGTGCATGTGTGTGTGTGTGTAGGTTGTGGGGGAAAACCGCAGCCATGTAAAATTAGGCGATGAAGATGAAGTGGATCTGTTTTACTGGGAGGGACTGGCAAGCCCTGAAGAAGGGAAAATCTGAACAAAGCACAAATCACTAGCCTCAAGACACACACACACACACACACACACACACACACACACACCTCACTAAGTAGACTGCAAGACAAGAACAAGCAGCATCCATCTGCACAGACCTTTAAACCTAAAACTAATCCTTTCCTAAATATCACTCTTACTGAAGGACGGAGCTGTAAAAGGTTGTTTGTATTAAACACAAGCACACACACGTAGAAAATCACATAGGATTAAACCAGTGATTCCCCCTTTTTTATTGGCAATTATGTCAGGCCCCCCATACAACCACGCTCCTACATGCACCCAAACATTTACCATGAGACGAAAGAAAAATGCACTGCATGGGGGGCCTTTTGTTGAGTCATCATCATTTGCTTAGGGCTGCCACAAATTATTATTTTGATAATCTATTCGTCACCGATTAGTCGACTAATCGGATCGTGTGAAAATTGCAGCGTATTTACTGAACCAGTCACAAGTTTGGACACTTTTTCACTGAATCTAATGGAAAAATGTGTCCAAACTTTTGACTGCTAGTGTGTGTGTTTATTTATGTCACTAAACTATTTAAGAAAAGCTGACCAGACAGAAAGACGGACGAGGCAGTGGACGGTACAGCTGCAGTTTTGAGAAGAAAAACAAAGCTGATGAACAATAGATGATTAGCCGATTATGAAATTAGTAGGGCTGGGAAAAAAATATCGATACAGTGAAATATCGCAATATATTCATGTGCAGATTTCATATAGATATTCAAAAATGCGATATTGATCTATTTTACCAATGAAATCTCGCGAGATTTCGTTAGTGAAATAGATCGATATTGTCCCTTCTATTGAAAAATATGGACTAAAAATTTATTCAGCAACTACAAAGAGACTGAAAAGTTTCAAAAGCGACAAAATAGTTATTTAAAAATGTAAAGTTAAGGAAAGGTTACAAGACATTCAACATAAGAGATGCACATATACCGGTAACTTTCTAGTTTGTGTATAAACCACAGAGCGACAGTAGTGCAGAGAAACAAAATGATCACAGCTTGATGACAAATGGCCAAATGACTACAAGGAGAATTTTTTAAATTCCCAATGTTACACAAAAGGTTCATAAGTGGATGAAAAATCCCTATAATAGATCAAGAACAGCTACAAAAAGCCTTTCCCCTCCCTGCTTATAACATATTTACCAAATGGTCCTAAAAGAAAAAGCGTAGGAAGTAACGCAGAACTTTATCCACCACAACAGCAGATAAAATGAAGACAATGAGTTCAAAGTGCTTCAATAAATAACAGAGAGGTTGTCACTTCAGAACAGGTCAGAGCAGGATCTGATGAACGCAGGTCGCATCCTCAAGTTTGGACCTAAATCAATCCACCTGAGCAAAGCAAACACGGAGAAGTGGAGCATGTCTGACAGCTGAGGAAAAGATGAGCTATTCATGATCCCCATAAACAAGTCCAGGCATTCACATCAACCCCTGCTTCATTCCAGGCAGAAAACCCACGCGCTCAGCCCGGTCTGCAGCAGACGGACACCGAAACAATTATAATGTAGAAAAGTGGAAGAAAAAACACGCTTACCATATTCTGTTTTCTCTGAGATGTGTGAAGTTTTTTGCTGTGCAGTTTTATTTTAAGGAGAAAACTGAAGAATTTATAGCAACCCGCCAGTAAAGTTAGAAAAGGTGGGAATTATTTACCTGTTCGCTGGGATTTCATGTGCGTGGCTACCAGAAGCAGTAAGCTGCAGGTCTGCCAGCTCACCGACCACCTGTCGCGTCCACGCATCCTCCTGCCGTTTTTATACGTTTGATGCTGACAGAAATAAATAAAAAATCCCCTCAGAAGCTTTCGGGAGCTGCTCTCATCTCCAGCACATTCACTCGGCAGTTGCAAGCAGGGAAGTGAAGCACCGTGAAGGGGCTTTCACGCGCCTGCTGTCCACCTGTGGAGGACGTCGACACCTTTACGCACAACGATGAGCAAAAGTGGCGCATCTCAGTCGGAAACCAGCTTGCAGGTTTTTCAAAGGAAAAGCATTTGTGTGACATATTTTTCCTCAAATACCAATTTAATGAATAAATTAAACACACAAGTAAATGAAAAGAATGAATTAAGTGTCCTGGACTGCGATGAGCGGAATTAAATAGGGATTGAGATTGTAAAGGTGTTTTAAATGTGTTATTCAGACGCAGATTTATTCATTTTATTTTGTTAAAAAAAAAGATCGCTACAGAAAAAAAAACTTCTCGTTAATTCCTCAAAACCAAACGGATATTTCTTTTTCTAAAAGTATCTGAAAAACAAGAATCTCTTTTCTTTTAAAAAGTTCTCATTACTTCAGAAAAAAATAAGATTTTTTTTAAATAAACATTTAATTAACTCAGAAACCTGAACAGAAATGTAGACTATTATACGTTTGTTTGTTTTGGTTTGTGTGTCTATTCTTAAAATAGTTAAATCCGTCCATTTTTTTTCCAAATTATCTTTTTAATTAAGAATATAGAAGAGATTTTTATTCATTTGTAAATTCATGTAGTTAATCCAGACCATAAATTAAAAAAACATTTAACAGACTTTTAAAGATTATGTCTTTGATGTAAAAATGCTTTTTTATATTGTGGATGCAGTACAGTGAGTAACCAGCAGGGGCAGTAAGAGGACGAATTTTACCCAATGTAAGGATACAGCATCAACAGCAGTGAAAATTATGAACATTTTTAAAGATAAATGATCAGAAGAGATAAATTTGAGAAGATGTTGTAGAGACATGCAGGAGTTGGTGAAAAGTCTATCAGGGACAGATGGAGTTGAGACACTTCCCATCAGATGCTTTAGTTAGCTCAGCAATTTCATCAACTAGCTACCCATCTACAGAGAATAATTTGCCTCAAAATAGTACAGTTCTACAAATTGGTCAGTTCTACAATAATCCCCACCTGCAGCTCACAGAAGTTGGAAGTTGGGTGGGATGGACGTCAGGGGTAGAGGACAGGGGTTAAGGTTAGAATAATCTGATCAAAACAGTTTGTTGGCGGAGTCGGACATCTGACCCTGCCCAATGTCCGAGTCTGCCTCATCCCGCAAGCTGGAATCAGGGCTTTCTCACTCTATCTGGTCTGAGTTCTTCTAATCGCTGCCCTTGTGAAATCCTCTAATATTAAGTGTAAAACACACGCTAATACTTTATGAAGGGGTGTCCAGCGCTGATCCTCCAGGGCAGGGTTCCCCAGTTTGGTCCTACAAGGGCTGCAATCCTGCAAGTTTTCAATGTTTCCCTGCTCAAACACATCTGACTCAAATACATCCAACAGCCAATGATGTTGAGGACAATGACTTATTAATTTCTGTCAGGTATTTGAGCAGGGACACATTGAAAACCTGCAGGATTGCCGCCCTTGTAGGACCAAATTCAGGAACCCTGCCCCAGGGCTACAATCCTGCAGATTATTGGTGTCTCCCTTTTCCAACTCATCTAACTTGAACTAATGTGTCATTGTGTTGAACTTCATAGGCTGTTGGATCCATTTGATTTGAGTTGAGTGTTTTGGAGCAGGAATACACAGAAAAACTGCAATAGTGACTCTTTAAGGGGCCGTTCACACGAGGACGATTGCGGGTAAAAATGACAAAATATTTCATTGGAAGTGCCTGTCGTTCACACGGCAACGGCGTTATTCTGGGTTGAAGACTCAAAAATCTGAAGACTCATTCCAAAGTGGAAATCCTGAAGACGCAACGTTGTTGTGTTCTTGCCCAATACGCAAAAATGATGATGGACCTGCTCACGCCACGCTCATATTGCATGCATGTTGATGTCACACACAAACAGGAAAAACAACGTCGGACTACGTAGACCCATATGCGTCAACCCAGCGGATCTATGGTAGATTTCATGCATGCACGCAGATATGGTGGCGTTCTATCACAGCGCCACCTAACGGCTTGGTGTGCATATCCAGTCAAATTCCACACTCTTGCGTCCTCGTATACACGCAGATTTCTCCATGACGACGCTCGTGTTAAAGACGAGACGCCACTTTGTGTCTTCTCTTCTGAACGTCGCCGTGTGAACTTATTCTGACTTTGGAAACCCCTGCTGCATGTGATCAAGAACGCTCGCACTGGAGCTGACTGCCTAACTAAACACGAGGTTGAAATATATTATCAGCTTACTTATCTAATTGAAAAGCAGTAAAATTTGTCTTCCAATGTGACCAGGCAGGCTCTGTAAATAAAAGTAATTTTGTTAAGCAAATACTCTGACTTGCAAGTGTAGCCTGCAATTATAATTTCTTGTAAGAAACCTCAATGATTTGCATTCATCTGCGACTGGGATTAGGCTGCTTTCCGTGACCTTAGCTTCTGCGTCCTTATGTCTTCTCTCAACAATCTGCACAGTGGTCCTCCCTCTGAGGATTTTCTAGTCCTTCAGATGAACATACACAAGATCCGAATGGTCATTTGCAATGCAACAAGAGCAATGAGTCTCAGTTTTGGAAGTGGTCTGGCCCCCTCAGCCTCTTATTTTACATAAAACCTGTGTACTTTATCACGTAAATGAATAAAACCTCTGGATGCTGTTGAAGTCCGTTACATATCCAATGGACTAATCATGCATGAAAAGGGCTTTATGAATAAACTTGATTTGATTAAAGGCATGCAATAACTTGTCTCACTGAACAAATAGTGAAATATGGTGAGTGGGTAATGGACCACTTTCACCACTGCTTAAGTGCTAATGAAGTCAGATTAGAAGCTTTTGCCTTTACTTGAGAAGGAGTATTACTTTATACTGCCATCAGTCAATTTGTAACAAAGCCGTGATGCTTGAGGACACATTACAAATAGATTTATGAGGTCTGAACCCGTCTAAATCTGCCCCCAGGGTTTAAAAAGCTGTTAGAGCAACAATATGTAATCTGTTGTATGGCGGCTACGGACAGCACAACTGAGAAAAGTGTTGATAAAAGAGTATTCATTCATTTAAACATGATCATGACATCATTCTACTAAATAAATGGCTTCTCTGAATTTACATATTTGTGCAAAAGCTTGAAGTTCTGAATCTGCTTATGCAGCAATGTAAGGCTTTCCATGTGTTTAAGCTTCTGTTCAGACATGTTAGCCTGCAGCATGCCACCTGCCTGTGAACTTGACTAAAAACTGCATTCCACACAGAAAGGCTTTGCATGATGAGTTGATGACAGATGCTCAATGACTTTTACCATCAACATTTTACGGGAAACAAAGCTTGTAGAGCTTTCTTTCTTGTAAAAAAAAAAAAAAAGGAAGAATAAATAAAAAAATAACTTGGATAAATTGCTCAGTTAGAAAAAGTGCTTTTATAGTATTAGTACTTTAATACTTAGAGTTTCCAAGACCTATTTTATCCCTTTATCATAGAAACTAGTGGCGTGTGATACTGAAAGATTTGGTATCAATCAGTTACCAAGTAAATAAAAGGTTAGTATCATCGATACTGATATCAACACCAATACTTTTTAACATAGCTGTCAAAATGGATGCGTTAATACGAGATTAATCTTTAGAATTTATTAATTTCTTAATACATTAACGTATAAACAAGTTTTCAGTCATACCATAAAATAGTGTTGTAATCGAGACCACACGACCATGACCAAGACGTTACTGAGACATTTCCAAGACCAAGAGAACACCGAACAAGACATTACCGAGACCAAGACATTACCCAGTGTTGTCCAATGTCTTGGTCTCGGTCCCTGGTCTCGGAAATGACTTGTGCTGTGTCCCAAATCGCCTACTTCCATGCTCACTACTCAACATTTTGACCATACTGCATCAAAATGAAAAGCAGTATGCATAGTATGTGAAAATCGAGTATGCAAAAGTACCCGGATGACGTACTCAAACCAGTCAAGATTTTGAGTAGGTGACTGTAGACACTCACCGCATTCTGCTGTCCTGAATTCGGTTCAGTAGGTGGCAATAATGTTCCCTGAAATGGGTAACAAACTGCCATAAAACTCAAAAGAAGAAGAAAGCACACTCACTGCACTCATCACAGGCAGAAAAATGGCAACTTGGGCAGCCTCAGCTGCGCAGCTTCAGCCAATAGCAGGAGGACATCGATTTTGGCATAAGGCTCCACGAAGGATGCTCGTGTTTGATGAGAAATAACACTCAAAGGTGAAGAGTGCCAGCAGAAAATGGCGGCAGTGCGCTGTTGCTGTAAGCTGGTCAAAAATGTCTGTAGAGGAAGTCGTCGACAGCGTGCTCTCACTTCCGGTGAGTACTCCGCATGGGAATGTGCGATTTGGGAAAGCACTGCGAACTTGAAAATCCTTACTGAGCCATTGAGTACATAGTATGGTTAGTGTACTCAATTTGGGGTTTTGAGTATTGAGTATGGAAGTAGGCAATTTGGGACGCAGTGTGGTCTTAACTACAACACTACCATAGAAATCAGTGTTATTTCGCAGAGAGAAGCTGAAGGCAAACCAAATTACTTTATCCTCCTTATGAAGGTTCTGATAGTGTGTATACCTTAGAGTGAAGTATGAATATTATCACAGGAAGCTCATTTCAGTCGCTTGTACTCATGATCTCGTTCCTTTGGACACTGCCCACAGTCCGTGACCATAGGTGAGGGGGAACGTAGACCTACCCTCACCCATGCTCAACCTCACACACCTGTTCAGGCTCCTTCCCTACCAGAGAGGTGACGTTCCACATCCCTAGATTTAGCTTCTGCAGCTGAGGATCGGACCACCAGGGGCTGTTAACAGGTAAAATAGTAGAATAAAAAAATATATAAGTTTTCAGTTTAGTGATTTCGTGTCACGTCCCAGGTTGTGGCCTGGGGCCTCATGTACAAAGAGTTGCGTGGATTTCCTCCTGAAACCCGGCGTACGATCAAATCCTGAAAATGTTATACGCACAAAAGTTTTCAGATGTATGAATCTGTGCGCACGCATGGATCCAAATACTTTTCCTTTGTACATCCCAATCGGCGTGGAAGTGAGCGCACCTGTTGCAGTACCTGACCACACCCCCAACATAAATACGAAAATCATATTTAAATGAGCCCTGCACCTGGGTTTCTCCTCTGCAAGGAGAGAAAATGAGCGGAAAGGGTAAGAAAAAGAAGAATTTCACCGACAACGAAATCGAGGTTCTGCTCAATGAGGTGGAATCGAGAAAGAATGTTCTTTTTGGCACGCTGTCCTCCGGTATTACGTGCAAACGGAAGAGGAGTGCATGGGATGAGGTTTGCAAGGCGGTCAATGCTGTGGGGTCCGAGTCATGCACCCAAGTGGAAATCAAAAAGAAATGATCAGACATAAAGTTGGACGTAAACCGACGGATGACTGCTCACCGCCACAGTGCAACAAAGACAGGTGGGGGGGCAGGAGAAGAAGGGCCCAGCCCATTTGACCAGAGGGTTGCGGCAGTAATTAGGGAGACTGCCCTTTCTGGAGTTGTGGGAGCAGACGTGGGTGACTCAGATTACCCCCAAGGTAAGATGCATATTTGCTGGGGTAAAAAGCCCCTTTCCCAATGTGTAAAAATATCATGTAAATAGTAAACTAAAATATTCAAAATGTGCATGCCAGCATAAAGAAATACAAGTCATGTTTTGATATGCAATTTATTTTTTTAAAACAGAAGACGTGCAGGAGCAGCCGCATGCAACCAGGGATTCCTTCTGAATCCCCGGGGTCTCTGGTCTCGCAACCTCAGGTGTACTCCATGCTAGCGACTCCGACGTCATGCTCCAACGAGCCTCTACTGCTGCCCACCTGACCGGCCGTGTCCTCACCTGTGCTGTGCTGGAGTCACAGGAAGAAATAGTGAGGGCAATAGGTGGCATTAATGATCGTCTGGACCAACTCATTGGCGTCCTCACAAATATCAATGAAGCAATAAATAAGTTGGCGAATAAGTAAATTCTGTGTCCTTGCCTGTTTCATATGGTGTCAATTAGACGTTGCCTGGCCCGGATGGCCTCCTGAGTAGGAAGCACATTCATGGGTCCAGGTTCCAGTTCGTCTGGTGGGGGGATTTGCTGCTCCGGCAAAGGAATGGCATGGCAATGTGCCAAGTTGTGGAGGACTCCACATGCCATCACGATGCGGCACACCTTTTCAGGGGTATACAGAAGCATACCCCCAGTCCTGTCCAGACAACGCCACCGTCCCTTCAGCAGACCGATGGCCCTCTCTATGACCGACCTCGTGCGTGAATGGAGGTCATTGTACCTCCGCTCTTGGTCAGTCTGAGGATTAGAGATGGGGGTCATCAGCCAGCTCTTCAGAGGGTAGCCACGGTCACCTAGGATGGATTCAAACCAGAAAAGTATGTAAGTGTTATGCTGTAGCCTATGGATCTCTTTTTAATACGTGCAGTACTGCGCCATGGAAAAGGCACTTTACGCACAAGGTAATTTACATGAGTATTTTGCACAGACAACCAGGGGCTTGTTAGATCTAAGGTCTCACGAGCCAAAAAGTAGTACTAGGAAGATTGGAATTTGAGGACGCACATGCTCCCTGCGCGTCATGGAGAAAATAATTAGTTACTCACCGAGAAGCATCCATCGCGCACAGTGCCAGCCTGCAGTCTGCTCCCAACCATGCTGTTGCTCAGAATGTATGAGTTGTGCGTTGAACCAGGCCACCTCGCCACAATGTTACTCAACTGCATTTGCGCATCACAAATGAGCTGAACATTGATGGAGTGAAAATGCTTCTGGTTGACATAAACATATTCATCTTGAGATGGCGCCCTTATGGCAATGTGTGTGCAGTCGATTGCGAAATTGCAAATTGCGCTTTGATATTGACCTGTTCAGCGGCATTGTATGGGAATTGGATATATCTGACTGACATGCGTATTATCGCATCCCACACGGCTGGCATGGCTCAGCTCAGGGTTGATTGGCTCAATCCAGAGCGGTCTGCCAGCTCCCTTTGGAATGCCCCGGTTGCCAGGAACCCCAGGGTGGTCAGCACCTGTATGGGCACAGGGAGCGCATGGCTCCTTGCCGTGTTGCGCTCTAAGTCCGGCCTCAGCCCTGCGCACAGTTCCAGGAGGATCACCCTCGGAAACCTGAAGCGGCTGATGAGCCAGTTACTGTATCATCATTGGCCAGGAGATCTTCTCTGTCTCTGAAGACACGCTCCCTGCGTATGGCACCGTTTGCCAAGTCCTCTAGCAATGCCAAAGCAGCCATGATTCGGACTGTATTGTTTGTACCACTTTGCGCTTTTATATTCACTCATGTGATTGCTTACAGGTGTGTTGATTGTTTATTTGTCTCTGATGATTTGATCACTCAGTTTAGGGACAGGTTGTTTTAATATTTGTTTATTAGAACAGTTCCCCAGCATTGCCTGTAAGTGTCGCCAAAGGTTCCACATCTGTAGAAACGTTCGTACGCCAGCCATGAAGTTGACGTGAAGCACCGCACATTTCCACGGTCACTCCATTCTTGATACATCTCGACTTAATCGTGGAAATGATCGTACGCCACATTTTTGTGCGTACGAACCCTTTGTACATGAGGCCCCTGAACATATTCAACCGAGTTTTTTCCAACGTCCAGCCAATCACCAGCTCGTCACCATTCAACCATCTGCACCTGTTACCCATTAGCTGCCAAGTACTTGTCTCATGGAGGGTTTTTTTGATACCGGCGACTGCTAGAGGAGGGGAAAGAAAGCCAGGCCATCAGCAGCAGGTAGTGGTTAAAACAATAAAAACTATTACTTTTATTAATTTATTTCTTTAATAAAGTAATAAAAGAACTTAAAAAGTGTCCAAATAAAAAGTACTGAAATAAAAGTAACTAAAGTTACTAAAAGAAAGACTAAAAGGGGCTAAAAGGCTTGCGTTGGCTGGCGTGTCCGTGGGTTGTGGCTTCGTCCTGATCCTAGGCGGCCACATTCCTCTTGGCCGTAAGCCTCTCTGTGGGACTCCACCACAGCCATCCCTCTGGCCTGGGCAGTCCACACATCGGCTTTTATCCTCCTGTGTCCAATAGGGGATTATCACGCTTACCGGAACTTCCCGGTATTTGGACACTTCCTCTTCCGGGCCATTTTAACAACAACCGTTCCTGCTCTGTTATACTGTTTAAATCGGATAAACTCCAAACATACTTAAGTTTTCATTCCAGACTGAAGTCACACTAAGGAAGAAGTGGATCAAAGCCACCGATTCACCGTGGTGAAGGGCTGAACTTGTCAATAAAACAACACACGTTTGTTTGTAGCCGTTGTGCACAACACCGCACGACACCGGCACTTCACAGCATGCTAGCATTAGCCAGCTAGCGTTTACTGACGTGCTTAACATTGTGCGCCTTAAAACACAAACATCTAAAAAATCGAGTCTGTACCCCCCCATTTCCAGTGGAACAACTGGGGACTGCCAAGAAAGGAGACGCTTTCAGATGCTTGTGTGTTTTCACAAAGTTAGGCATGTCATCGAGCAGGCTAGTGCTAGCCTGCTAACACGACTGTATAGTCTGCCGGCTACAAACAAACGTGTGTTGTTTTATTATAAAGTTCGGTCCTTCACCGCGGCGAATCGGTCGTTTAGATCCACTTCTTCCATAGCATCACTTCAGTCTGGAAAGTTTAACAGAGTAGTAGTCGGCAGACTACTGTTAGCAGGCTAGCATTAGCCGGCTTGATGACGTGCCTAACTTTGTGCGTCTGAAAACACACAATCACCTGAAAGCATCTCCTTTCTTGGCAATCCCCAGTTGTTGCACTGGAAATGGGGGGGGGGGTACAGACCCGATTTTCAGATGTTTGTGTGTTTTAAGACGCAAAGTTATGCACGTCGGTAAACGCTAGCTGGCTAATGCTAGCATGCCGGTGTTGTGCCCCACCGGCTACAAACAAACATGCTACGTTGTTTTATTATAAAGTTCGGCCCTTCACTCTCGAGAGTCGCTTTGATCCACTTCTTCCTTTGTATCACTTTAGTCTGGAATCAGTGAAATTTTAAGTAGGGTTGGCTTTTATTCACGTTATTTACAAAGTAAGGCAGGGACATTGAACTGGGCCGGAAGTGGGCGGTCTAAGTGTTTCAAACTGGAAGTTCGGAACACGGAAGCGTGATAATCCCCCATGACTCAGGGGAGGAGTCCTTCTCTCCAGGTGCTGCCAATCAGTTCATTAAAAGCTCCAACTAGCTTGGAGATAAAAAAAATAAAAAAAAAACAAGTTAAAACCACACAAAACCATAAAAAAGCATGCTAAAAACCAAGCTAGTGGGCAGAAGTTAAGTCTCTGGCAGCACCCGTTTGTTCACCCTGTGACATACTCATCTTCCCTCCTGAATGGACAACAGTTCCCTCCTCCACCTCTGGTTGGCTCCTGAAACTGTCATTCATCTGGTCATCGCCTTCACCTGCAGTAACTCCACTCTGGGGGAGCTTAGAGCAGCCTGCATTAGCAGTGGCGCCCCCCCCCCCCCCCCCCCCCCCCCCCCCCGAGCCGCCCTCCTGGCTGATCTGCTGCTCTTTGTGTTTCGCTTTCCTTTCTCCTTTTTTTTGTTTTGGTGTCTTTGGTTTAGTTCAGTTGGTCATTAGAGGCTTGCCCTCATTTCTGTTTCCCTTTAGTTGCTTTGCTTGTTTCTTTTATACTGGTATGTTGAGACCCGGTTTTGAATGACAATATGTCTTCAGACTAAACTGGAACATTTTTAAGTTCATAAAAGTTGACTTAAAGCAACCCTTACCAATGTTGCATTCTTACACTATTTTTTTAACAGCGTAAAATGCTATGAATGAGGTAGTGGAACTCTGAAATACAAGACAGACCCACCATTAACCAAAATAAAATATTATTTCAATCTGTAAATATTCAATGAAAACTCCAACCAATCCTTAAGTGGGGTGCACCTCTAGGATTGTCCAAGGGACCTGCTTGTCAGACCTTTGCTTCTGCATTGGGAGGCAGAAGGAATGAGGGGTGTGTCTTAGGAGTGAGGCGGGACTGTTTATATTCAAATAATCTTGCTGTGCTTTCGAAATGCAAGATCGGTAAAGGTTGCTTTAAAATATACTTCAGCGAAACAAAATGTGACCTAATTGTAAACTAGTGGTCTTTAGATGAGTACTTGTTATATACTTGAAAGTGCGCTTTTGAAAACGAATAAATCAAGCTGCAACCTCCGATGGCCAACTATGAGTACCTGGAAGAAGTCATTTTTGTAGTTCTCCCTTGATCAGCTAAGGGCTGCAAACCAGAGCAAATCCCCGTAGACTCCCATGTTAAAAACGCCAATTTCACAGCAGAAATAAACATGTTTACAGCCTGGTTCAAAAAAATCATTTTAGGTTTAATAGGTCAAGTTTACCTTCATGTCAACTGTGAGGTAAGGCTGGGCGATACGGACCAAATATCATATCACGATGTATTTATTTTAGATGGCGGTATACTGGTATAGAAGTAATCTCGCAGTATTTTGTGAAATCTCATGAGATTTCATAACAAAACGATGATATCTCAGATTTTTTCTTTTTGTTACAAAATCTTGCGGCATTTGTGAAATCTCATGAGATTTTGTAACAAAACGATATCTCGTAAGATTTTATCGTTCTGTTACAAAATCTTGCGGCATTCGTGAAATCTCATGAGATTTTGTAACAAAACGATGAGTAAAACAGGTCGATACCACATTTTTAAATATAGATATGGTATTGGCATATAAAAATATCGCAATATTTCAGTGTAATGGTATTTTTTCCCACTCTTATTAATCAGGTGACCCCTTTGAACCCAGTCAAGGTGCAGCCGGGTCATTACGGAAAAATAAAACAAAAACATTTGCACAACTAATACCCCAATATGAGGATATGTTTAAATATCATCTCTCTCTCTCTCATGTAAGTATCATATCGCGATATCATCTCTGTATATCGCACAGCCCTACTGTGAGGGGGGGGGGGATTTGTTTATAACTCATCCATTTAGATGCTATTTAATCTTGAAATCACACATAATTAAGGGCGTGTCCTTTTGATTGACATGCAGCAGACCGGAAGCCCGCCCTGCCAACTGGTGGCTCCTAGTTAGCTCCTTGTTTGTTCTCAGTAAGGTCTCAGTTTGTTGCAGAGTCGCACAACAGCAGTTTTCAGTCAGATAATAGCAAGTCTAAGCGTGTCTTACCTTAACCCTGCCTCTTATGGGGGCTAATCTTCGTTAGCTCCTGTTAATTTCAAGTTAGCTCGGTTAGCGTTTGGCCCAGAGTACGTCAGCTGTCAATCACTTGCCTGCGGCTTGGAGCGGCCTTGCCTTTGCCCATTTTAGTATTTTCTGGGACCGACAACACACGTGACACGGCAAGATGGCGACGGTGGGACACGCCCAACTGGTTTCACTTTTAGCTCTTCAGAAACCAACAGGTGACGTAGCGGAGGGTTCGTCCCTCTCTATTAACGGTCTGTGGTATAAATATTATAAAGTATACTAACAGTATAATTTTATAAACTTAAAAAGGTACTAATTTAGCCTGAAGAAGTATTTAGTTAGTATACAAGGACATGGTCTGTAGTGTACTTGCTATTCCTATAGACAAGTTTCACGGTTGAAACCATGGGAGCCGCCATGTCTGCTCGTTTCTGCCAAGGGCTTCCGGTTACCACGGTTACAGGATATTTTACACTGAGGACATACGCAAATCAACAACACGCACAGGAAGAGCTCCCGAACTCGATGACTGAAAAGTGGATTTTGTTAAACCCAAAAAGCGGTCTTGGACATTTTGTGCCGTACGTTGCTGCAGCAGCTGAAAACAGTTAAATATGAATGTTGTAAACTGAGCGAACTCACCATAGGACGGCAGCCACGCAGCTACGTGACTGAGCACCGGGTGCAGCCGCTGTCTCAGGCTCTCCAAAAAAAAAAAAGTATCCACCTTAACCACCACTCAAGCCTTCTGACAGGAGTCATCCAGACACTGGCCCGGTGATGAACATTTGTCTTCATGGACATTAAACTGCCGTGTGTGAGTCGCTATCAACACACAGCCGACTTCGTCACCATGTAAGTCTATGGCGTACCTGTTTATCACCATAGGACTCAACAAAGTACAAAAATATATTGCTAGTTGTAACATCAGGTCATTTCATCATATTATCCTCCCAGTTCAGTGTCGTAGCAGGTGAGGAAGTAATAAAACATGTTCTTTTATAAGAAATAAATGAGAATGTTACCATTTTAGAGACATCACTATTCAGTGTAAATGAATGCAGATATTATCGACCGGAAGCGCTTGGCAGAAATTGATTGACTGCGGAAGTAAAACGGAAATGTCCGTGAAACTTGTCTATACTCAAGTATACTTAAAGGGGAAACTCAGTAACTTTTTTACCTCCATAAATGCTTTTCGGAATCCCCGTGGGGCTAAACAAAGTGTTTACGGAGCGATTCAATGTGCCCCCCCCCTCCCGCCGGGGCCTCTGGCCTGCGAGCAGCTAAAAACAACTTTGCCTGCGCCGACCCGAGCAGAACTTGCGACAACAGAAACCGCTGTACGGTACTCAGGTCCCCTATCTACCGAGCTGCTTCCAGCGCTGATTTGAACCAGACTACCAGCGCTAATTCGAAGAAAACATTTCTTTAGCTTCACACCACCTAAACACGGCTCCTGGCTCTCATAACCAACTCTTTGCTGGACCAGAGTGATTCACGTAGCTTGCGCTGCCTGGGCGCCGGGTGAAGCATCACTGCTTCAGGCTCAATAATCACTTGTCACGTCCGCAAAAAGTAAATAAAAGTTAGTATTCTTACCTGCTACTCGCCAACACCAGTGAAAAATATAATCCACGGCATATTTACCCGCAAATCGCGGGGAAAACGTCCCGTTTCAGAAAATACAGGACTTTGCTTTGAGCAGAGGGAGACGAGGTGCTGCTACCAACGCAGCAAAGTAGCATCAACAAGCTAGTAAACGCTTAGAAATATATCCAGCGATCAAAAATTGAGGAAAGACAGGTAGAGAAGCCGTCTGTGTGCTGTGGGGGTGTAAGGGGGGGTTGAACACGACAGTGAAAGGACGCCACTAGGGGGAGCCCCGAGCTGAAGTTACTGAGTTCTGCTTTAAACTTTGCTCAAAATCCTGATCTGATGTCTTCTGCCCCCTAGTGGATGCATATGATATCCTCTCATGTCACATAATGATGCACTGTAAATACTGTATATGCAAGTCATTTTGGTTAGGTTTTTTTTTTTATTTTACATTTTTTTAGAAGGCAACTTAACGACTAATAGAAAAGTAGTCATTTTTAGTCTATAAACATGTTTTTCAGTTCATAAACATGTCCAACCAATGATCAACACACTTGAACCATTAAGGTGCAGGAAAAAAAGATTAGTTTAATTACAAAACATTGAACAAACCAGATAAAATAAACTATAAGTACTTCAAATGTTGTATGAAGCTAATTTCTCTCTTGTGGAATAAGTTTAAGTTATCTTCAGAAAGATTTCTTTGTTCATTGATGTCTTGAGTGTGTCAGTGTATCCGGGTTTGTCAGGACATGTCTATCCCACGTCCTGAACCGTATGGCTGAATAGAAAATTCCCTCCCTGTCTGGATCTCCTGCTCCTCATTTCAATGTCAATCCTGTCTGCACATGTAAAGATAAGTCCACTTTCCAGTGTCATTCCTTCACCACCGGCTCCTTTTCTCCTCCTCACTCTCATACTTACAACATAAATTCCATCCGTCTTATCCTGCTCTCGCTGTCAAGGTTCAGGAAGACTTTGCTTCGAACTCTTATGTAAACAAGAGCAACACTCAAGAACGCCTGTCATTTTTTTGTACAAAAGCACAACATGACAGCGTCCTCCCACCGACCTGTAAAGGAGAAGAATGCACATCTGTCTCTTTCAAGGAAGTTATTCACCCTAAACCGCCTGGTGACAGAAAATATTCAGTTTCCACGGCACAAAGGTGTTAAAAAAAAATCCTGTTTCCTGATAAATGACAGGACATGGTCAGCCCTCTGTGACATGTTCCTGAAATGTTCTTTCCAGTCCGCTCCTTTTTGTGATTACATCACATCATTTCAGTACAAATATGCAAATTTCTCTGCTGTCCAATCTTTAAAAGTCAGTAAATGCATTGATGTAGAGGAATGTTTGACTTAATCAATTTAGGGCATAAAAAAATACAAAAGAAAAATTGACGTACTGACCAGGTGATGTACTGTAGATGTTGTCAAACTTAAAGTGTAAAGGAAAGAGTAAGGGCCAAGGCAGAAAGAAAAGAACATTTAGGTGTAATTTGGCAATCATATCACATACCAAAATCTGAAATAATTGTAAATCACACAAAGTATTTATACAAGTACCGTGCTATATTTGTGCTGTACTCAAGTCGGGGTAAGTACTTGTCAAACATAGTTATCAAATTAAATTCAGATTAATAAAATAAAATAAATTAATAATTATTACTATTGCTATATCTTTATTTTTATAATCAATAAATTAATTTAAAAAATGAAATGAATTAAAATTAAATTAAATGCAGAAATCTATCACTCCATTGTTTATAAGGTTAAATTTGTTTAAGTTTCATGTGGTAGTGGATTACAGCACTTTGTTTTCTTCCATTTTTGTTCCAATTTTTTTCTTGTATTTTGTTTTGAGAATGAAATAAAATTAAAGCAAAGACAGCTAAACTAATGATACACTTTGTTGGAAATTGGGTTTTCAAGGAGGAAAAGAAAGCAGACTCAGAGCCAAAGAAGTTGTTCAAGATGATGATGAGTGGAGAGAATTCAAGAAATAGACAGAAGGCTGGACTAGATTGAGTTTATGGAGCAAATTATGGGATAGCTGAGTGATGGTGAAAGGTAGTGAGTGGAAGAATGTGGACCAGGTGATGTTCTGGAAAAGTGCAGCTTCCAGGCTGTTCAACTGAATAAAGGAAGGGAAATTGAGTTATCAATAAGTAATGATACAAAAATGGTCAAATCCCTGCTGCAGGGGTCAAATACTCAACTGGTGAATAAAACAACCTTAGTCTGGAGGTTCTGGAGGACTCGTCCACATGCAGTCATGGAGGTAAAAGGTGATCTAGTTCAAAATAAAGCTACCTCTTTGCTTCAGTTTTCATCCGTGTTCTCTGATCACTGGTGAAATGGACATAAACATTCAGTTTGCTCGGCCGTAGGCCTATAAACCCAGCTTTATTTCACAGTCAGCAGTTATGACTGAAGCCCAGATGGATACGGTCAGTTTATAAAATCCTTTAACATCTTAGTAATGTGGCAAGGCAACAAGGGCCTAGGCGGGATTCGATCCCACAGACTCCCAGGTGAGAGTCCAGTCAGCCAAAGGAATATCCTTGTGGCCAAGTAGCCAGGACGAGTGATCAGTCGGAGGCATAGTGACAGAACCCCACTGTCACATTAACAAAGAATAAAGTTAAATTCATATTTCAGAAATTTTGTTGTTTTTAAAAAATATATGTATATATATATATTTTATTGGTTTTGTTGCAAAAATGACTGATCTTTTTCACACACCCATGTCAAGGTAAAACTGCGCAGTCTGTGTCTATTACCCGTGATGCTGTAATAGCGCGCGGATCAACCTGGGTTGGCGTTACTAGACTGACCAGAGCTGAACTTCGCTGCGGCCAGAATCCACATCTAGAGCGTTACCATGAGCAGATTGTGTTATTTGTGCCCTCTTTCTCTCTTTTTCATCTTTCTTGACAAAGCACATTAGTTTGGCACAACGCAGCAGCCAGATCACCATTCTGCTCGCTACGATGAAGATTAAAGCTTCTCCAACCAGCCTGTTAATCAGTCAGTGATTTGAATCAGGTGTGTTGCAGCAGGGAAACACTGAAACCTGCACGATGGTAGTCAAGGACCGGAGTGTTGACCTTTGCTGTAGGATTTTTTTTTTTTTAAAGAGTTTGATATAAAAATCAGTGCCAAATGAGGTGTCATGGCACACAGATGCGACCTACCTTCAACTGGAGGAGCCGAACACAACAGGACTTCAATCTTATCATTTGATTCCAGGTCCAGAAGAAGTATAAGACATTTGGGTCCAACACACTTGGAATAATCCAGCTCAGTGGTAGCTGAGGGATACTACTGTAGGTTGTTTTCCTTATTTTCTAGTCTCAATTAGTTACAGGATGTTAGTAAAAAGGCCACCAAGTAAAAAGGTGACAAGCCTTGGGATTCCTGTGGCTGTCTCCCTCATATCTGAAGCATGCTATAAAGCAGGAATTACCAAATTCCGACCTCCTGGGCCAGTGTCTGGACTGTATTCAACATTTCTCTGCTTCAGCACAGCTGACTCCAACTGAATGGCTCCAACAGCTTATGAAGTTCTGCACAATGACTGATCAATGAGAGTGAGGTGTGTCGGCACAAGAATATTGAAAACCTTCCAGACCCTGGCCCAAGTGGGCTGGATTTGGTGATCCCTGCTACGGTCTTTCCTAGCCTGAGGATATTAGTAGATAACCTAATGATCCAAGTAGGGAAGCTAGTGATGAGGTAGCGATGTTAAAGCATAGTCTTTGGATGCTGGAAAATTAGACACATACTAGTAGTTATAGCAACAAATACTAACGACTGATCTGTGGATTTAGACATTGTTTATGGATGGATAAAGCAAATTCAGTAACACAGAGACTCTTTGGCTTAATGACATGATTTTATTGCAGTCAATTTGCAATTGCAGAAAAACACTCATTAAAACATCCAGCTGTTCCCACTGTGACTGCACAGCACCACATGCCCTATCTTTACCTGAGAGTCTAGTCTGAATCAGAACTGGGATCCTCCTGGAGGAGATGGAGGGAGAGTCAGTTTTACATAGTTCATTAATTACAGACTTCTTTGAAGGTAAAGACTCAGACAAATCAAAATATTCAAGTGTGCTTTTGCTATTTACAGTGCAAATAACATTGGCGAGAATATTAAGGATCCACAGAGTAGATTTGAGATGACTGTCACCGCTCCAGGATACAGTGGAAAAAATGTCAAAGGCAGATGTTCTGATGTACATAAAATATGCAGAAATAAAAAAAAAAGGAAACCTCATTAAAATAAAAGTCATTAAAACTTATGATGCACAAAACTAGAAGAGAGCAGAAAAATAAAATTCATTTACACTCAAAGAAAATATAAAAACCTATAAAAGAAAAATGCTAGCAGACAAAAAGCTGGATACATATACACATTATTTTATTTTGACAAACAATATTTCACTACTTTTCCCAGCTGAGAGTAGACAAACACTGATACGCTTTTTTGGTGTTCTGATCCAATCTTGATATCTGAAGTTGAATATTTGCTATCTACTTACATTTCTGATGACAAATCAGTTGACATGAATAGTGCTGTTATTTTGATCATTATGCTGGTATTGTTTAAAGCAGGGGTGCCCAAGTTCGGACCTCGAGAGCTACTATCCTGCAGTTTTTAGAGCATACCCTCTCCAACACACCTGAATCAAATGGTTAATTCCCTCAGCTCCGCAGAGGCCTGCTAACGAACCATTCACTTGATCCAGGTGTGCTGGAGAAGGGATGCAACCTGGACTTGGGCATCCTGGTTTAAGGTTTCCTGAGGTTGTAGTAAATCACACATCACAAAGACGCTCCAGCCAGATTGAACAGCAGCATCTATGATCAGCATCAGTGTTCCCAGATTATTCACATACATCCTGCTTCTGTTTTCACCACATCCTCTTGGATCTTAGATATTTAAAAAGAAGCTGTGACTGGTAATATACTGATTTCCTGTTACTTTGAGGGGAGTGGGTAGCCTAGTGGTAATGTCGCAGGTTTTGGTGCAGAGGACCCAGGTTCATCTCCCCGATAGGGAAGACGAAGAAGAACCGGGGACCCCCGAGCAACCCCCACCAACCGCTCCCCAGGCACCTTAAGTAGCAACCCACTGCTCTCTGGTACTACTGTACAGAGATGGGTGAAATGCAGAGCCCCAATTCCCCCTCAGGGATCAAAACAGTACATCAAAAAAAAAAAAAATTAATAAATAAAAAACTCATAAATATCTTTGTTTTAGCAGCAGTGGAAGATCCAGGTGCGGAAAGTAAAAATCCTCCCATGTTTTTGAATCTGCCTGTACATGCAGAACAGGTGTTTTCACGAAGGAGCTCATTTATCTGCAGAGGAGTGGTGCTAATTAAAGTCAGCCCGTTTAGTGATTGACTGGAACAACTGCTGGACTCTGGGTTAGGTTTGTCCACCTTTGGTTTTTATTAAGGTTATGAAGCAACTATAGAAAATCGGCTACATGCAAGAAGCACTTGTATGAACAAATTTGTTCTTAAATGGTTCGTAGGGCCTTATTAAATAGGGACCTATGGAATTATCGGGGCGGTATGAACGCACGCTCACTTGCGCACAGGTGGAATGCATCATGTTTACGAGGATCATTTATCTGAAGTTAAGAATGTTTGTTGAATCTGATGTGGCGCATTTGTAGGAGCCCACGGTGGGAGAAAAAGTAAGAGAAAATTACATGAGGAATACGAACATGTTGCATGAGGGCCCATTGTCTTGGATTTACTTAAGAAGGTTTTCTTAATAATTTATTTTAGAAACCTGGAAACCTAGAAACCTTGGCTGTACATAGATTTTAAATCGCTGTCCTGTTTTTTTATGTTTCCAGACTAAAATATATTCAAATTAGTGACATGCTTAAATGGCAGGTGCAGGTATAGGCAGCATCTAGAAACTCGGAGTAAAAACTAGTAACATTATATGTTCAGCGCATTGACTTAAAAGCTTGTTCCATAATCTGAGAGGCGAGACTTTCTTCTTTTTCTCAAAGCCACAATAACAAGAAATTAATAAAAAAAAAAGAGAGACTTTACTTTTAGGCTATATCACCCAGCCTACTGGAGCCCAATGAGAGGAAAGTTCTGCTCATATAAATATAATCACATTCTGAATCAGATGTGTTAGAACAAGAAAACACTGAATAAATGCAGGAAGAGGTTCTCCACCACTGCTATACATCATTGTGCTTAGGATATGTAGATATATTTCCAGTAGAAACGCTTTTTGCTTAAACTGTCAGCAAGGAATTTGCTACGTAGGCACTGTTGATTTTATACAGTTTGTATTTGTATTTGTGTTAAAGCTTTAACACATAAAAAGCTGCTTGTAAAAGTGAAAGAAAATTGTTAATTTCCATTTGCACAAATAAAGTTGTGCAGTTTTAAAATATTTTGAGTGTACATCAACTCAGTTATATAGAACATCTGTTCTGGAGTGATGCTTTGAATGACCTATTTAAATATCTAAATTATTCCAGTTATGGCAGTCCCATTTACAGTCTCTCCCTGCAGTCTCATTTACAAGAGTGACCTGTTGACCTAAAGCAGGGGTGTCCAGATCCGGTCCTCAAGGGGCCACAATCCTGCAGGTTTTCCATGTCTCTCTTCTCCAACACACACCTGACTCTAATTCATTCGCTTTCAGATTCATTTAATTTGAGTCAGCTGTGCTGGTGCAAGGAGGCGTGGAAAACCGTCAGGACAGCGGCCCTTCAGGACCGACTTTGAACACTGACCTAAAGCATTTAGCCGTGTCTCAAATCGCACACTTACCCGAGTGCACTGGAATTCAGTGTGTAGTGCGTACTGTGTACTTCGTCTGTAGTGTACACTATTGTCGCTAAATGCTGACCCAAACAGAGCACTGCACTAACAGGAAGTGATGGACTAGCTTTGCCCGCTAACATGAGCTAAATCTTCTGAGCCGGTATAACCGCAGCCTCAAACACACGACCAGATCATAACTGTCATCAGGTAGTGAACAGCTTGGTAGAATGCCACAATATGCATTAGTAATTTTGTAATTATTAGTAATTATGCAGCCTCCGCTGCAGCAGGGGTCGCCACCGTTTTGTTCACCGCCATTATTCAGCTCTGAAAGCAGTTCAAAAGTCCCGCCTCTTCCACTACGTCAGCAAGATGGCGTCCATCTAGCTCAGGGGTCGGCAACCCAAAATGTTCAAAGAGCCATATTGGACCAAAAAAACGAAAACCAAATCTGTCTGGAGCCGCAAAAATGTAAAAGTCTTAAATAAGCCGGTCGGCAACCTGTTCCAGCCAAACAGCCTTTTAGACCCGTTTCCTACAATAAAGAAAACACTGGAGCATCAACTGACTTTTAACATTGATAATTAAATAAAACTTTAACGTTAAATGTGTTGCATTTAACATAAAAACGAGAAAACGAAATTACATTTCTGCATCCAGCAAAAAAACATTTTAAACTAAAAACAAAAAAAGACGTCGGGTTGAAGGTCACTTTAAAAAAAAAAAATCAATTTTATTTGTTGTATTTATATAGGATGGAAAAAGACGCAGCTTTAATAATCTACCAGCAGCAAACCAAACACGCTGTCCTGTCTGTGCCGTCATCCTTTTACTGGCGCGTGCAGTAAGCGGTCTACCCGAAAAATGAAATTACTGTTTTACAAAATATGAACATAGCTACGCAAAATAATCTGGTCAGCAGTGAAAACAAATGAATCTGCCCACGCAGCGCTGAACATGCTCAGTGCATCAGACACTTTTCTTCTCTATCGTAGGCCCACCTGCTGGAGAAGTGATCAAAGCGCAGCATGACGGGGTCGGAGTGGACAAATAAGCTTTTGCTCGTTTATTATTCACTTTAAATGCCAAAACTGCAGCAACAGCACAACAGAGACGCTCCGCTCTGAGGCGTTCATGGGATAGTGCGCCAGGGGGAAAGTTCAGCGCTCCGCGGCACGTCCACACTCAGTGATATTCTTTGTTTGTAATTGATTCCGTTTTTAATGTTTAATTCCATGATTGCTGATTCAATAGGGCTGCATCATGCTCTGCTGCACGATAGCGGCACGTGAGCATGAAGTGCAGTTATTAACACTGATTGGCTGCGTAAAGGTTTGTGAGACGCATCGTAGCGTGCTGGACAGCTACTCGCCGTTTTAACGCAGTTACCTGCTTGTTGCACCTGACACTCAATGGGCTGCTTTGCAAAATGGTAAAATATAAATTATGTTTTTAGTTTAATAGTTGAGTTGGATTTTATTTCACGTGCTGCATTTGCAGTGCTCGGAGAACTCGGGAAAAGTGCGCAACTGTACATGAATCCCTCAGAGGGATCATCATAATCCTCAAATTTAGAATAAGAAACTTTATTGTCTCTCATGGGGACATTTGTCTTGGTCTTTTAGAATCACATTATTAAAGTGAACCAACCAAAATACAATACACTTTAGTAGAATTGTCATTAATTCATTTTCCAATACCAGGGAACCGCAACAGAGGGACTAAAGAGCCGCATGCGGCTCCGGGGCCCCGGGTTGCCGACCCCTGGTCTAGCCTGAGTAGTGTGCTTCGTTTTGCACTTGGTTTTTGGTCGTTATTAGGGCAACATCCTGGTACTTTTAGTGCACTGAATTTTCGCTTAATGACAGCATGAACGCAAAATGAGTGTTTGAAGTGCTCAAGTGCACATTTTGAGACACAGCCCATGTCTTTAGATGGTGGGAGGAAGCAACCTTACTGCTGTGAAGCGGCGTTGCCAACCACTCCACCACCATGTAGCCCCTATAAGCTAAGATGTGAACATTTAAAGTAGAAAAGTCAAGAATGAAGGTATAATCTGCTCTAAAAACTCCAACAATATCTTATAAAGATGAGCAACATTCCTAGAATGAAATTTCTGACCTTGTTGGATGCAGATGCCTGCGTGCAACACCAGCTGCAAACACTGTTTCCATAAAAAAAACAACAAAAAACTTCATCAAAAACACTAAAGACGCTGATAGATCTTCAAAGTGGGTCCTTTTCTGCGTGTTCCTCCAACTCTGGCTCTAAAATATCACATAAAGCAATACTCAGATTAGAATAATACATATAAACTGGAAGTTTGTTAAAGACTTTTCAGTGTGATTAGATTTTACTCACCAGTTCCAGTGTTATGTAGATGAGTTTGTGCGTTCTCTATCAGACAAAACAAAACGTTACGATCAACACACATCTGCTTAAACCTGCCGCATGCTGCTTTAACGTGCATTGTGAAGAGTTAAAGGTTAAAATACCAGAAAGTAGTCTGAATATCCAACAATGTTAGAAGTACCATCATCCAAAAGGAAAGCATTAAAGGGATGCTGTGTAACTTTTGGCCACTAGGGGCGCTGAACCTGTAACTGTCCACTGGCCATGCGACACTGGTATAAAAGCAAACAGTCTCTATCCGTGCTTTTGAATCGTGTTTGCAGACCACTTTGACCAGCTGATAGCAAAGTCATCGAGTCAGTCTAGACTTTTTAAAAGGTTTCTTCACCATTAAGGGATATGGCCCAGGCCTGTTGCTAAATTTCTGTTTCTTCTTTGATATTTACATAAATTACAGGAAATGCATTTATTGCAAACCAGCTCCACTTGCGTGAAATTAGCTTTGGTCTGTAGTCGATTAACTTCAACCAGCTGCATTTAGTTTCAGTAAAACAGCAAAATAAGGACACAGTGCTATACTGCAATGATCTGCAGCTCATCAGGCTCCAAGGTTATTATAGTTAACTAAAACTAACAAAAAAACGAAAACTAAAATTGAAAAAACATTTCAGTTAACTGAAATAAAAATAAAAACGACAGTTTTTAACAAAACGATAACTAACTGAAACTGTATTGTGTCTTTACAAAACTAACTAAAACTAACTAAATTTATTGCAGAAACATCCTTAGTTTTAGTCTTTGTAAATTAATACAATACATAAGCCTTTTAGGTTGATTTGAAATCTACTTCTATTTAATCTTTTTACTTTGCTCTACTGGTTTTACTCCAAGTGACTTTCTGATGATTTTGAATGTCACACCAGCCAAACACCTATAATTTACTGAAAAGAAAACCCCAAAAAACTAAAACTAACACTGAAACTAATAAAAACTAAACTAAAACTAAACATTTTCCAAAAATAGAAACTAATAAAAACTAGCAAATCTGCTCAAAAAACTAACTAAAACTAACTGAAATTAAAAACAAAAAGTTAAAACTAAATAAAAACTGAAACTAAATAAAAATCCAAAACTATTATAACCTTGTCAGGCTCTTACTGCCAGTGTTTTAGGTAAACCTCTGAAAGGTGTGAAAAAGCACATCACATTTAGGTTTGTTTGTACAGCAGGAAATGCTAACTTACCAGACTAATAATACTGAGGCTAACAGAGGGTGGGTTTAGCTCTTACATCCAACAAGTGAATTTTTTTTTTACAAATATTTCTATTGGGTTTTGTCATTTATACTGTATATATAAAAACAAACATACACAAGTATACATTAAACTTGCATTCCCCCCAAAGAGAGAGAGGGGAGAGAGAGAAAGAAACAAAAATACAAGGGAGGGGGACAACATAAAATACAAAATTTCAAAATGAGGATTTAGTAATAGCCATAGAGTACAGAAACAGTATATTCATGGGAGACTCCCGTTTCCAATTTCTATAATGCTTATACAGGACTGTCTCAGAAAATTAGAATTCATGATATTCTAATATTTTGTGATGGGATATTTTCAGTTTTCTTAGGCTGTATGCCATAATCAGCAATATTAAAACAATTTCATGTTTTTTAATTGCATAACAAAAAATAAAGAACTTTATCACAATATTCTAATTTTCTGAGACAGTCCTGTATATGGTTCCTAAAGATTCATAAAGTCTTTCTGTTTCCCTTTGGCAATGTATGTTAGTCTCTCCAAACCAATTCTGTCTGCAATTTCCTTTATCCAGAGTGTTAAAGACGTAGCATCTATACTCTTCTAGCACAGTGCAATCGCTCTGCTGGCTTGGAGAAGTCCAAAGTTCAGCAATCTAGTCTGTTTTTGAGTATGTGTGAATTCCATTGGGTAAATTCCAAGCACACATAGTTTAACATTTACTGGGATTTTTACCTTGAACACTTCTGACAAACACTTGATAACATCTTTCCTGAATTTCTGGATCTTTAGACATCCCCATAAACAGTGAAGAAAGGTTCCTCTTTCATTTAAACAGTTAGTGCAGACATCTGGAATATCATTGGATATGTGATGGGGTTTGACAGGGGTCATATACATTCTTATGGGCATTTATATTGCAGGAGTCTGAGCCGTGTGTTTATAGTTTGTTTCTGTGCCTTTAAACATGTCTGATTCCAATCTACTTCGTCTATATCCTCCTGTATATCATTTCTCCACGCATCTAGTTTATCTGTTGTTGAATCTTTGGCAGAGGACATCAATAAGTTAAAATATATAGATAGGAAGCCTTTCCCTTTCAGGTTTCCAAGGCAAACCTCTTCTATTTTAGTTCATGGTGGTTCTGATCTGGAGGCCATATAGTTTTTTAATTGTATATACTTAAAGAAGTGATTTGGGGTATGTGATGTTTTTTACATAGCTGATCAAGAGAGCAGCACATCATTTTCATACAGATCTTTAATTTTCTGAATGCCTTTTTCTTTCCATAATATAAATCCTCCATCATTTTAAACAGGTGTAAATTTTCCACTTCTCCAAATAGGAGTAAGCTGTGACCCTGTGTTCACACCGGACATAAATGAAATTATTCGAATTACATGTTAAAGAGGGGGGTTTCGTGTCATTATTAGGCACATAATTCCTTTTTATGGCACAACCAAATAACTGTTACTTTCAGTTGTTCTGAAAATATAGTAAACATTAAAAACACCTAAAGAAATGTGACATCACTCCATGTCTGTCCCTTTGAGAAGCCTCCTGCTGTTTCTGACACGCCCACTCCACTCATCACAACACTCTCATGTTCTGGTGGGGCGGAGCTCACTGGTGATTGGTCAGTGTGTTAACGAGCTTCAGGATGTTTGGGTTTTGTAGCTGAATGAATGAGTGCATGTCACCACTAATGGAGGAAATAAATGCCACAGCTGTAGCAAACCATCAGAGTGAAACAAAACTCAGCTCTGTGGAGTTTCCTGGTCATTAAAAGCCCCGTTGTTGCCTGCAGATCTGGAAAAAAAACCTGCAGCATGACGACGTAACCCTACGCACGAGTAAAAGCACACACTGCCTCTGCATCAGGTACGCGGACCTGACTGGACGCAGACATCGCATGACTATAAATCCAGCTTTATTCGCGCGAAGAGGTGTTCTACTCGCGCGAATAGAGCGTATTTTGCCTATTTGCTTGAATTGAAAAAATTGAACTCAAGCGTTTTACATGTGCCAACAATAGGAGCCCCGTCATTGAAAATGAATGAGACGTGATGTGAACGGACCGGCGCTCTGCAGCTGGAAGCTCGCTGCTCTCTTCTGTAGTAAGAAGAGGAAAAGTGCTTCTCACAGATAAAATCACAAAGTGCTGCACACTAAAGCGGTGTAATAATACCATTTATAACACGGTCAGTGAGAATTCTAATGTCAACTGAATGTGAGTGAATTAAAGCTGTTAAAAACATGGTTTGTCAGCTGTTTACTATCAAGCTAACGAGCTATCCACTCGGCTGTTATCGTTAACCTGCTCGTAAAACATCTGTGCACACGTCCCTGCGCTCTGAAAGCGTGGTTTTGGGTGGTGTGTTTTTTTTACACTGTCCCTTGCTCAAACTGTCCTTCCAACATTGCCAACCCTAGCTTTAACTTATCAAAAAAAGGAGCTGGATATGGCAGAGGAAGCGTTTGAAATAAGTACATAAGTTTAGGTAGAATGGTCATTTTTATAATATTTCACAAGTGAATTCTTTGTCTTTATCTACTCGTGTTTTTCTTCTGGAGCATTTTGATGGCAGCAAACCTGGAGCCATGAAGCAGAGCGCTCCAGGTCACATGATCCAATGAGAGACGGAGCCGCTCCTGCAAGGTTACAGGTCTGGTTTCTGAAGAAGGCAGCCCCCTTTAGAGCCCCGACATGCGTCAAACACTGTATGCTAACCCCAGAAATCATCTATTTTACTCACATTGGGCTAATATCTGGGTTAAAGGTGTCATCACCCGGAAATCCCACTTTTTCAAGTTAAAACATGTGTATTGGAACAGGACCTCAGTAAAAACGTGCCAGAAACTCCAATAATAATCCAATAATAAAGAGAGTGAAAGTGACTTTGTCTTTGAGTGTGAGCTCTCTTTTCACACCAGAATCGGCCACAAGAGCGCGCTTTCCACAGTACGCGGTTTGGATTTTTTCCCCCGAATGACGTGAACTACAGAGGCTGCTAGCTGCTAAGCTAGCCTCTTTAGCACCACCTGAAAGCAGCTGATTACCTGCCGCAGAGTAGTTATAACCAGCTTTGTCAGAGAGGAGGACGACGACAAGGAGGAGGAGGAGGGGGAGAAATTGCCGTGCTGAGCTCCCTCGGCAGAAATTCATCAGTTTTCAGTGCTCTACAGGAGGGACAGCACTACCAGGGACCAGTGGATTATATTTATTCAGTGAGGATGTGCAGTCGGTAAGTGTTGCTGCTTGTGTAACTTATTATCTTTTGTGTAAGAGGCCAGTAAACGGTGGTTGACGAACAGACAAGCTGCTATTGTAGCTACAAAAGCTAACACTGTTTGGTTAACTTCACGTCAGACGTCCGCTCTATCAACCGCACCGTTACGTTTTTATCAGGTTTTTCTCTGTTGGGACATCATTTCCTTCACTTGGTCTGTCCCGATAAAACTTTGTTTAACAGACAGGTCTAATTCTTGAGCGTATTCTCGCGACAAACAAAAGTTGGAGATAAAGAGATTAAAATGAGCTCATTAAATTTTCGTCTAACCCAACTATAATTAAAAATTCACATGAAGATAATTTAAGAAGGATTGTGTATGTAAAACACTAGGTTATGACACCTTTAAAAGTTGCACAGCATCCCTTCAATTTCTGTCGAATAATTCTGGTATTATTGGAGTGAACCTGCTTGACTTGAGTGGAGAAACGTCTGGAAGTTTACTGTCTTTGTACCAACAATCCATCAACACACCCACGTGGTCAGACACAGAGAGACCAATGAGAGCTGATGTAAGTGTGAAGCTAATTTTCTATGACCTTTACATGTCCAGATCACACAAAGTATCATGATCTCAGCTTGATCATCACAGCTGAGTTTCAGATTTAATGAGGAAACATTTTACTCACCAGTTTCAGTGCTGGTGTCTGAGGTCACAGTAGCTCTCTGGTCCAGTTTAGACGCTTCTCCATCCGAGTTTGGATTCTCTATTAAAATAAGCATCAGCACCACAATGCATCTGTCTCTTTAAACAACTTCTAGTTTTACTGCTTCAGCCATCACCAGTAACATTTTACTCACCAGTTTCTGTGCTGGTGTCTGAGATCCCAGTGGATGTCTGGACTGGTGGGGATGCGTTTCCATTCAGTAAATTAGTGTCTGACTCCTCTGTTAAAACAATAATTGACACCACTCTTTGAACAACTTTGATTTTTCTAGTTTTACTGCTTTGGCCATCACCAGTAACATTTTACTCACCAGTTTCTGTGCTGGTGTCTGAGATCACAGTGGATGTCTGGACTGGCGGGAAGCTTCTTCATTCAGTAAATTAGTGTCAGACTCCTCTGTTAAAACAATTATCGACATCACTTTTTGAAAAACTTTGAGTTTTCTGGTTTTACTGGTTCTGGCATCAACAGAAACATTTTACTCACCAGTTTCTGTGCTGGTGTCTGAGGTCACAGTAGCTATCTGGTCCAGTTTAGATGCTTCTCCGTCCAGTAAATTAGAGTTTGGATTCTCTATTAAAATTAAAACAACCATCAGCACCACAATGTATCTGTCTCTTTGAGCAACTTCTAGTTTTACTGGTTTGGTTATCACCAGGAACATTTTCCTCACCAGTTTCTGTGCTGGTGTCTGAGGTCCCAGTGGATGCCTGGACTGGTGGAGATGCTTTTCCATTCAGTAAATTAGTGTCTGACTCCTCTGTTAAAACAATAATTGACACCACTCTTTGAACAACTTTGATTTTTCTGGTTTTACTGGTTCTGGCATCAACAGAAACATTTTACCCACCAGTTCCAGTGTTCGGTTGATGAATCTGTGCACTCTCTGTAAAAATAATTAAAGAAATATTACATCCAACACAAAATGAGTCCTCAAAGCTGCTGTAAAACTGCTATGTTTTGCACGAGGATCATATATTTATAATGACTCCAGAAGTTGCTGATGGTGTGCAAACATTAACTAACTGACGAACAAAAGAACCGAGGGTGAGAAAATTAAGTGCGGGGAAGCAGCTTCTTATTTCCTTAAAGGTACAGTATGTAAGAATTACTGACATCAAGTGGTAAAGATGGGTATTGCAAAAAAAGATGTTTTCTTTCAAATGACTTCATACTGTATTCTAAGCACTGTAGTGAATGTATGGTGGCTGTTAGTGGCCAAAATTCTCCCAGACATAAATATGTTTTCATCTGTGAGTGGATCCAGTAGTCTCAGGTGTAGCTATGACTGTGCTATGAGTAACTACTTTTTATGTCTTTTAAATCATTACTTACCCCAAAAAGTGCTCTAACTCCCATTTAAAAAAGTTTTAAAGTTCAGTGGGCTCTTACTTCACATGCATTCTTTTGTCCATTCAGGGACACCGTAGTAAAAATGGTGGAACAAATATGGCAGCCTCCACATGTGCACCACCCAGCAAGTAGATATAAATGACTCATTCTAAGAAAATAAACATATAACAGCTATTCTAGTGCAGCAATTACGCATCAATTGAAACACAGTTTTGAATGATATATTACATTTTTCTGCCATTAACCTTTGATTTTTTACATACAGTACCTTTAAGAAGAGCAATGAGCAGGATCTGAACTATGAATAGTTTGAGCTGATAGCAGCGGCTTATTGTCTGAGAGTGAAGGCAGCATGTTGGGATTTATTGGATTCTTTGCTATTTACGGATTGTGGAGATGCAACCATTATCATGTTAAAAAACCTGAATGCAACCGGTATAATACTTATCATTTGTAAACACATGACTATGGTGGAGGGAATCTGGGAATCCAGTGTGATATCCAGTTCATGAATCAAGTCAATACTAGAGTCTGATGTCGATACGGGATCAGATCTGTCCCAACTGTAGGTTATGATCAGAAAGTGTCCAGATCACACAAGGTATCATGATCTCAGCTTGACCTTCACAGCTAATGTGCTGCAGATTTAATAAGGAAACATCTTTCTCACCAGTTTCAGTGTTGAAGTGTATGATCCCAGTGGATGCCTGGACTGGTGGGGATGCTTTTCCATTCAGTAAATTAGTGTCTGAATTCTCTGTTAAAACAAAAATTGATACCACTCTTTGAACAACTTTGAGTTTTCTGGTTTTACTGGTTCTGACATCAACAGAAACATTTTACCCACCAGTTCCAGTTGTAGGTTGAAGCATTGGTGTGCCCTCTGTGAAATAGAATAAAATTGTGTTACAATCAACACAAACCAAACCATGTCTCCAAAAATCTTTCTTTAGTTTCTTTATTTATACTCCAGGTGTATAAAACACAAACAGACATGCAGCCATATTTACAGTCAGACCAGTGTTTCCACATAGCAGGCTGTTTGAGTTAACACCATCAAATCAAATCTGCCGTGTCACTTCAACATGTAACTTCTCACACACACAAGGTAAGTTTGAGCTTCAGTTGATCAAATTGATATATCTGGCAAACTGTTGACATTTTACCTACAAATATTTCATTAATTAAATACATTTTGGGGGGGCTGACAGTTCCAGATAAATAGTCTCCCAACATCCACTCACACTAAGCCTGTCTGAAATAAGAAATGAATAAGAGATGTTCATGCAGGCCCATTTAGACTAATCTAAACCATGTAAACATAAAGCTTACACTAACCGATAGCAAACTTGGTTCACACGTGATGATGGTGAGTCTGTTTACACAACCGTAATAATTTGATGTCAGTGAAGAATCAGATAATTTTACAAATTGGATCTGATGCGTTCACATGCATCAGTTACCGGATTTCCTTTAGTGTATGTTCACCGTGGTGTAAGACTCATGCTCCGGTTATTTCCAAAATATCTGAGTCTTGTTTTGTTGAACGTAGGGTTAGCTGTCCTAATGTGGGAGCTAATAGTCCGGCTAAATAAGATACAGCTGTCCTCAGTTTATATTCCAGGAGGAGAAAACAACGGTTGGTTAGTAATGTCCCGGATCTGGGTCAAATAGATCTTCCTTCACTCTTTCCTAAAAACTGGACTGGGTGTGTGTTTAAAGTAAGTACTGGTGAGACAGAGTGACGAGCCCCACACACAGATGTACAAGGACTTAATAAATCAGATTTACAGCTATACATGCAAAAAGATGTCAGCGTTTTAGGAGAAATCTGGACGAGTTACCCTGATTTCTCATGATAAACTGCTATAATCTGATGACATCACACATCATGCTGTTCACATACTGTAACCTGATTATCTTCTAACTCCAGAAACTGGATAATGATCAGACATCAGCGTGCTTAAAGAGCTCAGTGTTTCTCCTCAGACAAACATCCCAGCAGGCTGAAAACCAGAGTAAATGTAAAAATGGCTCCACCCTGAGGCCAAAGTTCAGATAATTTAACAGACAAATTCAGATTTGTGTTTATATAGTCGGGTCGTCTGGTGGGGATGATAGTTCCAGTTATATATCATGTATGTGAGTCGAAGGGTTGAAGTGATGCATACTGCATACTACACAAGTTTGTTCTTGCCATGATATACATCCCAGTGAGGTATGATCCGGACCAAGACAGTCCCATGTCTGAGATCTGATGGTAAGATGACATTATTTACCATGCAACTTTACATGCTGCAGAGAAGTTTAGCAAGATAAAAGCTAAAAGACTGGTTTCTGCTCCAGCTGCCTCTGTAAATCATTGGCGTGAGATGGGGGGGTGTTTTTGTACAAAACTGGCTCTTTTGAACATTGTTGACAGTAGGAGTGTGACAAAATATTGAAACACTGAAATATCACAATATTTCATGTTGCGAATCATATTGATATTAAAAAATGCGGTTTTGATATTTTTTACTGACGAAATTTTGCAAGATTTGGTTGTTCTATTTGCAACGGTCCCGCATGCAGATATTCCCTGCTTTAGCTCTGAAATTCATGTGCATCTGCAGGTTCAGGTTAAATTTTACACACAGTGGAAGTACAAGTTAAAATGTGTGTCCGGGTTTTCATAGATCACCCAGTTATTTGAGATTATAATAAATAGAAATGTTAATTTTTCATAAGCGTTTTCATATACAACTTTGTTTTACTAATTTCACATGAATTTGTGTACATTTATACTATTCCAGATCAGCTGTGGTAATATTGTTTTCAAAAGCACTTTATTTTTATTTTATTTGCACATCTATTCAGTTGGGTTTTCTCAAAGTGAGAAATATTAAGGCCAGGATGTAAATGGTTTTATTATGAGATCCAAGTGGCAAAGAAACCTGTCCATGTTTAATAAATAAGACATGGAGAAAATGAATTTCACTGATTTTGACACATTATGTTGTTTCAGTCATCCGACATATGTACAGTCGTTCTCAAAATTATTCATACCCTTCAATTAAAGCAAAGGCTAAATTGACAATAGTAATTCAAATAACAAGAAACTAAAGAAACTGATAATAATTTAAAATTTACAAAATTGTAATTTAGTGAAATAAATTATTGGTTTTGAATTGCGGTTGAAAATAATAATAAAAAACAACCAAACAAAACTATCTAAGGCAGATTAGAACATCTTTCTTATGAACAGTGGACCAACATACCTGTCAACAGGTGCAGACGTCTGATTGGATGTTAAAGAAAACACCTGATTGCAGTGATTGCCTCAAGTGTCGCTCAATAACATTTTAGCTTCCATCATGCTTGTTTACTTGTTTTATTTTTAGTGTGTTTGTTTATAATATTTTTGTTGGATTATAATTCAAAATCAATGTCATTACTTTCATAGAATTTTTAGTTATTATCACTTTTGTCCATTTCAACTTTATTTCACTGACAGCAAATTTTTTTCCCTTCTTTAATTGGAGGGTATGAATCATTTTGAGGACGGCTGTACATAAGCACAACTTTTATTTCAAGCTGAATTTTAAATTTCTCAGAAGTGCCTAAAATATTGCAATATGTGTCACAATATCGCAATATTGTATTGTATTGTGACCACGTATCGTGATATGTATCGTATTGTGAAATCTTTGCCAGTACCCACCCCTAGTAGACAGGAATGGAAGTCCTTAGACAGACCCATCGTTCTAGATCTGTTCTCAGAGCAGACTTTTTTTTAGCGAGGGTGAAACCTCAGCCTTTTTGAATGTAGTTGGAAACGTGCCGAAGGATTTATACTGAAACAACAGCAGGAGAGATGGACTGAAAGACGTCTGCTAGAATCATAAACTGATCACTTCATGCCAGGACTTTTCAGCTAATGAAGGAAATGAAGCTTCATGAACTGAGGAAGATAGAGCGTGTAGTAAGACATGTTTAGCTCTCTCAGAGAGGGCTGGCTTAGATGGGCGGGGTGCCTTTAAAAAAAACACAGTAGTCACTGGTAGAATCAGAAAAGTGACTTTTGTGAAGCTGGCAGTCAGCAGAGAGGGGATTTGTGGCTGAAGGAAGTGAAGGAGGAAATATTCTGAAAGTGGAAACCCTGCATCTGTGCTGGGTTCAATGTGCTAACTGGACATTTACAATGAGCACCTACAATTGTTGTTTTCACAATTTCAAAGAAATGACAAAAGATCTGTCATCTTACCTTCTGCTCTCTCTGGAGAATCTTCTTCTGCAAAGAAAAAGATAACTCTGTTAACTCATCACAAATCATGGTTATGATTTTATGTCAGTCTCATTTATTTGTGAGCGAACACATGTAGACGGGGAACGCTTATCAAGGTTTTAGTAAAAAATTCATATCTCACCTCTTTTGGTCCCTTTACAACACCGTCCTGCATTACAGTAGAAAGTGTGTATTAGCACATCATCATTAATTTGTGTGTTATTCTGGTTTATTTGTGAGCAAACAAACAACCTGTTTTCATTGGACCAGATTCACCCTACAGTAAGTCACAATCTTCCCATTAGCCTGGTACACCAGCCTGACCAACGCCATGTATGAGACACACGGCAAGTCAGTCTGGGTTCCCTCCATTGGGAGGCGATTTCCATTCCGGTAAAAAATTGACCGGACCAATCACAGCGCAGCAGTAGAATTATTAACAGGAACGTGAAACTCCTCCGACGTCCCCACCGCTGTTTCTGCTCTGTTTTGGTGCTTAACCAACAGCTTCTGGGTCATAGTCACATGACGTGACTATGTAGGTAGGTCTTATGTGTTTACAGTATATGTTTACATGTTTTTAGCCCAGTTTTGATGTCCTGCTATGTAAAGCACTTTGCGCATCCAGCTGGATGCAGAAATCTGTGCTATATAAATGAAATGAATTAAATGAAACGTGCGACACAAACGCTTTCTCATATTAGTAGTTCAGCAATAAACAATGCTGACATGTAACAGAGTATTTATAATAATAAAAGCAAACATTCTATGTTAATATACACAAGAAAATTACATTAAATAGAGAGGGAAAAACAACATATCTTCCCTGTCTACATATTTAGACTTTTCTTGCTGATGTAAACTAGTTAATAAACTCACTGGCTGCAACAGCCTCTAACTGAATGAACTCCGATGAAGCAGAAGTTTAAAACATCAATAATAAACTGTTAAAACCAACACTTCAACTTCTTTAACCACTTTAAGAGCAAAAAAAGAAAATAAAATCTGTTTAGTCCTTAGATTAAAATAAAGAGGATGAATTTTAAGATTTTAAGTTTCAGCTCTGAGAAAAATCTTTGTGTGAATACAGAAATATGACTCACCAAGATTAAACTTTTCTTTTATTCCTAGAAAAGTTTACAAAAAAAAAAGCAATAAATATGTTTATGATCATGGTAATACACTAGTTTATATTTTGATCAGAATAATATTATTAAGATCTGTTTTTATCAAACTTACTTTGCCAGTATTTGTAGACAACAAAGAGGATAATCAGGACCACTATAATTGGGATGACAAATAAGGCATATATTTTGCGTCCTAAAGGAAAAAAGAAGACAAAAGACATAAAAACAACATGTTGTTCAAGGTTATGATGTCATCAAATGTTAAAACCATGATTTCACAAAATTCTAGCAGTGGGGGAGGATTAACTATGGATGGATGAATATGGATATTAATAGTTGTGATAACTCACCAATCTCACCGATCATGAATGGGTTTTCAACTGTTTCGCTGTATTCCCGGCTGACAGGGTTCTCTAGCGAACATTTAAAATAACGCTCTAATGTCTCCTTGAAATCAAAAGAAAACAGGATTTAAATTAGATTGAAGCTCATAAATAAAACCAACATTCATTTTCAAAATAATGTCTTTGTGAGCAAAGTCCAGGAACCTAAATAAATAAATAAACAAACAAACATGTCTGTTAAGAATTTTTATAAATAGAATAAAGGTTTTCCAAATCAGAAACTGTTTTTAATGAATGTTCATGCTCTACAGAATAACGGGACCTGGTCTAATGTGTTCTGGGTGACAAAAAAATCCCATAACATGACTCCTTATTTGCATTTTCACAAATAAAATCAAGGTTTTATGAAAAGTAAAGTGAACTACATGCTAATGAATCTTCACGCTAGAACAATGCAGTTGTAAGTTTTGTAGTTTTTCAGCAGGACCTGGTCTGATGTGGTCAAGGTCCCCAAAAAAGTGGTGGAATTGGGAGAAGTGACAGTATTTACAACGAAACAGCTGATGCTGTTTATTTTATTTACAGCCATCTTCAAAATTATTCATACATTTCTGTTAAAAAAGGAAAAAAAAACAGCTGTCAGTGAAATAAGTTGAAATTGACTAAAGAAATAATAAATAAAAATTCTATCAAAATCATGACTCTGATTTTGAATTGTGGTTCAACCGATATATTAAAAACAAACAAAAAAAAAACTAAACATGTAAACAACCATGATGGGACCCTGAAGCTAAAATTTTGTTGAGCAACACTTTGAAGCAATCACTGCAATCAGGTGTTTTCTCTAATGTTCAAAAAGACTTTTACACCTGTTGACAGGTACTTTTCATGGGAAAGATGCTCTAATGTATCTGGGACAGTTTTGTTTTTGTTTTTTTTTAATTATTATTTTTGACTACAATTCAAAAGCAATAGTTTATTTCACTAAATCAATATTTAGTTAATTTTTATTTATTATAAGTTTCTTTAGTTTCCTGTTAGTTAAATTACTACTGTGAATTTAGCCTTTTTTTTTAGTTGGAAGGTATGAATAATGTTGAGGATAACATGTCCTTTGAGTGGTCGTGTGTTCATCACTCTGGGCTTAGATGTGCAAAGATAATAGATCATAACCAGGTTTCATAAACCCACCCTCTATCCCACTGATAAACTGACGTATATCTCAGCTCAATCCTGTCTGAGGTCCAGCGTAGATCTAAACTCCAGCTGGATCTTTCCAAACCTTACTCAACTTCTGATTGGTTAATGTGTTTAACTGAGAGCAAAGCTGCGTTCCTCTCACACTCCTGGTTGATGAGCTCACGTCAAGTGTGCACTGCAAAAACTCCTCAAACTGAAGATCCAACCTGAATGCTTTAAATCCTGCAGGATTAAAAATTTTCCTCTAAATGTGGTGGAAAGGGATTTTTAATAAAGTCAAATCCCGTTTCCATCTGCTTATCTGTATATTCATACTGGACAAAACCTGACTCAGAAACTGTAAAACAACACTGATCACATTCCTGTGCTGTCACTGGAGTCTGACTTTACCCGGGTTATGTTCAACTCTTTACTTCCAAGCACCATCGTGTCTCCTTGTGTCCAGAAATACTTGACTTGTCCAGCGTCTGTGATGTTGCCTTCACAGGTCAGGATGTAGTGGGTCATCCCAGCGCCCCACTGTGTGGCGACGGTAGGCATGGGGACAGCAGCTGGTACAACCAAAAAAGCACCCAGTTCATTAGAAAAGCTGAAAAGAAAACAAATCTGTAATCTTCAGATGAAATTCATCCACTTACCGATGATCTGAATTTCTACAGGATTTCTGACCCTGTTAGAGATCTCTGGTGTGTAGGAGCCGCTGTCCTCTCGAGTCACATCTTTAATCGTCAGATCTCCGGTTGTTGTATCTAACTGGCAGCGATCTACAGATGATATATGATAAACGTTAAATATGCTAATGTTAAAGTATTTTAATGCAACTTGATTACTTGGAGGAGCTTTTTACAGAGGAAAATGGACAGAACAATCAGACATAGTGTTGAAATACAGTACATATATAAATGAATAATGTGATGAAGTTATGTGAAGTTGAACATGAAACATAAGAAAATAAAATACTGTAGGGTTTAGTGCAAAATTATAAAAACAAGGTAAACCTTGAAAACTGGTCCTGAGGAAGGTGCAGCTCAAAATCCTGCAGACTGTAAGTGATGTTTCTAGACTGAGTGGATTTACAAGTGTTTCTAACTTACAAACTAAAAGAAGTTTCTGAAGTTGCAAGGTGTAATCTCTGTTAATCAGCAAGCAGGTGTTGTAGATAAACATATTCTGAGCCTACTGGTCTCTGAGAAAAATCTGAAATTGTGGTCTCTCCTGCTGGAGCCCAAATGCTTCAAGGTTGGACGTGTTTTGCGTTCAGAGCAAGGTTATTATAGTTAACTAAAACTAAAGAAAAATGAAAACTAAAATTGAAAAAACATTTTTGTTAACTGAAACAAAAAATAAAAATGACAGTTTTTACAAAATGATAACTAACTGAAACTATATTGTGCCCTTACAAAACTAACTAAAAGTAACTAAAGTTATTGCAGAAACATCCTTAGTTTTAGTCTTTGTAAATTAATATTATACATCAGCCTTTTGGGTTGATATGATATCTATTTCTATTTAATCTATTTATTTTGCCCTACTTATTTTACTCTGAGTGACTTTCTGATGATTTTGAATGTCTCACCAGACAAATACCTATAATTTATGAAAAAAAACCCCAAAAACTAATTAACCTGAAACTAATAAAAACTAAACTAAAACTAAACATTTCCCAAAAATAGAAACTAATAAAAACCAGCAAATCAGCTCAAAAAACTAACTAAAACTAACTGAATTGAAAAACAAAAGGTCAAAACTAGATAAAAACTGAAGCTAATAAAAAATCCAAAACTATTATAACCTTGGTGCAGAGATGCTATTCTGCATACTTTGGTTGGAACCAGTAAATATTTGAGTTATTTCTCCCTTTCCATCATCTCCAACCAGTCTGCCCATCCTCCTCTGACATCATCAAGACATTCTGGTCCAGACAACTGCTGCTAACTGGATATTTTCTCTGGAAACGCAAGAGATGGTTGTGTGTGAAATAAATACTCCCAGTAAATACTCAGACCAACAACTGTGCCAGGTTCAGATTCCTCTTTCTGAATCTTGTGACTTCTACGTCTGAATGCACTGAGTTGGTGCCATGTGATTGGCTGATTACATATTCGTGTGAACATGCGATTAACCAGGCGCATTTCCTAAAGTGGCCGGTGAGTGTGTGTGAACAACAGGTGAAAGTACCTTTGAAATGTCGGTAGCATGAAACCTCCTCTCCAAACCACTCTGCTGCGATGTCAGGCCCATGTTTCCATGTAATGCTGGTGACCGGATCAGTCACAGGACCTGCACTGATGACAACTGTGCTGCCCAGTTTTCTGTATGGACCTAGTTCATCTGCTAAATAAAACAAAGATCAACATAATTATCTGTGTGAATTTTTCCCAGTTTCCGCTGTTCTGTTTCTGTTTTAAGAGATTAGATTGGATCACTTTTTTTTTTATTGTAATTAGTTTGGTTTTTGTGAATCACTGAGATAAAAATCTAAAAGTTACTGTGTTTTCACAGATACTGTAATATGCTCTGCTTGTCAGCATCAACAACAAGACAAGCTGCTTCTTGTTGAATTTAATTAATTTTGATCATCTTGGTTCTAAATTATTGCTTTTCCACTTAGCACAGCACCTGAGGACTTATTGAGTAAATTTTAGGGATGCACAATATTGGAATTTAGGCCGATAAATGATATGCCAATATTTTAAAACTCATGTGGCCGACAACAGATATCTATACAGATGTTAAATCTGAAAAATACCTCAACTTATGTATAACAAGTAGGAGTGGGAAAAAATATTAATACACTGAAATATCACAATATTTTCATATGTCAATATCACATTGATATTTAAAAACGCGATATCAATCTATTTTACTAACAAAATCTTGCAAAATTTTTTTAGGGATGCGCAATATTGGAATCTTGGCCAATATCCGATATGCCGATATTTTAAAACTCATGTGGCCAATAACCGATATCGATACTGAGATTTAAGCTGAAAAACAAGATAAGAAGTCATTGCAAAGAGCAGTTTTGTTATCGGTGTATGACACTTTAAAAAATAGGGTTGGGAAAAATATTAATACACTGAAATATTGTGGTGTTTTCATATGCTGATATTGAATCTATATTTAAAAACACAGTAGATTTATTTTTTTTTACAAAATCTTGTGAGATTTCATCGTTCTGTAAAAAACTCAATATTTTGTGATTTCTTGTGAGATTTTGTTAGTAAAATAGATTGATACCGCGTTTTAAAATGTCAATATGATATCAGTTTATGAAAATAACACAAAATTTTTATGAATTTTGTAACAGAATGAAATATTGTGAGATTTTGTTAGTAAAACAGATCAATACTGCATTTTTAAATGTCAATATATCAGCTGTGAAAAATATTGCAATATTTCAGTGTATCAATATTTTTTCCCATGGCTAGCCTTTATAAGTTTTAAAGTTTGTAAAAAAGAAGTTTTTGAAGAAGAAGTAGTGTTTTTGTTTTTTTGCAGGCTGATCGTTTGAATATTGGTTAAATATCAGTGGGGTGGCCGATGTCCGATATTCAGTTGTAAGGCTGATATAGGCCAATATCGATAGGGGGCCGATTATATCGTGCATCCCTACAGATAACTATATTATAACTATGTCCAGCTGCTCTAAGCAGTGAAGTTAGGACATTAGAGCAGTGACCTAAATAAAAAAGGGAGATATCATGTCATAATAGTTTTATTGTAAAAATGTGAAATGTATCACATTATAAAGTCATAGTTATTGCTACAACATAAAACACAAGCCTACATTTATCGATTACTCTGGTTGTAATGACGATGGCATTAGTCACTCAGCTGGGTGAGACAGATTAGTTTATAATGCTTCAAAAAGACCAAACGATCGCAGGCAGGTTGCATTAATAACATCAAATAGGATGCAACAAAAGGGTGAGAGCGGTAAAAACTGCATCGTCCTCCCAGCTAATTAAGAGAGTTGCATCACCTGCAGCTGCCATTTAAACCTTTAATGCCACCCACTGTGATAATACAAAACAAAAATAAAGTAGACGTGAAGAAAGAAACAAGAAATAGCTCCAACACTGGTCCAGTAGAAACATTTAAGTTCTCAAAGATAATTGTCCTACTCTGATTTAGTACATGAATGTAGGACAGTTATGAGCAACACTTATTATGTAGGCCTACCAACAGTGAGATGGTGTGTCTCGGTATGTGTGAGTGCGCGCATTTCTTTAGGTTAAGGCGGCTACCAGTGGTTACGCTTATGGTATAGCTGTCTTCTAAAAACAAGAATTAATATTATGTAGACTATATGCAGAATTAAGTGGACCACCAGATCATGGCACACGCATTGCAAACCGTGCGCACGATTTCCACGGGCTTTTTTTTTTTTTTTTTAAACCCTTGGCACCCGTGGGGCTCCGTAAAAACGGATTTAAACAAGCATTACTTAGGTCAGGGGTCGGCAACCCGCGGCTCCGGAGCCGCATGCGGCTCTTTAGTCCCTCTGTTGCGGCTCCCTGGCATTGGAAAATGAATGAATGACTATTCTACTAAAGTGTATTGTATTTTGGTTGGTTCACTTTAATAATGTGATTCCAAAAGACCAAGACAAATGTCCCCTTGAGACACAATAAAGTTTCTTATCTTATTCTAAATTTGAGGATTATGATGATCCCTCTGAGGGATTCATGTACAGTTGCGCACTTTTCCCGAGTTCTCCGAGCACTGCAAATGCAGCACGTGAAATAAAATCCAACTTTACTATTAAAATTAAGACATAATTTATATTTTACCATTTTGCAAAGCAGCCCATTGAGTGTCAGGTGCAACAAGCAGGTAAATGCAGTGAAACGACGAGTAGCTGTCCAGCATGCTATGATGCGTCTCACAAACCTTTACGCAGCCAATCAGTGTTAATAACTGCACTTCATGCTCACGTGCCGCTATTGTGCAGCATAGCATGATACAGCCCTATTGAATCAGCAATCACGGAATTAAACATTAAAAAACGGAATCAATTACAAACAAAGAATATCACTGAGTGTGGACGTGTCGCGGAGCGCTGAACTTTCCTCCTGGCGCACTATCCCACGAATGCCTCACAGCGGAGCGTCTCTGTTGTGCTGTTGCTGCAGTTCTGGCATTTAAAGTGAATAATAAACGAGCTAAAGCTTATTTATCCACTCCGACCCTGTCATGCTGCGCTTTGATCACTTCTCCAGCAGGTAGGCCGACGATAGAGAAGAAAAGTGTCTGATGCACTGAGCATGTTCAGCTGCGTGGGCAGATTCATTTGTTTTCACTGCTGACCAGATTATTTTGCGTAGCTATGTTCATATTTTGTGAAACAGTAATTTCATTTTTCGGGTAGCTTACTGCAGGCGCCAGTAAAAGGATGACGGCACAGACAGGACAGCGTGTTTGGTTTGCTGCTGGTAGATTATCAAAGCTGCGTCTTTTTCCATCCTACATAAATACAACTAAAATAGATTTAAAAAAAAAAAGTGACCTTCAACCCGACGTCTTTTCTATTTTTTTTGTTTAAAATGGTTTTCTTGCTGGATGCAGAAATGTGATTTTGTTTTATCGTTTTTATGTTAAATGCAACACATTTAACATTAAAGTTTTATTTAATTATCAATGTTAAAAGTCAGTTGATGCTCCAGTGTTTTCTTTATTGTAGGAAACGGGTTTAAAAGGCTGTTTGGCTGAAACAGGTTGCCGACCGGCGTATTTAAGACTTTTACATTTTTGCGGCTCCAGACAGATTTGTTTTTCGGTTTTTTGGTCCAATATGGCTCTTTGAACATTTTGGGTTGCCGACCCCTGACTTAGGTGAACCAAATGGAAAGAGTATAAAAGGATGTTTCTCTTGCACTTACCAGAGGTGACGATGGCTACTGAAGCAGCTAAAACCAAAAACAAGGAAGTCAACCTGGCTTCGAACATTTCCCTAAAATCTACAAATGAAATGAAATAAAATAAAACCCGACACGGATTCCTGCTAATGAGATCAGAGGAGAATCATATTAGCTTTTTAAGAAGCAGATCTGCGAACTACTTCAACAAAAGAACAAAGAAGTTGGGCGTTTTCCACCAAAGGCAGCAGGCGAAACCGAAAGTAAAATACATCTGTGACGCAGCAAAAAAAAAAAAACAGGAATCTGTTAGAGTCGTCCTCAAAATTATTCACACCCTCCAGTTAAGGGAAAGCCAAAATTCACAATAGTAATTCAAATAACAAGAAACCAAAGAAACTAATAAACAAAAATTTACAAAATGATAATTTTGCAAAGTAAAATACTGCTTTAGAACTGTGATTAAAATAATAATTTAAAAAAAACAACCAAACTGTCCCAGACACATACAGCTCCTTCTCCATGACCAGTGGACCAACATACCTGTCAACAGGTGCAGAAGTCTTTTTGAACATTACAGAAAACACTTCATTTCAGGGATTTCCTCAGTGTTGCTCAACAAAAGTTTAGCTTTGAAGCTCCATCATGCTTGTTTACTTTTTTTATTTTTTGTGTTTTTAATATTCCTGTTCAACCACAAGTCAAAATCAATGTCATAATTTTCAAAGAATTTTTATTCATTACTTTTGTCGCACGTGTATATATATATATATATATATATATATATATATATATATATATATATATATACACACACACACACACACACACACAGAAAGTTAGGGATATTTGGGTTTTTGTACGGTGTCAGAATAAACCTAACAATAAATTGTTTGAGAGGAGGAATTACCACATCATAGTTCCAGTTAAATGTCCAACATTCATGTTATAATATCAATAAGGTGTGGACATTTTACATTTTCCTTAAATTATAACCAAAAGTTGAATATCCCTAACTTTTTGTGAGTAGTGTAATACAGCATTTTCACCCCAAAGAAAGCAGCACAAAGGGCTTTATTAATATTTTTTTTTGCAAATTGAAAACACAAGCTTTCACATTCCCCAAGTACATACATATCTTCAAACTGCTTATCATTGATATTCTCTCACACATAAACGTAAAACACAGGAGCCTTCAGGATGAGGATTAAAAAAAATACAGGTTAAATGCCGAAAAGCAAGGGTATAATAATTTCGGGTTTTTGATAAGTTTCAGTTTTTATTTAGTTTTGACTTTTTGAGCAAGTTTGCTAGTTTTCATTAGTTTTTATGTTTTGGAAAATGCTTAGTTTTAGTTTAGTTTTTATTAGTTTCAGTGTTTGTTTTTTTCTCTCTCTCTCTCTCTTATAAATCACAGGTATTTGGTGTGACATTCAAAATCATCAGTCATTCGGAGGAAACCCAGTAGAGCAAAGTAAGTAGAATAAATATTAAACTATTTCATATCAACCCAAAATGGTAATAAATTCACAAAGACTAAAACTAAGGATGTTTTTGCAATAATTTTAGTTCGTTTTAGTTTTGTAAAGACAGTTTCAGTTAGTTTTTTTGTTTGTTTTTTTTTAAATAAATGTAATTTTTATTTCAGGTAACAAAAATGTTTTTTCAATTATTTAGTTTTTCCCTAGTTAACTATAATAACCTTGGCTGGAAGCAGGTATGACTGTAAATCAGGGGTGGGACACCCAGGTGTGCTGGACCCTGAGGACCAGGACCCCTCACCATAGTCACATCAATTTATCCCACATTTGGCTTCGAGTCATAGCTACTGATATGTGGGTCACACCTTTTAATACAACAATGCCTATTGTATTGCATCTGGAATTATGTTACAAAGTTAGACACTGAAATTAGTCTCTAAACTGGCAGGGAAATTAAACTTTTTGACTTAAAAATAAGACAACAGATCAAATGTTTACAGTTAATCAGTCGCACTTAATACCAAATAAACTTATGAATAACCTTGAAAAAAGAGACTTTTCACCAATAAATCTTAATAATTTTATTGTCTTTGTTCTCATGATTTTACAAATATGATACTTCTGCAATTCAACTTTAACTGTGCAACACAATGGCATTATGGACTGTTGAACTTGACGTCCCGAGGGACAGCTGTGACTCCAGGAGGCTGTGAATCCTGCAGACCAAAGGCTTACATGTGAGATTTTAATCTTTAGTGTCATCCTAGGAGTGTTCATGGAGTCAAGCTTTGCAGCTAATCCTGACTTTAACTGTCCCGCCTGTTGTTTGTCCACAGGATTCACCAGCAGCTTAAAAACACACAAACGATATTCCACCAATGATGTAAGGAGGGGCTACAGTCAGGGGGGGAGGAAGCCGGGTACCTCCCGTTGGCTTCTCTCCTCCCCGACAAGGTCGGAGAGTGACTCCTCGGGCGTGGGCTTGAAGTGAAGTTGTACAGTCTCTTTGGATGAGGCTGGCGGTACCTGGGCAGAGCTGCAGGGCTGCTTGTCTTTTTAGAAATGGGTGATCTTGCCACGCAAGTTTTTTTGGGACACCAGCACAGATAAGAACAATGGCATGCAAGACTCACATACAGACCCACTGGTTATTTCTTTTTTTTCTTTTCTTCAATAGAAAATAAAAACTCTGACATAAAGACAAGCACTGAGCCCTGGCAAACACCCAACGGCCAAGCAGTTTAAACTATATAAAGGACGAATGACACCTTTTTTTCTTAAAATATAATGGGGGCTTGCAACAGTTAAACCATTTCAACACAACAGCTGGCTTCTTTTCATATTCAATAAGCCTCATTCAGAGGACATAATACATCTCACATTTATATTATTTCTTCTTCTACACCTTTTTATTACAAATGTATGTGCTTTTGATCTAAAACAACTCAGGGGAAAAAAATGAAAAATTTGCATTTCAACAATACGGAAGAGGATTAAGGGCCACTGAAGAAAAATAAAATAAAACTGAGAAAAAAGTTAGAATTCTGACTTTTTTCCAGAACATTTGGAAAAAAAAAATATCCAGATTTTTTTTTACCCTGACTTTTTCCCTCAGAATTCTGATGAAAATTGGAAAAAAAAAAAAAAGAATCTCCTGAAATTCTTTTTCCAATGTTCTGAAAAAACTGTCAGAATTCTGACTTTAATCTCAGAATTCTGACTTTTCAGAAATTTAGAAAAAAATCTGAATTTTTTTTCTGGAAATAAAAAGTCAGAAAAAAAATTTAATAAGAAAATTGTCAGAATTCTGATTTTTTTCCAGAGCATTTGAAAAAAAACATTTTTTTTTTTTCTCTTTTTTCCAAATTTCAGACTTTGGACTCTCAGAAATTCTGCAAAAAAAAAATGATTTTCTTTTTCAAATGTTCTGGAAAAAAGTCAGAAGAAAATTCTGACTTGAAAATTGTCAGAAATTGAAAAAACCCAGAGCATTAGAAAAAAAAATTCTCGGGTTTTTTTTAAGAATTTTTCCAAATTTCAGAATTTGAATTCAGAAAAAAAATTTTTTTTTTCAAATGTTCTTGAAAAAAGTCAGAAAAAATAAATAAAATTCTGAGAAAAAAAAGTCAGAATTCTGTCTTTAACCTCAGAATTTTGATTTTTTTTTTCAGAGCATTTGAAAAAGGATTTTTTTTTAATTTTCTTTTTTAAATATTCTGGAAAAAAGTCAGAATATTGACTTTTTTTTCTCAGAATTTCATTCATTTTTTTCTTCAGTTGTCCTAATCCTCTTCTGTCCAACAACAATCCACCCCACTCCGGCCAATTTATTGCAAATGAAGTGAGAAACCTCTGAACAGCAACACGCACTTCAATATGGCACAAGCATCTTAGAAATGACCTAAACGCATTGTCGTCGGTGTTGTGGGTGAATATCAAAAACCAAACCACACTATATTTTAAAGTATTAAGACAGTAATCATCAGTAAAGCAGAAAAGAAAAGTGTTTTTTTTTTCTTTGTTGTAACATGCAGTCTGCCGAAACGACTCGACCTCGTGGTAAAAATAAAGGAAAGAGAGTCTGATTAGCCTCGCCAGTTCAGCCGATACACTTTCCGATACTCTCGCTGCACTCCAAAATCCAGATCATTGTGCAGTGAAGTATCCTCACCTCCTTATTTGAGGGCTGGATGACCATTCCTTCACCTGAAAGCTGCTTGTAAAGCGAAGCACGTAGTGACTAAACCCTTTTACTGCGCGAGAGATAACGTTTATTTCAAATAAACTTTGCATAAAATAAGCAGAAATCTGAATTTAAAGCACTCTCAGGGATTCCCGTTAGCTTACGCATGTCCTTTCTGACCCACTGTAGCTTCGTGCGTCACTTTAAGACATCAGATGTGCTTTTCTTGCTCAGCTTTGGCACCATCCCTGCTGAGGTACCCAACCATAAACCTACCCCCCCCTCCCACTGAGGATTACTGTTGTCTGTTGAGAAAAACTACACATGAAGGCATTTTCCTCCAGCCCTTTCTCCGAGGCTGCCGCTTGTAAGTGTTTGCTGAATCCCTCTCGGCAGCGACCTGCTCACCATTCATCCCACTACAAATAAATATAGTTTAAAATAAGGGCAAACTGGTAAAACAACCAAAAAATAATATAATGTAGTGGCTTCATAATGTAACACAAAACTCTCAAAGTAACAAATCCATCACCGTCCTCTCCTCGGTCAAAGAAAGAAAGAAATATTACAGGGAAGGATATATCTAGCGTAGTGGTTGTTTTACAATGGCGACGACTATGTCGAGAGAATGACATCAGTTTGTCACGTCCTTTAAAACGGCTTCCCTCCATCTCCTGTCCCTCTTCGCCCGGAGGTGATCATGCTCCGTCTGATCAAAGTCTGAGACCCTCGGCTCCCCTCTCCCTCCCCGCTCCCTTCCCCCACCAGTCGCTCCTCCCGCTCAGAGGAGGGGGGCGTGTTGTTCAGTCGGCGTAGTGCATGATGGACTCGACGTAGTTGCCGGGGAAGAGGCCGGTGGTCCCGTTCATCACGCCCTCGAACCAGCCGTCGTCGTTCTTCTTGATGACGTAGATGATGGCGCCCTCCTGGAATGATAGCTCGTCTTCTTTGTCGCGGGTGTAGTCGTAGATGGCCACCACTGACGGGAAACAGATGCACAAATATTTACGCGTTAGATGAACGTTTCTGTCAAAGTACAGACCCTTTCCAAAAAATTAGAATATATTAGAATAAACACCTTTTCCATGATATTCTAATTTTTTGGAAAGAGTCTGTGTATATATATATATATATATATATATATATATATATATATATATATATATATATATACACACACACACACACACACACACACAGACCCTGTATCTGTTAGATCAGCACCCCTACAAAAGGGTACAAAATAAAGTTGGACAGGTTGGGTCGCATACAAGTGTACCCGTCCCAGTTTTTAGCTGTGGAGATGCAAAAAAACATGGTCTGACCTGGCCCAGTCTCGTGGGTGGAAACAGGGCTCTAGTAGCAAGAGCAGGGGGGCCAAAGTCCGGTCCTCCAGAGCTACTATCCTGCAATTTTTAGAGTATAGCCTCCCCTACACACCTGAATCAAATGGTTAATCCCCACATGTTCATGTCATTTAGCTCTGCAGAGGCCTGCTAACGAGTAGGGATGCACGATATTGGAATTTTGGCCGATATTCGATATGCCAATATTTCAAAAACTCAAGTGGCCGATAACCGATATCGATACTGATATTAAAGCTGGAAAAAAAAAGGCTGTCATTGCAAACAGCAGTTTTGTTCCGACACATTTCCGACACTTGGAAAAATAGGGGTGGGAAAAATATATATACACTGAAATATCGCAATATTTTCATATGCCAATATAAAATCGAATTTTAAAAACACTGTATTGATCTATTTTACTTGAAAAAAATCTCGTGAGATTTCATCGTTCTGTTACAAAATCTTGCTATTTTATGAATTCTTGTGAGATTTCATAATAGAACGATGAAATATCACGAGTTTTCATTAATGAAACAGATCAATACTGCATTTTTAAATGTTAATATGATAACATATGAAAATATCGCAAAGTTTTTGTGACTTCTCGCGCGATTTTGTAATAAAATGATGAAATATCGCAAGATGTCGTTAGTAAAATAGATCGATACCGCATGTTTTTGAATGTCAATATATCAGCATAAGAAAATATTGTGATATTTCAGTGTATCGTTATTTTTTCCCACCCCTAGTCTTAAGAAGTTTTAAAGTCTGAAAAAAAGAAGTTTTTGAAGAAGAAGCAGAAGAAGAAAAAGAAGTTTTTGTCTTTCATTAGACTTTAGAAACTGCGAGCGAACGGTTAAATATCGGTGGCCGATGTCCGATACTCAGTTTTAAGGCAGATACAGGCCGATACAGATAGGGAGCTGATTATATCATGCATCTCTACTATCAAGCCATCCATTTGATTCAGGTGTGTTGGAGAAGAGATGCAACCAAAATGTGCAGGATCGTAGCTCTGGAGGACTTGGGCACCCCTGAGCAAGAGCGCATATTGTCAAATCAGGGACATTAATCAGTGTTTTCAAGCTCAGATCTCGTCCCGCTTTCTCTCAAAGCACTTTGCTCAAAGTGCATTGGTATGTCAACACAGTAAAGAGTAAAAGTCAGTGATTTCACCGCCTCATTTCTCCTCTTCCAGTCACAAAGACTCAACATTCGTTCCATTTCATACGTTTATGCATCTAAACTCTCAGATCACAACATCATGATCGTGTCCATGGATCTGAATACCAACCTTTCTCCAGGTAGCTGCGTGGTGCCCAGGGGGGGTCCTCTTCAGCGTACGGGTCGCTGTACTCCACCACCGCTGACTCCTCTTCATCCTCATCATCCTCATAGTCCTCAGGGGGAGGTGGAGGGGGTGTAGGCTCTTCAAACACAGGCTCTTCGGCAGGTGGAGGCGGGGGTGGCACGTCTGAGACTTGAAGTAGTTTTCAGGTGGGTGGGAAGATAAAAGACAACCAATTAGAGGGAAGGAGAAGCATATAAAGACGACCGATGCCTTCATGCATATCAAAGGGAAGAGGACGCGTTCATGCTGAACCCATTTGTGCTCAAAAAACAAAAAAAAAAAAAACGTGAACATGCAGGAAAAAACAGGAAACTTTCACAAGCAAATAAGAAAAAGAGGAAAAAATCCACAGCAGTATGATTATTAACGTATTTTATCTCTCTATATGCTCTCAACCATCAACCACCAACATCTGCTGCCATGGAAACCAGCACATATTTCCCATTCAGTGTTAAAGTGCAGTCAGACATACGTCCCTTTAAAAGCGACCTGAACGAATGTTTCATTCATGCTAACTTCGTCAAACCTAAAAGGACTTTCTGAAACCTGCTTCGCTTAAATCGCTTCCTCCATCTGTCACTAAGAGAAATGGCATCTGTAGCACAGTTCGCAGTTTAATTAAGACTTTTCAGGACTCTGAATGTCCTAAACTTGACATGGAAATTGTTTCTAATGATGTTTCAAGCCCAATAGTTAACTTTTATCCCCTTATAAATCCTAAAACATGTGCTAAGCTACAGAAGAATCATCAGATCTAGGGGATGCATGATATTGGAATTTTGGCCAATATCCGATATGCCGATATTTTAAAACTCACGTGGCAGATAACCAATATCGATACAGATATTAAAGCTGAAAAAAAAATAAGCCGTCACTGCAAATGGCAGTTTTGTTATCCGTTTCCGACACATTAAAAAGTAGGGGTGGGAAAAAAATATCGATACACTGAAATATCACAATATTTTCATATGCCAATCTTAAATCAATATTTAAAAACCCGGCATCGATCTAATTTACTTACAAAATCTCGTGAGACTTCATTATTCTGTTAAAAAATCTCACGATATTTTGTGAATTCCCGCGAGATTTCGTAACAGAACGATGAAACATCGCGAGATTTCGTTTGTAAAACAGATGGATACCGCGTTTTTAAATGCCAACAAGACATCAGCATATGAAAATATCGCAATATTTCAGTGTATCTATATTTTTTCCCACCCATAGTCTTTAGAAGTTTTAAAGTTTGTAAAAAAATAAGTTTTTGAAGAAGAAGAAGTTTGTTTTTTTTAGACTTTAGAAACAGCGGGCTGATCTGTTAAATATCAGTGGGGTGGCCGATGTCTGATACTCAGTTTTAAGGCCGATATCAATAGGGGGCCGATTCCTGATCAGATAACATAAAAGAGCTCCAGTTTCAATGATAACTACATGTATAATTGAAGACCTGCACAGAAACCTGAATGTGGAAGCAGCTGCTTCCTGACTCAGCCCATGTTGATGCCCGATGGGTGTAAAGATGGGGTGCTGGTCATGCAGAGGGAGCGAGGAGCTAAAAGCCACTTACTAGTCTCCTGAACTCGGGCCACAAAGCCCATCAGAGGCAGCTGAGGAGTGATCTGCATGGAGGGGGGAGGGGGCGCGTGTGGGCCTGCTATCACCAAACAGGGTCAGTGCACAGAGATGGAGACACGACAGCAGAGAACGAGGTTAGGTTCAAACAGGAAGAAGAAAAGCAGGAAAAGAAGCATCAGTTATGGAAAAATGACCGTAGACAAGCAAAGACATGGAAAAAAAATCAGTTTGTCTAAATGATGACAGTATAATTGTTAAAATATTAATTAGAAACAGAAGAAGAAGAAGGCCGTCATTGTTTCCCAGAATATTGAGCCGGTCTATCCTTTTAAATAAATGAAAATTTAAAACAGAGTGACACAAAAAAAAAACAAGTCACATTTGAGTTGCTGGAATAATCTAGTTTTACTTTTAAAATGGTTGCAGCTCCATTTTATGCAGGTTTGCGCCAAAAACAGCCCATTCTAAAAAAAATGACTCATTTCCAGTCGTGTTGATCCTCGGTCAACTGGGAGCTACAATATATTCACAATCAGTCCAGAAACTCTGGATTAAATCAGGGTTCTTGCAGGTTTCAGCAAGTTAAATTCAAGACCTTTTTAAAAGACCTTTTAAGACTGTTATGAATTAAATTTAAGACCAACATGATGCATTACCAGAAACATTCAAAACATTAAAATTTTAAAATTTCCTTGCAAGAGAGACTAAAACAATTCACTACTCAAACTGATATCAAAACTGTACCTTCTTAACCAAAGTAACCTCCCCAACGTAACACTAATATCTGTCTATATCCTGCTGTGACACTGAGGCTGTCACACATGATGAGATTTTTATAGGAAAAACTGAGAGAAAACTTTAAACCATAAAAACAAGAAGTTGTCACAGGATTTGTAGTTTAATCATCACGTACCAACAGTCGTACAGCAGCTATCCGAGCCTCTGAAAGACGGACGGAATCAACTTCGGATTGCTGCATTTTATTCAGCATATTCTACGTGGTCAACCCTTCTCGGGAATGAATAAAAGTAAAAAATTAAGACTCATCTAAATAAAATTTAAGTCCTTTAAGCTGGCTGTTTTTAAGGCATTTAAAGGCCTTAAACTTAAAGTTTAGAATTTTAGATATCGTTAGACTTTAAGACCTGCAAGAACCCTGTTAAATAGACAAACACTTCAGCTATCCAATCAAAATCAAGATCAGATTCCAGCTGCCACGTTTACATAGGCACTGGTTAACGTGATCCGATCATGGAAAGATTTAATAAGATCGTAACCGTTTGACTGTCGACTAATTTGGAAGATTTTTACAGAAATTGTCGTTTTAAGTCTTTCAAATAATCATTAACTCTCAGTTTCCAATAAAAAACATAACCACCACAGTCCAGGTCTGTTTAAACATTTCCTCATGTCATTCTCACGTAGTTGGAACATGCACAGAAACATGCAACTACCAGACTGAGTGCAGACATGTTGATCAGATCATGAAAAAGGTTTAAAACCTCCTTTTGATCAGATAAAAGTCAATCTGATCAAGATGGATTGGATCATCTGAAGTGTTCATATGATGCATTTTTAGTCTCGATTTAGCCAGTTTAGCTTTTCAGTTGTTGATTATCAGCGTAAAACTATTTTCTTTCCATCATCACATCAGTGACTGATAAACTGCTGAGCCGTGAAGCTTGAATCTTCACCGTACATCATAGTTTACAGATATACAGCCGATTTCTAACCACTGATCAGAGGCTGCACCAGGTTTTCGCTGCAAAGGTTATCAAAATGCGATTTATCAGCATCACATTATGCAACAAGCCGACGCAGGAAACTAACATGATGCAGAACAAAGATGCAAACTGGAGGACAGAGTTGGAGAATCAAACAGGGAGCTGCAACAATTTCCACTGCAGATAACAGTCCAGCACACTCTCTGCACGGGTTTGGCCTACAATATTCAGCAGTTTGAGCCAGTTTCAGAAGAACGTAGTCTCATTTTGCAGATTCTCATGTACACTTATGAAATGAGTCCAGTCCAGTTACTTTCATTAATATTACAAAACTAAAAGGGACCACGTTTGCTGCAAATGAAGCTCCAGTTTTTGGCTTTACCACCACGATGCAGCCATCGCTTGTTTCATTACAAATATAAACAAGACTAAAGATGGCAGGCTCAGCAGGGGAGACAAACAAAACAAATAACTGAAAGGAGAGAAGAGCAGGTGAAGAGGACAGTGATGCTGATATGAAATGACAGCAGACCAAAACTAAACAGAAGAGGTTTTAATAAAAGATGAAGACTGATGATCTGCTCCTTTTGAAACCTGAAAGTCTGGAGAGAAACTGGACTAATTCAGACTCTATAAGAAAAGGAGCAGTCTGCTTTATTTCACAGTTAACACTGATCTTGACAGCTGGAGGTCAGACTATACTTTATAGAGTATTTTAATCAAAACATGTCAGAATAAAGTACTGTAAAATATTCCTGACAGATCAGATTCATCATTCTGTTTGTGGAAAAAGCTTTTTAAAAAAGTGGTTCAGTCATGTTTGAACACAAAACATGTCTATTACAGATTTTTTTGGTGTGAATTAATCATTTAATTTTAATCAAATATTTCCAGTAAACACTTTCTGAAGCCACCATGTTGGATTTTTACGGTATTTTCTTCTGTATAGACAAGTAAACCTGCGACGACTGGAGGGAACAGATGTTCCAGACCTGACATTTCAGAAGAATATGATGATCAAACACAGTTATTTACTGTAAACTGCTCAGTCCTGGATGGTTTTTAAGAAAAAAGAATAAACATGTCAAAGACAAACCAAGAGTAAAGGAAGAATTGCTCAACACTAATAAGGTGCATACATGTTCTTGGTGTCTAATTACCCCACATAACACATTTCCAGCACCATCTGCCACTGCAACTGGGTAAATTGTAGGGATGCACAATATTGGAATTTTGGCCGATATCCGATATTTTAAAACTCATGTGGCCGATAACCGATATAGATACCAATATCAAAGCTGAGAAAAAAATAAGCAGTCATTTCAAATAGCAGTTTTGTTATCCATTTCCCACACTTTGAAAAACAGGGGTGGGGAAAAAATATCGATACACTGAAATATTACAATATTTTCATATGCTGATATCTAATGAATCACGGTAAAAACACAGTATCAATCTTTTTTTACTTACAAAATCTCGTGAGATTTCATCGTTCTGTTACAAACTCTCCTGATATTTTGTGAATTCTCGCAAGATTTCCTTAGTAAAATAGACTGATACCATGTTTTTGAATGTCAAAATATCAGCATATGACAATACCGCAAAATTTTCGTGAATTTTCGTGAGATTTCTTAGTAAAATGATTAAATATTGCGAGATTTTGTTAGTAAAATAGATCGATCCCACGTTTTTAAATGTCAGTATGATATCAGCATATGAAAATATTACGATATTTCAGTGCATCAATATCTTTTTCCCATCCTAGTCTTTAGAAGTTTAAAGTCAATAAAAATAAGTTTTTTAAGGAGGGAAAAGTAGTAGTTTTGGGGTTTTTAGACTTTAAAAACAGCGGGCTGATTGGTTAAAATATCGGTTAAATATCAGTGGGGTGACAGATGTACAATACTCAGTATTAAGGCCGATATAGGCTGATACTGATAGGGGGCCGATTATATCCTGTATCCCTTGTAAACTGCAATAAAACTGAAGAAACATGGCTTTTCTATCCTCGCCACTATCTAACTGATGATGACTCCAATGATTTAATGCACATGGATGACATTAAATCACCTACTGGAACTTCTAAACACTCACATTTGCACTAAAATGCACTTTATGTCTTGTTTTGTGAACTTCAGGGTCTTAACTATTAGAAACAGTTGGAAATAAAACACGCTTGTGCAGTTTTATTCTTATTTAGAGAGTAGATGATTATGCCTGTCATTATTTCAGCTGTTTGAGGACTGATCACATTTAAAAGTAGGGATGCACAATATAATCGGCCCCCTATCGGTATCGTCCTATATCGGCCTTAATAATGAGCATCGGACACCCCACTGATATTTAATCAACCAGCCTGCTGTTTCTAAAAAAAAAGAAAAAAAAAAATCTAAAAAAAACCCCAACCACTTTTTTTCAGCTTTAATATCGGTACAGATATTGGCTATCAGCCACATGAGTTTTAAAATATCGGCATATTGGATTGGCCAAAATTCCAATATCGTGCATCCCTATTTAAAAGTCAAACCTACTCAGGAGGCTGAGGGAAAAAAAGGTTTTAGTGAGCAGTTTAACTTTTAGAAAATCAAAGCATTATTAGAAATACTAATTTTAGTCATGGTAGTGAATCACAACAAGGGAAAAAAAAAATGGTAAAATTAAAGAGGCCAACAATCGGGACATCCTAAGTCGTCACACAGATGTACCTGGGTTCTGGGCGAAGTGTGGACCCCCGTTGAGCTGGTTCTGGTTGTGGGCCATGTTGGGCTGACCGGTAACGGATGAGGGGCGGCGGTATGGCAGAGAGCCGCCCACCGGAGGGTTCTGGGGCTGCTGCGCTGGGCGGTTCATGCTGTAGAACTGAGGAGCACCTGAGACGACAGCAGGGGGCAGCAGAGAGTCATTTTACTGCCAAAGATGAGATGAATTTCTCTTTGGAGGCCTCAAATGATCAGACGGAAATGGTTCAGCTTCAAGAGAACTCGTTTGCCTTGATATTTAACATTGAATGATGCATCCGTTTGCATCAATGCTTAAATTTATTACTGAATCATCAATTTGGAGGACAGCAAAAAGGAAATGGACCTCTTATTTTCTTTTTTTGCCAATTAAATAAGAAATATCCAAATTCTTGCAAGCAATTATTATTCAAAATTTCTTTGCCTTCAAATATAAATTAAAAATCTTGGTACAAAGACATTTTTTCTCCTTGCAAAAACTCCAAAACTAATGACGCATTTCTTTCTTTTAAAAAGAAAGACTTTATACCAACTGGAATTCACATCAAATATATTTAACCAATTATAAACATCTGTTAACTTTACGATGAGCATCACAAATCAACTGATGAGCACAATATGCAGCAACAGAGGAAAACCTGCACAATAAAAACAAAAAGGACAAATGCAAAGCAGAGAAGGCAATTCACCACACAACTCATGCATTACACATGAGGACAACATCATCAGCGACAGACGCTGGCGGCTGATGAGATGCTGAGCGGGATGAAGAATGGAGGATCCAGCAGCAGGGGATGATGGGAAGTCTGAGGCAGAGGAGCTGCACAAATACCAAACTCAAGGCTTTGATGTAAATATTCTGAAATAACTAAGTAGAAGGAAACTAAGATTCTCAATTTTTCTACCTTTATTTTATGTCAACATTGTGTTTAGATTTTATAAGAAATACAGAAATACAAATTTATCTGACCAGAAGCAACAAGTTTAAGTTTATTGTTGGACATTTTAGGCGGATTAAGACCTTATAATCTGTGAAACTTGAGTAGGATCAGGATTTCCTATGTGCATAACCATTTCATAGTTGCTCTGTGGAATTTTCTTGCAAATATTTAAAAAATTATAAAGTTTTAAAATTTTAATTTTCAGTGTTTCCCAACAATACCAAACTTACATGATAATTCCATTTTTGTTCTGCGCTCCAATCAGAAATCAGGTAAATACTTTTTCTAACTGAGACAAGTCACATGACCCAGAAGTTTTCATCTCCATGTACGTTGCGTTAACTACACGCCCAAAAATGTGTCGAATTTGTGTTGGAATTTTTGATATGGTATAATTAGGTGTGCATACGTTATCGGCCTTTAGGAGCTGAAATTTATCGGTTATCGGTATTAAAAAAAATGGTTATTGTGCATTCCCTAACTTTTTATATATATATATATATATATATATATATATATATATATATATATATATATATATATAAAAGAAATCGTGCACTTGTAACAATATCAAAAAGAATCATTAAATATGTAATACATATACATACACACATATCCTTGTACTTTTATTTTAGTAAGGACATTCATTGACATAATGCATTCCCTAGCCCCTTACCCTAACCCTACCTACCACAACTGATTGCCTAAACCTAAGCCTTGCCCTAACCTAAACCTAATTCTAACCTAAACTCTAAAACTTAATCTTGACCCTCAAAAATCGTTTTTTCTTCGGCTTTTTTAGTGAGGACCGGCCAAAATGTCCTCACTTTCTTGGTTACAGATGCAAAACGGTCCTCACAATGTCGCAAGTACAGGAATAAACACACACACAGATAGATATATAGATATGTATATATACATATGTAAATAAGCTCCTGCTTGTATAGATTCTTGTCTGTAAATTATGCCGGGGGGGGGGGGGGTTGCAAACCAACACACCCGATGTATCGGCCGATTTATCGGCCTATCCTTAAAACAGAGCAGATGGATTAATAGCTTATGGTTCACCAACAATTTGCATATTAAAATAAGTCTTCTCACACCAAGGTATCCAACATGGAACACACACAAATTAATGTACCCCCCCCCCATCCCAATTCCACACCTGAATCCAACCAATAATTTCTGTTTCCATCACCATTCATTTGCTATGATGCTGGACAGGACAAGTAAAAAGGAAGGAAAAGAGAAAAAATGAAAGAAAAAAAAATTCTCTCTCATTGACCAAATGTTAATGATGATGAGCTCAACAGTTCTGGATGTGGAGTCGGCACACTGCACACGGAGGAGAGAGAGACTTTCCGGGTCATGTGATTTTTCTCTGATGAGAAAAACTAGTTCTGGTTTTTCCTTTTTTGTTGAGAACAATTTAGAAAACAAATTCTGGTTTATGTAATTTGACTTTCTTCATTTTAAGTTCAGGGCCATCAAGCTGCTGCTGCTGAACACACGAGGAGCTTCCAGATGCAGGAAGTAGCTTCATTTCTGATCTTACCACCTAAATCTGGACTTTCTACACCTGCATTTGAACCTGTTAGTGTACCGCTGACATGTTTGTGGACATGGACGCCATGCTGCCAAACACGACTGAACATCCACAGAGGAAGCTGAGAGGACGAGCACAAGCCAAGCAGGTAAGCAGAGGGGGGGTGGAGGAGGGGATGCGCGGGTGGGCTTCTCCCGCCGGGTTGCACTCACCTTGTGCAGGGTTGCCATAAGTAGCGGGGCCGGTGCCCGGGGGAGCCGTAGAGGCGGGGAGCTGGGGAGGGGGTGGGGGTACAGGGCGGGATCTCTACAGGGGGATTGGAGGCCTGTGGGGGGCCGTCTAGGGCAGAAGGGGGAGGCCCTGGGGTTGTGGCAGTGTTGGGGGGAGGTTTAGCTGGGTTGGATGGGACGGGGGCTGAACCTGACGGGTGGAGCGAAGGAGTTAAAGGTGAGGAAAGAGAGAAAAGGTGAAGGGGGGGGGGGGTCAAGACAAGATCAGACTGAGAAGGAAGATCCAGAACTCTACGCAGGAATCTAGATGCTCAGATTAGTCAAGTTAGTGTCAGGCGCCGTCGCTCAGAGAGGCAGAGAGCGGGTGTTACCTGGGAACGCTGTGGGAGGGGCCGGGGTTGGCACGGCGATGGGCACGCCCACACTGCCGCTGCCGCTGTTCTCTCTGCTGCTGCTGCGACTGCTGCTGGGGTGGCTGCCACCGCTGCTCCCGCTGCTGGTGGCGAGGTGGCAAAACACGTCAGACCGCACACACTCAAACACACTTCATCGTTACAAAACAATCTTTCATCCCCCCCCAAACAGAAAAACATGTTTGATGGAAATACTTCGGAGCCACAGGAACTAACTCAGGAATTTGTTTCCATCTCATCCGAGGAACATTCAGCTTCCGCTTTTGCCTTTTGTGTCTTCAACACAACCCCTCGAGCGTTGCACTTCAGTGTGACTTTACTGATGCTTCATTTATTTATCTAGATTAGGAGTAAAATAAAAAAAAAAAAACTAAAACAATTCATTATTTTTCCAAGGAAATGTTAAGAATACAAAAAACACGTTTGAGATTTTCCTCAACACGCAAATGCAGTTTTGAATTGTTAAACAATGTGTTTATGCCATCATTTGGGTGGCTTACATGATGTTACAGTAACTCCCTTGTTTCCATGGCAACAGCATGTAGCCAAGATGGGACTGATGCTGATTTTGTTAACAGGGCTTTTTACTAGTTTGAATATACAGTCATCCTCAAAATTATTCATCCCCTCCAATTAAACGCTAAACTCACAATAGTAATTCAAATAAAAATAAACTAAAGAAACTAATAATAAAATAAAATTTTAAAAAATATAATTTGGTGAAATAAAATATCGCTTTTGAATTGTAGGTGAAAATAATTAATAATTAAAAAACGAAACTGTCCCAGACCAATAAGAGCACATTGCTCATTAACAGTGGATCAAAATACCCGTCAACAGGTGCAGACGTCTGATTGGACGTTACAGAAAACACCCGATTGCAGTGATTGCCTCAAAATGTTGCTTAACATATTTTTTGCTTTGGAGCCCCATCATGCTTGTTTACTTGTTTAATTTATTTTGTGTGTGTGTGTTTGTTTTTAATATTTCCTTTTTAACCACAACTGAAAATCAATGCCAATATTTTTATAGAATTTTTATTTATTATTATTATTTTTATAAATTTTAACTTTTGTCAAATTTCACTAGCATCTGATTTTTTTCCGATAATTTTGTGGACGACTGTGACCCAGACCCAGACCCCCCCCCGGCCAGAACTGATTTACAAAGTCGTCCCTCCAGCGAGTCCTGGGTCTGGGGCTGCTCCCTCCAATAGAACTCCTCCAGAAAACCTCTAAAACGCAGTCATCCTGATCAGATGCTCCTCCTTCCAAAGGCAGCTCATTTCAGTCGCTTGTGTCCACGATCTCATTCGTTCAGTCAACACCCGCGTCTGGTGACCATAACTGAGGGCTGGAACGTAGACGGACCAGTAAAACGAGAGCTTTGCCGCCCGACTCGGTTCAATAAGGACAGATTTTCATGTAAAAACGATCAGTTTAGGGAATACAGGATGGAAAAACTGCTGTGTGAAACCCCTATGCTGATATGGATGTAGCCTTCAAATTCATAATTTTTTGTAACAAACATTTAGGCCAAATATTGGAGGATGAGCTGATAAGAATGAAGACGTTTACAAAACTAGTTTCAGTTAAATCTCAAGGTGTTTTGAGGAACTGGTTCCTGTAAGTAAAAAACAATGAGTTCACATGTTTTTCAGTCATGATCACGCTCACATTGTGCGCTACAATGCTTGTGTGGGCTTTCAACAGTATTCCTAGTTTTCTTTTTCTTTTATACATGTTTAAATAAAAATGCCAAAAATCCATATGTAGAAAAAAAGGAGGATTATTTCTCCAAGTTTTGGTTCTGGACAGTAAAAAGAAGAAAAGACTGGCGTCTCAGTTCCAGCATAATAAAGCTGTAGGAAAGAAAAGATCCATATTTTCATACATGTTCCTGGGCTTCCGACAACAAACCTTAGAAACAACAAATATGCAACCAGTTTTCATCAACAGTCCAGATGCACCTCTTCCATCATATTAAAGTCTTTCTGCTTCTCACTGACTCAAGTTTCTTAATGCGGCACCCTCAAGAGCATCGATGTGTTAGCGTGAGCCTGTGAAATGACTATGTCACAGTGACAAAAAAAAAGCAGCTGGAAGCCTGAGTAAGGACACACGACACAGGTGACGCGGTGGCGACATAAAACAGAGACACAGATATGACACGGTGTGAAAGCAGGAAGCATCGGGACACATGGGGCAGACTGTTGCCGACAGAGAGCGCGAGGCTGAGATGAAGAGGATGAGCTGTGGATGGAGCGCTGCAGATGAACACTCGTGCTGAGAGGAGAGTCGGGATATTTATCCTGTCTGTTTACGAACAGATGGGACGCAAAGACGGAAATTTCCTTGTGGTTTCCCCCCTAAACTCACATCTTCTTGCTTATCGCAGGAAGGAATATTTGAGATCTTGCTGTCTGGGGCCGTTACCATGGGAACCTGCATCTAGCTAAGCTGAAAACAGCTTTGAATCGACCTCATCCTTGTGTTTCCTCTGAGAGCTACAGCTGCTAAGGAAGGTGGTTAAAACTAATATAAAGTAGGATTAAAAAAAGTGATTAAACTCTTAACGGAGAGTCGTTTTAGAGAAGAAGAGGAGGAGGAGGAAGGAGGGGGGGATGTTTAGTAGCTGCCTCGCATTTTAAGTATAACAGAGGAGAAGAAGAAAGGGGAGGATGTAGAGGGAAAACGGGCTTGTTTAAGAAGTGTAGAGGCATGCTGGGAAACGGTATGGGGGGGAGGGGGTACCTGTACGTGCGGTTCCTCTGATTAACGGATGCAGTGCGTGCAGGGCTCTGCTGGGGGTGCGCCACGTTGCGCGTCGGGCTTGAGACGTAGTCGTTAGGGACAACGGGCGGACGCACCGGCTCAAGTGTCCTATAGGGGGAGTGGCGCCTGCGAGAGGATCAGGAGGAGTCCAAAAGGGGGGAGAAAGGGGGGCATCCACAGAGAAGTGTAGGGGGGAGGAGGGGGGAAGAGGAGGAGAGCAAGAAACAAACAAGTGCAAACTTAAAAAATGGGGAATGACAGGTGAACATCGGGGCTGGCTGGGGTCCACGGGTGATGCTGGGTGGGGTCAGGATGAAACCACAGTGCTGCTGGCTGGAAAAACATCTCCATGACACAACACACACAGTCATTTCTACTGGTCATACACTTCCACTGGATAGATTTTCTTGAAAAATAGTACAAAATACAAATTTTTTCTCTTTAAATCTGGCCTGGATTAACCAGAAGATTTAGCATGCCATGCTAAACTTCAAAACAAAACCTCCTTTTAGGGTTTATTTCAGCTGACCTTAATGCTTTTCTACCCTTTCTGTCATGGTAATAACAGTATATCTGGTTTTCATTGATGTGGGTTGTTAGATGAACCCCTCAGTAGTCAATCGGAGTTCCCAGATCCTCATGAAGGAGCTGAGCTAGAACTTAATCACAACAGGGACACCAGGAAAAAGTTAATTTTCGCCATTTAAAAGAACTTAAACTCTACAAATTCACCGCCACTTGAGCCAATATTGCATTTTTTCCTTTTTAATTGCTTCTTAAAGTGAAGAAAAACAGAATAAATAAAACGTCACTTGTCAAAATCCCCAAAACATTATTAATGTCGAGGATAGACCGATACATCGACTGCCGATATTTTGGGTTGACGTGTTGTTTTTTGTTTTTTGATCTATTTGGGTTTTTTGTTGGTATCGGCATCAAGGTTATTACAGTTAACTAAAACTAACGAAAAAAAAAAAAACTAAAATTGAAAAAACATTTTTGTTAACTGAAATAAGAATAAAAATGACAGTTTTTTAAAAAACGATAATTGAAACTGTATTGCGACAAATTAAAACTAACAAATTATTGTAAAAACATCCTTAGTTTTAGTCTTTGTAAATTTATTCAATATATAAGCCTTTTGGGTTGATATGAAATCCGTTTCTTTCAAATCAATTTACTTTGCTCAAACAGTTTTACTCTGTGACTTTCTGATAATTTTGAACATTACAAGTTTAACATTCTATTTAATATTTTTTTTTTTACATATGGACAGTTTCTTTTTTATACATTTATTTGAGGTGTGCTTTTTTTCTTACATTAAAAGATTTGTAAAATTACTTTTCATTGTATCCATCAGTATCGACCCCAAATATCGGCAGGTTGTATCAGCCATTGGCTAATGAGAAAATATCAGTATCCTAAAAAAAAAATCTGTATCGGTGTGAGTCTGCACAGCTGCTATCGTCTCTCTTTTTCAATACATCTGCCTTTTCCTTCGGGAAACAGGATAAAGGTCAGTTTCTCTAGTGAGCTGATGAAGTTAATCCGCTTGACAGCAGGTCAATAGAGGGAGGAGTACTCTAAAAACAGCACTTTGTAAAGGTTTTTTTTCACAGCCATAGAAAATCTTGAGGTGTGCGTCACTTTTGCTCAGGCCTTCAGATAAGATATCGTATAGTCATGGTTGGGAACTGGTCACAGTTCAAACCCAAAGTCTTCCAGAATGAATGTGCAAATCTCCACTAGGAAGTGTGCTGGGATCCAGCTGGTTAATAAAGACACTAATTAGGTCCAATAAAAAAAGAGAAGTGGTAGTAATTGACTGAGTTTTCCATACTTGATGCCATGTTTCCTCTGATAAAGTCACATTGGCTTCCTTGTTAAGGTTTTTCGAGCCCATAAACTGGGGATAAATGTCTTCACACCACGTTCCTTTTGCATCAGTTATTTACTTTGTCACTGTTGTTTTTAAAGCTGAAACTCATCATTTTGAGTGATGTGGATTTATTTGCAGGAGACAAGAAAATGTAAAGAGTCAGCCAAAATATACAGAACAGCAGCAATATATTTTAGGGATGCACAACATAATGGGTCGGTACTGCCTATATTGGCCTTAAAACTGAGTATCGGACATCGGACACCCCACCGATATTTAACCAATCAGGCCGCTGTTTCTAAAGTCTTAAAAAAACTAACTATAACTTCTTCTTCTTCAAAAACTTCTTTTTACAGACTTTAAAACTTATAAAGACTAGGGGTGGGAAAAAAAATATCAATACGCTGAAATTATGCAATATTTTCAAATGCTGATATCATATTGACATTTAAAAACGTGGTATCGATCTATTTTACTAACGAAATCTTGCAATATTTCATGTTTCTGTTACGAAATCTCATGAGAATTCACAAAAATTTCGGGATATTTTCATATGCCGATATATTGACTGTTAAAAACGCGGTATCCATCTATTTTACTAACAAAGTCTCGCAATATTTTATCGTTCTGTTACGAAGTTTTGCTTGAATTCACGAAATATTGTGAGCTTTTGTAACAGAACAATGAAATCTTGCAAGGTTTTGTAAGTAAAATTGATCGATGCCGCGTTTTTAAATATGGATTTCATATCGGCATTTGAAAATATCGTGATATTTCAGTGTTACAATATTTTCCCACCCCTATTTTTTAAAGTGTCGGAAACGGATAGCAAAACTGCCATTTGCAATGACTACCGGTAGTCGGTTTTTTCAGCTTTGATATCGGTATCGATTGTCTGCCACATGTGTTTTAAAATATCTGCATATTGGATATCGGCCAACATTCTAATATTGTGCATCCCTAATATATTTGAGATTTAAGCTGTTATAAATGGCATGAATTAACTCTTCTGGTAGTCCGCAGCAGAGTATCTGTTTTCCAAACTGGGAACTCACAAGTGATGAAGCTTTATTGAAAATATCCTTTAATATAGAAGCTTAAGGTTTGAAATCTTGAGTAATTCATTTTCATCATCTTTGACTCTATGTAAGACTAAAATAATGTACTTTTTCATAAAAATAGAGCATAGATAATAATAAATAGTGATAATGAGTAGTTTTTTACTCATTAGCAGCACTTTTCTGACGTCATCAGTGTTTAACATGAAAAAGAAGAAGTTCATCCTGACATTCACTGATCTGGGCCTGCAAAGATTTGCTGCAATGTCACATTTCCCAGCTGACCCATCTCTGAGCACTGTTGCCATGGCAAAACGTTGCTATGAGGAATATGGGGCAGCCAGGAGTGGGCGAGCTGAGCCACAAACACACGACTGAAAGTAAAATTTGGAAAAAGAAAACAAAGAAGAAGTTGAGTGACTTAAAGAAAGTGATGAAAACCAGAGAGATGATGTCGGCCCGGAGCCACAGGCTGCCGTGCATCATGGAGGGCTGGAGCTGTGGCTGATCGACATGCGTCTTGAAGGGACGGGTGTGCGCACACATACCTGCGAGGGTCAATATGAAGGTGGGGACACAATCTCACTAACCATGAGGGAGTCGGACACATGACACTTATTTTCACACAGTAACACAAACAGCACTCGACACACACAGGAAGGTCCATTAGTAACAACAAAAACAACAACATGTACAAGCTGAACCAGCAGAGCGTCTGTGTGATAGAAGTACCTTCAACAATCAGACACAACAGAAAAAGAAAAAAAACCTCAGCAGTCTCCACAAACACAATTTACCATGAATATTATCACACTGTGACACAGTCGGGGTCTCAGGAAAGCTGCAGGTGGACTAAAAAAAACAAGAACTGCTTTCTAATATACAGAAATATTAATTTGTGTTTCTTTATATCTGCGCAACACTGAATACATTTCAGATAAAAAAAAAAGGAAAAAAAAAAAATCTCAACACAAAAATGAAAACACTAAGCAAAAGTTAGAAATTCAATAAAATAAAAAAATGTTTCATTAAAGGGTAAAATAAAATAAAAGATATAAAAATCAATAATTAAATAAAAATAAACCCAAATATCAATTTAAGAAAAAAAAATTACATAAAATAAATACAAGCAAAAACAAACTAAAGCAAAATATCTTTTTACTTTGAACGTTACTTTATAAAAAACAAACAAACAAAAAAAACGTAAATCTGACTTCTTCATAAAATTAATGACAGGACAAAGTGTTTTTTTTCTGTAATAAAACCCATTAATACACAATCAATAGAAGCCGAGATCAATAACAATTAATTCACAAGAATTTTTATGAGGAGGTAAAGTCTTTCTGAATATTGTGTAACCAAAGCTTACACTAGCATTGGTGTAAAAGGCCTTAAACAGGCAACTATGCAGACTGTTGGTTGGATCAAATTTGAGCGTCTTAACATTAATAAAATGCATCAATTTTATGGGTTTAAAGAGGCTCATTGTGCCCTTAAAGAGAAGTTAAAATCTCTGAATCATGTGGGTAATTTCTCACCCTGGTTAGCACTGCAAGTCTATTTCTTGGAACATAATAAATGGCAAAAGAAATAGTGAGACATCTAACCCCTGGCAACAAACGAATAAATAATCTTTTTTAAAAAGTAATCAAATGGACTGATGAATTTTGAAATCTTACAGTCACAATCTTGTTTGATCCTTTTGCAAACAGATGGGATTCAGACTTGTAGGAGTTTTACTGCATTACCTTTGACAAAAAAAAAAAAAATGAATACATGAAAAAAATCCCCACATTTTTAATATTCTGCAGTTCATCAGCTTCATTTCATTCAAATAAATAAATTGAAGGAAATACTTTCCTTCTCTGGCCACCTAACCTGAAGATTTCAGGGGATTAATGCGAGTCCTTCCTTACTTTTAAACTTCTTCATCATGAATTTCCTTCCAGAAATTCAAAAAAATGACTGATTTGTGTCCCAACATGCAAATATTACACGTGTAATGATTTAGTCTTTAAAAACGTGTCTGCATGAAAACTGGATATTTTAAAAAAGCAATTTTCTGAGGCGAAAGTGCAAAAATAGTTCACTTGTTTGCTGATGTTTTAATCAGTTTAGTATTCTATTCACATTATCTGTACGTTTGCCAAAACAAGTTGATTCTGTTTGGAAACAGCTCAACACTTGTCCGGTGAACTCAGCTCCTCTTTGAAAAGTGAGACAAAAAAATCGAGAAGGAAATCGGTCAATATCTGGATCGATAAGAGGCATAAATAATGGCACCGGTATCGACAAAAACTATCGATTACCATCCAGGATTAAAGCATACAGGAGTCATATTTCGCTTCACGAAGAGAAACCAGGTTGGGAAGCTACTTCAAAGCCAACTCACCAGCACAGACCACCAGCGTGACGAGAAGCAGCACACAGGAAAAAAACACAACCTAAAACCAAGAGCTTGAGGGGGGGGGGGTGATGAAACCGGGAGCAACCAGGCTCATGTGAACCTGCGGTGAACACACACTCCGCCTCAGATGGACACAACTCTGCTCACATGTGCGCGCGTCTGGACACACACTGCCACAGCTTACATACCCAAGGGTCCCTTTGCCTGTCATGGGCGGGCTGGGGGGCTTCTGTGTGGGGGGGTTGGTGCGAGGGAGTGCGCCTCCTCCGGCCTTCATGTTTTGAGCGCTGGCCTGTGGGCAGGATACGAATCCAGAATGAAAAACTGAACCTGGCTCCAAGAAAAAGATGACAAAATCTGCCTTAAACGCCTCTAAATCCTTCGAAAAAAAATCCTTTCAACTCAGTATTTTCCTTCAATTTTTCATTAATTCCCAGATAATTATCAGTGAACAAACAAATTAAAACATGAAGGGAGTTGAAAACAAACCACCCCCATCCAGAAATTAAAACAAACCTCCTTGTTGTGGCCTTAACTTCAGATATCTTACCTTAAACCTTTGCAACCACTAGGGTTGACAATAAATATAAAATGTGGCAAGCACAAAGAGAGAAAGAGAAAAAATAAGGCAGTTAGTGTTTGAAAGAGGAGAACAAAAGACAATTATTCATGCATGTTGAGTTTCAGGCAACAATTACTGACTTTTGTGAAGTAAAAATGGGATTTTTACAGAAACAAGCTGGTCTTTGTTCAGGAAATCAACGTGAAACTTCCTTTTTAAAACAAACCTTTCATATGTTGTTATATAAAACAACAGGACAGAAACCTGTTTCCAGCGGCGGGAAACTCATTTTCATTTTAGTTTCCTGGTGAAAAGCCTGACTCATTGATTTTTTTCTTACATTACTTGACTCTGAAAGCCGGTGAAACCCAATAGATCCCATGTGTTTGACCTCCACAAGTCCTCTCCGTTAGCTTTTCTGCAGCAAGCAGCACAAAGACATTCCCGTTTATGAAAGCCACACTTCTTCCAGACTATCTTGAGAACGTGTTTGACCTTTTTCTTTTGCATGTGAACCCTTAAAATAAAGCGCTTGTGACTGCTTATCACAAGGAGCAGATTATTAGAGGATTTCTGCAGCTGTGTTAAAGTTTGGAGGCCTGATGAAGTGAAAGCAAGAAGTATTTTATAAGAAAAAAGGCAAATAACTCAATAATCTTTGAATGTTAAGACTAAAAGAAGCACCTTGACTCCGTGACCCATGTCGTCCAGCAGGCTGTAGTCGATGGGCTTGCGGATGTAGCGTACAGGCCTCTCTGGGTTTGCCGGGGCGATGATCTTGTGTGTGCGGGATGTGTTTTTGTTGGTGGTGAGGATGCCGATCTCCCGCCGGGCCACCTTCTCTTTATGGATGTCCACCGTCTGAGGACGGAAAGCATGTTATTCCTGGCAGGTGAGATGAAAAGCCGGTGCGTTTTCATCATGCGTCGGCTCCCCCACCTGTGAGATGTGGTTGATGGAGGACTCCATGCGGCGGAGCTGCGACGCCTGGATGTCGAGCATCTGCAGCACATTGTTGGCCAGCGTATTGATCAGGTAGGCCACGCTGGCCAGAGACTGGGTGGTGTAGTTCTTGGTCTCCTCCAGAGCCCTCTGCTTGTCTGGAGACTGAATCAGAGACAACAGAAGGATGAGGCGTTGACGGTTTTGAAGAAAGAGACCCAGAGAAAAACGTTATAACTGTCTGAATTTGATTTTGTTTGTTCTTTTTCAACAAAATAACTCGCATGATTAATTTCTGAAACTTGAGTTGATGCACAAACAAGTGAAGAAGTTACATTTCGGTGCAGACTGGACAAACTTCTTTAAAAATTGAAAAATGAAGCATTGGCTTCATTTCCAGCTAAAATAAAAGATGCCATCTGATTATATCTGTTGCATAAATTCATCATCTACTTGATGTCAGCAAGTATGCATCGATATATTAGTGTAAAGGGTGTAAAGAGACCGGCTCCAGAGGGAAAAAGTTGCAGTTTTTACATGTTGACCACTGGTAAGCCACACAAATTTACATTTCAGACCAGTGAACAGACATCAGAAATATCTCTATCATTCAGTTTTTGTCTAGTCCAGTCTAAATCATGAAAGTCCACAACCTTCCTCAGGAGAAACCTTAAATAGTTTAAATTTTGTTTTCGTTTTTTTTTCTCTTTCTGTTTCTTTTCTTTTTTATAGCAGAACGATGAAATATTGCGAGATTTCATTAGTAAAATAGATCGATACCATATTTTCAAATGCCAGTATATCAGCATATGAAAATATTGCGAAATTTGTGAATTCTCGTGAGATTTTGTTAACGGAACAATGAAATATTGCAAGATTTTGGAAGTAAAATGGATTGATACCGAATTTTTAAATGTCAATATGACATCATCACAATGAAAATATTGTGATATTTCAGTGCATCTAAATTTTTTCCCACCCCTAGTCTTTAGAAGTTTCAAAGTCTGTAAAACATAAGTTTTTGAGGAAGAAGATTTTTTTTTTTTTTTTAGACTTTAGAAACAGCGGGCTGATCAGTTAAATATCGGTGGGGTGGCAGATTTTAAGGCTGATATAGGCCGATACCGATAGGGGGTTGAAAATATCGTGAATCCCGAATACAGTCACCCATCCCTTCCCGCCTGTTCAATTCCTTGTTATCACAAATATCTAAATCTGTTACCGTCCAGCAGGACAATGCACCATGTCACAAAGCTCAAATTATCTCCAACTGCTTCCTTGATCATGATGAGTTCACTGTACTCCAACGGCCTCCACAGTCACCAGATCTAGATGCAACAGAGCAGCTTTAAGCCCCTTTTCCTTTTCCCGCCCTTCCTTTCCCCCCCCCCCCCCCCCATTTTTGTTTTAATTTTTATCCCTTGATGTGTTGGAACGGGAGATTCTCATGGATGCAGCAAATGTGTGATGCTAACATGCCAATATGGAGCAAAATCTCTTTCCTAACCAGCTAAAATAGGCAAATCAATCAGGAAGAAAGAAGGTAATTTTCTTCTCATCTGTGCTTATGATCTCTCTGATAAAACTGCTATCAGTTTTCAAGAATTTGAAGTTTGCTGCCAGTCTCAACATATAAGCTATCACAGTCAGACTCGCTTCATCTCACAGCTACTCCTTACATTTTATTCATCCTCACAACTGACTAATAAACCAACAATTTATCGTCAGTTAAGCTGGAAATTGTTTTATTGATCGCATTTATCATTTTATGACTGCTCCGCGTTGGCTTTAATTGACATCTGTCTTATTAAATCAGAGTCACTCAAGTCAGTCCTGTGAGAGCCACAATCCTGCAGGTTTTCAGGGTATCCCTGCTCCAACACACTTGACTACACTGAAAACCTGCAGGACTGCGGCTCTCGTAGGACCGACTTTAATAACCCTGTATTAGACTAATGCTCATAATGACGGTTGATTAAATCATTTCTATTTATTGCTTTATCAGCATCTTAAGAAAGATTTATGTAAGCAACTCGAGCCAGTGGAGAAGTCCACAACATCACAGTGGAGACATGGATGTCCACAGAGACAAAGAAGCCTTAAAACTGAGTATCGGACATCGGCCACCCCAATGATATCAAACTGACATTTAACCAATCAGCCAACTGTTTCTAAAGTCTAAAGAAAAAAAAAAAAAAAAGAAGAATTACTTCTTTAAAACTTTCTTTTTACAGACTTTAAAACTTCTAAAGACTAGGGGTGGGAAAAATATCAATACACTGAAATATCGCAATATTTTCATAGGCTGATATATTAACATTGAAAAACATGGTATCGATCTATTTTACTAATGAAATGTCGCGAAATGAGATTGTTCTGTTATGAAATCTCGATAGAATTGACAAAAATTTTGTTATATTTTCATATGTTGATATAATGACATTCAAAAATGCAGTACAGGTCTTTTTTACTAACAAAATCTCGCAACATTTCACCGTTCTGTTACGAAATCTCGCAAGAATTCATGAACTATCATGAGATTTTATAACAGAGTGATGAAATCTTGTGAGATTGTAAGTAAAGTAGATCGATACCGTGTTTTTAAATGTCAATTTGACATCGACATATGAAAATAGTGATATTTCAGTGTATCAATATTTTTTCCCACCCCTATTTTTCAAAGCGTCAGAAATGGATAACAAAACTGCTATTTGCAATGACTGCTTATTTTTCAGCTTTAACAGCGGTATCGATATCGGTTATCGTCCCCATGAGTTTTTAAATATCGGCATATCGGATATCAACCAAAATCCCAATATTGTGCATTCCCAAGAAAAAGCATTTTGCATGAGCACAATTGAGTTTTCTGAGTACAGCAAACTGTTCAGTAGCGCCAACGTTTTAAAACATTTTTGTGCTTCTTAGCATGAAGTACCAACAACAACTGAGAGCACAACTCCCTCGCTGATAAAGAACAAAAGATGTGCCTACTTATACATCTTTCAAACACATCTTCTTGATAAAATGTAAACTGCATGCAGGGTTATCAGCTTCTACTTTATTTCGCCTGCTTTGCCCAGCTGGACAGTAGAAATTCATCACATAGCCTGTATGCCAGCTCACACAGGTGCGGTGCACTTGGCTCGATATATGACAAAAAAGGTCGGCGGGGAGAAACGTCGAAGGCAACGGCGAGCTGAGAACAGCAATGAGCCTGCAGCAAAAAAGTTCAATGCTTTTGGAAACAAACTAAATCAAATTACAGGAAATTTTGTGCTTTTTTAAAGCTTTAAAAAGCATCTAAAATGATCAATTATACATCAAACATTGCTGGGCAACAGACTGCTAATCGATCAACTAAAACTGCATTCGAGACTTCTAATAAGGTGTCAAATGAGTTAAAATTCCTTTGTTCCAACACCGAAACATCAGCTGTTTAAATATAAACGTTGCACAAACTCCCTGTGGCACCGAGACACAAAGAAGCAGACGCGTTAATGAAGCATAAAACTGAAAACACCAACAGGAGCCTGAATGTAACCTGTAGCAGCAGGCTGCAGATAAAGCGCCGCTCTGCAAGGTTTCAGTGCCAACAGGCAACTTTTCTCTCTGAGAAGTGCCTTAATGGCAGGTAGTGCAGCTGCAGCCGGTGTGAAAGGCGCCATCAGAGGCAGCTGCTTGAGCCGTGGGCACAGCGTGGGCACGCCGGCGGGAACATCAAAGGCCGGATGGATCAGTGAAGGTTTCTGGTGGGAAACTGTGATCCTTAATCCTCACTGATACTGCACGAATAGCAACGGGAAGGGCTCGGTTTCAGCACAATACCACGATGTAATTGTTTATATGAATGTGAGGATAAAAGCTTCTTCTTCCATTTGGATTTTAACACAATAAGTTGTTTTTTTTTATTTTTCATGTAATAGTCAGAAAACCTCATTAAACCACGCTGAAAAAACAAAGACAGCCACAGCCATTTTATCTGATTAATAATAACAGTCAACCTGCGTCCTAGATGGGAAAATTGCGGATAAAATTGATTCGTTTGGGAAATCATTTCCAGCTTAACTGATAAAAACCATCTGCAGCAGCAGGTTGAATCACTGGTCACAGTGTTTTAGTCCTGGTTAGATAGTGACAGATTTATTTACTTTTCAGAATCAAAGCAATTACTATAATCAGAGCTTAAAAATCCAAACATTTCCAAGAAATTTCCTTGTATTCCTCTTACAATTCCAAGATATAATTTTCATATACAGCATTTTCTTCATTTTTCTCTGCATCCATTTGTTCAAAAACCCCTGCTGATGTCAGGGTCAGTGAGCACACTGGTTTCCATTTCAACCAGCAGAAACCTCACCAGTGAAACAAAGTGTGTTTGTAATGCAAGATACATTTATGAGCAATTGCTTAATGACATCCAGCTAATTTGAAACAGCCTGGAAGCAAATCAAATGGTAAAGGGGTGTGGAGGGTGCAGCGCTGCTGGAGTATGAGGACAAACAGGTTACGTGCAGAAAAAGAGGGCAGAATGCATGGTTGTGGGGTTTCTGTGCCACACTGTTGACTTTCTAAGTGTGCTTCAAACACTGAATTACTGGATTCAGCTTCTCATGCATGAGCTGATACATGCTGAACTCCAGTCAGGTTTACTGAAATTAGTGCAACACAGAAAGATGAATGGATGGATGCAACCAAGTGGAACAATCTCACTTTCATTCAAGGCTCTGACACATTTTCCATTAAAACAGTCACGATTTCTTTGTTCTTTTTCCAGGTCCGTAATTAACAAGTACAAACAAAAAACTCTGGTTAAATGGATATCAAATCTCAGTGCAAAAGGGGTACTGTTAGATATTTGCTATAATGCTGCACTTCTATGCTGCTGCTTGTACAAATCAAGACGAAAACAGAGCATATCTTATTTATAAGGATGCACGATATTGGAATTTTGGCCGATATCCGATATGCCGATATTTTAAAACTCATGTGGTGGATAACTGATATCGATACCAATATTAAAGCTGAAAAAAATAAGCAGTTATTGCAAATAGCAGCTTTGTTACCAGTTTCAGACACTTTGAAAAATAGGGGTGGGAAAAATATCGATACACTGAAATATTGCGATATTTTCATATGCCAATATCACATCAATATTTGAAAACGCGGTATTGATTTATTTTACTGACAAAATCTGGCGAGATTTCATCGTTCTGTTACAAAATCTCACGATACTGTAATTTGTGAATTCTCAGCAGATTTTGTAACAGAACGATGAAATATCGCCAGATTTTGTCAGTAAAATAGATACCGCGTTTTTAAATGTCAATATAATATCAGTGTATATGAAAATATTGCAATATATTTTAGTATATCGATAATTTTTCCCACCCCTGGTTTTTAGAAGTTTTTAAGTCTGTAAAACAGAAGTTTTTGAAGAAGAAGAGGAGGAGGAAGAAGAAGTCTTTTTTTAAGTTATAAACAGTGGGCTGATCAGTTAAATATCGGTGGGGTGGCCGATGTCCAATACTCAGTTTTAAGGCCGATATAGGCTGATATCGATAGGGGGCCAATTATATCGTGACTCCCTACTTATTTGTCAAGATGCATTTATTAATAAACAGTAACACAGAAAAGCAACCATATCTCAAGAAACTTATTGTTTCCGCAATTTTTCCAGTCTCAATCATGAATATCAAAGCATAAAAAACTTCTGACCTTAAAATATTGACTGTCTTTGTGCATCCAAACTTAAATTTTAACTAACAATACAACAAATGGTCTCCTCCAGGTTAATATAATCTTTTTCTTGGCTTAAACCAATATGTGTATCTGTTTACAATGAATTAATTATATATTTTGGAGATAATCGTGACTGTACTTAATTTTAATTGACTTGTTTGAAAACCATTCTGTCAAACTGAAAGGAGATTTCCACCATTTAATGGTTGACTGATAACAGCTAATGTCCTTTTAATGATTTCATCTGTTGTGGTGACAGATCTGCCGCATGCAGCCTCTGCTCAGAAAGCCCAGCATGCAGATATCATGTTCCAGTGTTTACGCACATTTATATAAAAAGTTGGTGGCTTTTTGTAAAATTTAGGACATAAATTATTAGGTCAAAGGAAAACAGTGGCTTTTCCTGTTGATACCATAAGTCTTATAAATGGGACATGACAAATATATACGGTATGTATTCTACTCTGCATTGAAAAGCTAAGATTCTTGAGATGTGAATGATGTATATACCACTCCAGTAAACACTTATTTCTAACCCGTTACAAATGCAATTTAGCTTCAAAGCCATACTGTAATCCAGGAGCAGATGATGCTGCAACAAAACAATCCTGTTACATCAGCAAGGAGCCAGGAAAATAGTTAGTCCACAACCAGTCCTTTATCCATAAAACCCAGTTTAAGGTGAAAATTGCAGGATTTTAAGGGGTTAAAGTGCATATGCCGGTCCTCATTTAATAAACATTTCCAGACCACATTTATCAGTAATCAAGTGAATCTAAGGGGCCGTTCACACAAGGACGATTGCGAGTAAAAATGACAAACCATTTCATCAGAAGTGCCTTTCGTTCACACGGTAACAGCGTTATTCTGGGTTGAAGACGCAAAAATCTGAAGACTCATTCCAAAGTGGAATTCCTGAGCCCTCGTCTGCACGGTCCAAAACACAGAAATGAAGGTAGACCCACAGACCTGCTGACACCGTGCTCACGTGGCATGCGCGTGACGTCACACAATACAGGAAAAACAACAATGTCGGACTACTTAAGCCCAGAAGATCTCCACATTGCGGCTTGTAATTGAGTTTCGTTTGGAGAAGTAATTCTACCTCCTCATCTGTCCACACAAAGTTCCTCCTCATCGCCGCCATAGTTGTTTTGATTTTGAAGCGAACAGTCAGAGACGAACGATTGTACGCATGCGCGCGGACGTGGTGGAGTTCTGTCACAGCACCACCTAAAGGCCCGGCGTGCATATCCAATCAAATTCCACACACTCTTGCATCCTCGGATGCACACAGATTTCTTCATGACGATGCTCGTGTAAACGCGGATAAAAAGATGAAGACGAGACGCCACTTTTGCGTCTTCTCTTCTGATCGTCGCCGTGTGAACGTAGCCTAAGTGTTATTCTGAAAATCTACAAAAGTCGAATGTGAATCACATTTTCATGAACTGGATTTATAAATAAATAAATAAACAAATAAACATTACTGCATGGTCTCACCAGAAGTAGGCAGTATGGATTTCAATTGCAGTAGTAGTTTTCCTAACTGGAAATAAACCTCAAACAGGAAAAAACTAAACAACTGTGATGAGCATCCACTAAAAAGAACAAGGGGAAAGATCTTTAGTATTTGTTTTCATCTCTAGGAAAATCTGGGACGTTGTATTGTTAGTCAATGAGTTCATTGCTTTGCATTATTTCAATCTTCGCTAAATCTGATGGGATTTAGATTTGCTCGTATTCAGTTGCCCCTAATATGCATCAAGGGCCATTCACAAGGTGCATATAAACTTCTTTTGGCACATTAGTTTTACGACCCCCTAAAAGCAAACTGAAAAATCAGATACAGGGGGGGGGGCACTTTTTTTTCTCCCTTCTACTTCATCGAAAACTTCTTTTTTACAGACTATGAAACTTTCCCACTAGAGGTGGGAAAAAATATTGATACTAGGGCTGCACGATTCTGGTAAAAATGTGAATCGTGATTTTTTTGCTTAAAATTAAGATCACGATTCTCTAAAACGATTTTTTTTTCCCTAAAAGTATTTATTGCACAAATAAACTTTAACAAAACAAACAAAACAACCTATTCAAAAGGTAATTCAAAATAAAGCATGTGTTTTCACAAGAGCTTTGTTGGAGCATTTCTTTGGCAGATGCATAGTTGTAGTTCTTTAACATTGGTTGGGGGGTGGGGAGGCAACGGCAGTGTTGCATTTGAGGGTGCTTGAAAAATCTGGGAAGAATGGAAACTTATTTGTGATAAGCTCATGATTAAAAATGTTTCAGAATTGTTGTGGGTAGAATTGAGATTGCATGTATGTGTGAATTGAGATCACGATCTTTTAACGATTAATTGTGCAGCCCTAATTGATACACAAGATTTCAATTGCCAATATCACATCAATATTTGAAAACGCGGTATTGATTTATTTTACTTAAAAAATCTGGCAAGATTTCATCATTCTGTTACAAAATCTCACGATACTGTATTTTGTGAATTCTCGCCAGATTTTGTAACAGAACGATGAAATATCGCCAGATTTTGTCAGTAAAATAGACACCGCGTTTTTAAATGTCAATATAATATCAGTATATGAAAATATTGCAATATATTTTAGTGTAGATATTTTTTTCCCACCCCTAGTTTTTAGAAGTTTTTAAAAGCAAACTGAAAAATCAGATACAGGGGGGACACTTCTTTTTTTCTCCCTTCTACTTCATCGAAAACTTCTTTTTTTACAGACTATAAAACTTCTAAAGACTAGAGGTGGGAAAAAATATTGATACACTGAAATATCGCGATATTTTCATATGCTGATATCATCTTGACATTTAAAAACGAGATTTCGATCTATTTTACTAACGAAAGCTTGCGATATTTCATTGTTCTGTTACAAAATCTTGTGAGAATTCATAAAATATCGTGAAATTTTGTAAGTAAAATAGATCGATGCCACATTTTTAAATATTGATTTGGTATCGTCATATGAAAATATTGCGATATTTCAGTGTATCAATATTTTTTCCCACCCCTATTTATCAAAGTGTCAGAAACAGACAGATAACAAAACTGCTATTTGAAATGACTGCTTATTTTTTCAGCCTCAATATCGGTGTCGGTATTGACATCGGTTATCGACTACATGAGTTTTACAATATCTGCATATCAGATATCGGCCAAAATTCCAATAACGTGCATCCCTAACCCAGATCATATGCAATCTGTCCCTGGAAAATAACTAAACTGATCAATGATTCAGCAGACACAAATTCCTCCTCTTTCAGCAGGAATGAGGATTCAGTCACAGTCAAATGGCCATGAAACAAACAAATGTTTCTACTCCTCCTACATCTTTTTTTTTTAATAGCATCCAGCTTTACTCTTCAGGTGCTTGCTCCAAGAGGTTGAGTAGCTTTAGAAGTAGCTCTGCAACACTTAAGTACAAAACAGCTCCTGGCATCACTAAATACCTGCAGCAGACATTTAGTTGACATGTTGGCCCCACACCTGTGGCATTTGAATTACAGCCAATCAAATTAAGGAAGTGCAGCCATCATACATTCCTTAGAAATCCACCTTACAAGTTCAGTAACTGTGAATTCCTGCATGAATGATGTCACTTGAAGCCTGGCTAATACTCAGAGATGGAGACATGGCGCATCAGCCTGGTTAATACTCGTGTCCGATTGATCTATAAGTGATAACACCCATCTGACAGCAGCTGGGAGACAAGTCCAGGGTGAGAAGAAAACAGGGCAGCCAGCTGCCAACATTCAAGACCCACTTACCCCTCCTCATCCTCCTCCTCCTCCAACCTGTCAGACCTGATCAGCCCTGTTCATCAAGGATGTCAACATTCAAGTGTCACACCTTGTCAAATCCTTTCCCCACTCACACCTTGGCGCTGAATTTCTCGCTTATCAAAGCAAGCAGGCCCAGGATGACTGAGCAAGTGTAACTAAGATTGCTGGAAAGATTAAACCACACCTGCAGAATATGAAAAGCTCCAACTGGAGTTTATGGCACTCCAACTACTCACGTTAGCAACGATGCAATGCATATACGCTGCAAAATGTGACTGTGCTGACAGGACCTAAACACTGCCCTGTACAACCTGGTTATTAGTGCATTTAAAGCATGTGAGATGTGCTTCGTAAAAAGCGCAATTTGCGTGTTTTATGTGGCTGCATCTCTACGCGCGAGCGATGGTCCAGCATCATAAATCAGGTGTTTACCGTGTGCTCACGGCGGTTTATCTGCCGTCAACCAAAGCTCATCGCAGATCAGTCTGGCTAAACGCCCCCCTCCACCATCGGCCGGTGTATGATCGGCTTCCTGCTGCAGCGCCAGTAATTGATCCCGCACAAATCACAGGTCACAAGAATTGATTTTCACGATGCCCATTTGGCTGTTTGGACCGTACGGCAGGCTAACAAGCTAACCAGCTAGCACATAGCTATCTATTGATGTACAAGTCTCTCACATGGTTTTTCATCAGGGAATGTGAACCAAACTGCAACGCTAGTGTATGTTGAAATGTATGTTAAGAACAAAGCTGTATTTGTTGTTGCTTTTTATTTAATTAAATGAAATGCCCTGGCAACGTGCTCTTTTCGTTTTACTCGAAGCTAGCTGCACCGCATCAGCTAGCCTAGCATCAGCTCGCCCCACTGTGGTATCGCTAGTGATGCCGTCCAGGAATACAAACATACATTAACAGGGAAACAAACGCGGCACCATCCTCCCCTCTACGCTCATGGCAGCCTACCTGGACATAGTTGCTCTCACAGTACTCCGCGACTCTTTCCAAATTGGTAAAACTGTCTAATAGTGCGCTTCGTCCTGCTGGAATTTCCTCTTCCAGAAGCATTTGTAGCTCCGCCATTTTCACATCTTTAGCGGAGAGGTGTGTGGGCTCGCTAGCGCCGCCGCGGCCGCGTGCGGTACTGCAGGGGTCTCCCAGCAGCAGGACTTCCCACCATGAATCATGGTTAACAAATGCTTTAAAGCCCACTCTCCAGCTCCTCAAGCGGCTCGCAAAATATTAGTTTTTAATTCAAAAATATTTTAATTTTCGTGATGAAAAGCTTGTAATTCTATTTCATTCCCTCTCCAATGCTTTCGAGAAAATAAATTCTTACATGAAGAGGCCTGTGTGTTATGAGATGTAACTTTATAGCTACAATCCCTAATCAATTAAGCAATAAATGGATTAGTATTTTTCTGAAAACAGCACTCCAAATATATACTTGCACCTATGGACAGTTTGCTTTGTGATTATTCAAAGATTCAGCTTTCAGATGAAAATTATATCCTTTTTGAACCCATCTTAAAAATGTATACTGTAGACACCTTGTTCACATAAATTTGCAAAAGAAGCAAAAAATAAACAACAAATGGCACAAACCTCCCCCCCCCCCCCTTTTTTTTCTTTTTTTTTTACATATTTAATAAACAAGTTGTTAAAAAAAAGGAATGAAATGATAATGCTGTGTGGCTCTTTTAAACAAGCCGAGAAAACAGGAACTGACTCAAAGCAGTCGTTCTGGAAATAAAAGCAGGTCCAAATCTGACCTGCACACAGACCAGTATTTTATTTCTTTGCAGCCAGTTTCTCATTCTTGGTGTTAAATTTGTTGCTTTTCCACATAAGGACATCTTATTTGTCTTCTCTCCATCTGCAGGAATTTGCAGAATAGTTTCAGCTTCTGCTGCTGACAGTAATCCAGGTTTCTTCTTTCGGTGTGGACACCAGCTCAGATCGGACCTCGGCCACTTGTCCCGTCAGCTGGTGAAGTTTCAGCCGACGCACCAACGTGCTGAGCAGAACTGTAGCTGTCGTGTAGGCAAACCTGACAAAAACCCAAACAAAACTGATTCAACATATCTTCCAGCAATTATTTAAAGCTTTTATTTCTGTACGAAAACAAAGTGATTTTACCTGAGCTCTGGACATGTCTGATTCCCTGAGAAGCCGAGCAGGCAGAAGCTCTTCCTGGCAGGTTCCTCCTCAAATCGATCTGGGTCAAACCTGAAGGAGGACAAGCCAGTAAAGCTAGTTTCCATAGAAATTTTCCACACAGGGTTCAGAGAAAGGATGGACCAATACAGATTTTTTAGGGCCGATACTGGTACCAATATTTTCTCATTAGCCTCAGCCAATGCATCCAATCTGCCAATATTTTGGGCCGATACTGCATTTGACCCCAAAATTAATAGAATGAAGGACACAATGAAAACTATCGGTATCGGCCTATTTCGGCCTTAAAACTGAGTATCGGACATCGGCCACCCCACCGTTATTTAACTGATCAGCCCACTGTTTCTTACTTAAAAAAAAAAACAACAAAAAAACAACTTTTTCTTCTTCTTTAAAAACTTCTTTTTTACAGACTTTAAAACTTCTAAAGACGAGGGGTGGTAAGAAATATCAATACACTGAAATATCATGATATTTTCATATGCTGATGTGTTGAAATTTTAAAAAATGGTATTGATCTATTCTACAAACGAAATCTTGCAATATTTTATTGTTCTGTTACAAAATCACAAGAATTCACAAAAATTTTGCCATTTTTCATATGCTGATATCATAGTGACATTTAAAAACGCAGTATCGATCTATTTTACCAAAAAAAATTTCACATATTTTTAACAGAATGATGAAATCTCACGAGATTTTCTACGTTAAATAGATCAATACCACATTATTAAATATCAATTTAATATCGGCATATGAAATATTGCAATATTTCAGTATATCAATATTTTTTCCACCCCTATTTTTCAATGTGAAATGGATAACAAAACTGCTATTTGCAATGACTGCCTTTTTTTCAAGCTTTAATATCGGTTTCTATATTGGTTATCGACCACAAGAGTTTTAAAATATGGGCATATTGGATATCAGCCAAAATTCCAATATCGTGCATTCCTACTTAAGATGAAAAGAAGCACTTCAAATAAATATGTAAAAGAGAAACAGTGCACTTGTAAACAAATATTAAATAGGAACATTAAACTTGTAATTTTTAAAAAACTGCTGCCTGTATAGATGCCTGTCTGGAAATTATGCAGAGGGGGAATAATGCCAAAATGCCTGACATGCTGGCCAATGCCAATACCAGCAAAAAAAAATGCAAATATCGGCTGGCCAATATATCGGTCAATCTAGGGATGCATGATAATTATCGGGCCAATAACAGGAAATTATTATATCATTCCGATAAGTCCGATATCATGACGACTTGGCCTGATAACATATACCCCATACAGTTGGATTTTTTTAATATCGGACATGCAGAAGTTGAAAATCCTACTTTTAAGCTTTTTTTGCTGAGATATTGTGATTGTCGAGAACGCCTTCAAACCACTTTCCCATCTTATTTTAGACACTAGCTACCCCCAACAGTTAGAATTTTGGATTTGGTATAATTAGGTTTGTATGTGTGTTATCGGTATCGGCCTTTAGGAGCTGAAATTTATTGGTTATCTGTATCGGTTTAAAAAATTGTGCATCCCTAGGTCTATCCTTAGTTCAGAGATATGTAATCCAGGGTTCTTACAGGTTTCAGCAAATCAAAATAAAGACCAACATGATGCATTATTAGAAACATTCAAATAATCCTGGAAATTCAAAATAGAGGTGAGAATTGATAAAAAAAAATAAAATAAAATAATTAATTCCAGGGTTTGTAATTTATAAATCTTTATCAATCGCAAAATGGGCTCAATGCACAACTCCACTTCTTCCTGAACTTAAGGAAGCTCCTTTGTTTCCTGTCTCTCATTACTGGACGAACTGATTAATCCAGCTGTGTCTGGCCAGTTACTGAGATCAGACACACCTGGGTTAATTAGTTCGTCCAGTAATAAAAGACAGGAAACAAAGGAGCTTCCTTAAGTTCAGGAAGTAGTGGAGCTGTGCATAGAGCCCATTGGCCCAAAAAGTAACTTTTTTGGAAAATGGATTTTAGTGGACAACTGAATCAAATAATAGGCACAGACATAATTATTAACTCAAGCTCTACTCAAGAAAAAATGCATCTAAATGTTTTTTTTGTTTGTTTGTTTGTTTTTTAAATTAGAGAAAGAAATTGAAAACATCTTTCGTAGCTATCTGACCCTTTCAGAAAGACGGACAGAATCAACTGCTAATATATTATTCAGCGTATACCAATGAATAAAAGTAAAAAATTAAGACTTGTCAAGATCAAATTTAAGATCTTGGATGAAAAAATGGCCCTTTTTAAGACCTTTTAAAGACCTTAAGTTTCAAGTTCAGAATTTTAGAAATGTTTGAAACTTTTTAAGACCCTGCAAGAACCCTTTTGACAGTAGCGCATCTCAAAGGTAAAATGTGGTAAGGGTGGCAGGTGAACCTGTATGGAGCGCTCCAGGTCTCAGCATCCTGCAGAACCACTCCCAAGGCGTAGATAACCAAAGTCTAAAACATGAGAATATGCAACATTACAAAAGATTACTCTCAGTTTAAAGCAATTTATGGGGAATCATGGCAACCTAAATCAACATTTTGATCACTTTAATTCTTGCAGAAATGCACAAAAATACATAAATTTACACTTTCAGAGGTTGTTGGACTGAGGCTGCCGCCAGAAACATCACTAACTGGATACCTCTTTGGGGATGACGTGCTGATCGACTTTTCCCTCCACTTCCTGAAGCCGAGCAGCGACGGGGGTCAGCTTGGCGGTCCTCACCGTCTCGTTTAGGACCTGCTGGCAGTATCTTATCAAAGGCAGAAATACGATCAAATCCATGAATCTGGAACAAACGTCAGGTTTCTTGGTTTGCTGGATCTGACATGAAGTCTGGGCTTACCTGAGCTGAGGAATCTTATCCAGGGTAACTGGATCTGAGCCCAAAACCTCCTCCAGCTCCTGGTACAACTTGTCCTGGACTTCCTCCGAGGTAGACAGGAAGTGAAGAGCCCAGATACACACTGCAACACACATTTAGCATCTCTTTGATTTAAAGATTCAAAAGAAAAAGCTTCTAAAACAGAAATATTTAACATCAAAGCTAAATTCATTCATTCATTAATTCATTGCTCTAAGTGACTTAAACACTTACAGTTTGCAGTGATGACACATCCAGCCAAAGTGAACACCATGCAGTCCTCCATGACCTGAAACAAATATCAACATTAGTTTCAGAACAACTTCTAACAGTTTTCAACGTTTTAAAGCAGAACTTGTGAGCCCACCTGTCGCTCTGTGAGGCTGGACTGATGAAGAGCATCCACAAACACCGCCTGCTTCCTCTGGCCTTTCCTCTCCTTCGCCACCGACAGCAGCAAAGACTCCATCTCCGACAAGGCTGACCAAAGAAGAAGAAAGATTTAATACAATATGATGGTCAGACATGTTTCGGGGTTATGTTTAGTATCAAATAATGAGGATCCTCTATCACAAGACTCTAAAACTTCTTATCCAGAGAAAGAGCCTAACCTACAAGAGCAGGAAATTCTTCTTTACAGGAAAGTTAGTAATTTAAATAGTTTCTGGTGTTTTGCATAAAGCAAACAGGCACATTGGGTCTGTATCAGGAGGACATATTTGATTAAACAAATTTAAGGCTTAAAAATTTTAATGGCATCCAGAAGGATCTACAGTGAGACACTGAATCGTGGAAGGAATGAAACTATGACTCAGCGTTTGCATTTTTTCTGCTGACTCTACAGCAACACACTGTACAATAACATAATCTAACTGTATCAGTTTTGTAATATCTTATTTCTGGTTGTTGTGCTGCTATGTAAATATTTTGTCATAGTTTTAAGACTTATTGTTACTGCTACATTTTTATACATACAATAAAGTCAAGTTTATGTTAATGCTTTAAAGGCAGTAGAGCTTCAGTTGGCTGCAATTTGCAACTTTGCCACTAGATGTCCCTAAATCCCCAAAACATCAAATACATATTTAGAATGAGAAAAATGCAGAAATCGAGCATCTTTTGTGACATGAACAGCCTGTGAAATAACTTCTGAACCCAAGTTCGATGATAAAGTTTTTAACGTCAAGAAGGCAACTGACTCCATGTTCATCACACATGAACTACCACTCACTTACATACTACATCTTGAGTACATGTAGCCTGTACGTACTCTGCAAGAACAGAAAAATTTGTTCTTTCTCCCAGGGCTGCCAGGAAAGAGTGGTTTATAATTTATTTTTTTGTGGCCCTGTTTGAGATTTCTTACGGCTTGTTGTTGACACATCACCTGGGCAGGGCTTTTTTTCCCCCTCAGATGATAACTATTATTTAATTGGTCAGAAATTAAAGTGGGCGTGGTTTATGTGGAAAAGAAGGAAGCTGAAAGTTGTCATTTCTGTTTCTCCACTCATGTGAAAAATTTAATATATAGTTGTAAAGAACAGCTGGCCCGAATTATTCTATGGGCCAGAACGGGCTTTATATTTGGTTTTGCCACCTCAGAAAACAAACAAATTTCTCAGCTCTTGCATGGTATGAAATTTCAGAGACAGCGTGCAGCCAACGCTTCAAATGCAAAAAAGTGAGAATAAATAGTAATTATATTTTGACTATTACCTCTCATGCTATCCACTGAGGGTCATATCTGCAATGCTGCCAAATCTATCTGAGAGACAGCAATTTATCATCTTTGTTTGGTTCAGCATGAATGAGTAAAGATAAGAAGACTTCAGATTCAACTCCCGGACAAGCCCCCAATTAATCATGGCCTATGTAAAAAAAAAAAAAAAGGGAAACGGACACCTTAATGCTATTAAATATGCATTTATTATCAAATCAAAGCTCTGTAAAGAAAAACAATGGTGTGTGCAGCATGTAGGTGGAGAGTTAGAGGTGTAACGTGGTCAGTGTCTGAACCAAACCAAACCGAACTGAAGGGGAAAGGACTTAAATAGCCAGCCACCAAGACCAGGAGTTCTAATGATGGCCACACCTACTTAGAGGCCATCAAAACATTATGAAATTAATTAGATTTCTGCATATAAAGCACCATGGGTTTCTGAGCTCTCGCAATCTTCTCACATTTCTGACATGGATACACGGCTGTCTGACACTCAAACTGGGATTGCAGGTCAAATAAATGCATTTAATTTCCCACCCTGCTTTTCAGCTCTTTATACCGTTACAAAAATAATCAGCACCAATCTCTCTTAGCTGAGACTGCTTGAATGTGCCGTCTCTTTTTTTTTTTTTTTTTTTTTGCTGTATGGGGAGAAGAGGCTTAACACAAGAAAACAGCTTAGCATCTGCAAACTTTCATCCTGTTTCTCCACAAAAGGAGCCAGCATGTCATAAATGGGGAATATAAACACAAAAAACAAAAACAAGCTCACAAAACCCAAATGTCTCAACTTACCTTTCTCATAATGTCCTTTTCTGCTGGAGCTCTTCTCTAGGGAGCCGTCCATGTAGCCTTTGCCGATTTCTGACCAGATCTGGAGGCATCAGAGCAAAGACTCATCAGAAAACCACAAAACGCAGAGGACCACATTTTGATTCATGAAGTGCCGGCACAAAGACCCCAATCAAAATCTCACCGCGTCGTGGTTTTTGCGGAAGGAAATGACCTCTGCGTCGTCTTTGAATCCCTCACCCAGAGCCAGCTGGGTAACGGTCTTCAGGGCCAGACCCAGCAGGTGGGCACACAGTGGGATATGTTGAGCCTCTGGGAACATCTTCCATTTTCCCACCAGCTCATCTGCAACCTGGACAACAAAACAGTCAATCTGAAGCATGGGATTTCTAACATTTTGCAGTAGTGAATACATGTTTTTATCAGGGGTGAAAACCTTTAGTATGAGAGGGAAGTTGTTCTTCAGGGTGTTGTTAATGGCAGTCTCATACAGCTTCTTCCTAATCACAGACTCATTGGCCCCACCTCCCATCCCTGACTGGTAGCCTAGCAGCGATTTCAGCATCGTCTCAAAAGAGTCAGCTATAAGCCAATGAAAAAGCAGAATTATTGTTTTTAAGATAACATAAGATTCTTTCCATTACAATGATCACATCAAGACTGGTGCCCTTACTGGTGTGGTTTGGGTTAATGTGCTGCTGTAGCTGATTTACAGAGCCCAGACTGACCACCGGTCGACCACCAAACCAGAACGAAGCCACAGAGCCAAACTCCTGATGCAAACTGACCAGGAACTCATGCAGACTGCCTTTGTTGATGATGTCCTGCAGGTTTCCATCTCTGAGCAAGCAGCAAAATACAATATCTGATGATACACACTTTCCTGAACACATTTTCTTGCTTCCTGATCGTTTAAATCGTCATTGTACTCTTTATGAGGCTGTATATGATTTTTTTTTTCCAGACCTTGTGACTGCGTGGAAGTTAAAGCAAGCTTTTGCAATTAAGGAAAATATGATGACTTACTTTTCATCTGTGGGGTAGAGACCTGGGATGCCAGAGGCCCTTCTGGATGACTGAAAACAAGAAGAAACAGTGATTTCCATAACACATACTTCTGTGGAAGGCTGTCTATGCCATTGAAAATGCTTTAATCTAGTTACTTCCTTTTCTTTTAGGGACGTGCATGAACTTAATGACTCAATTATGGATAATTTTGTCAAAGATCTATGCTTGTTAAAAGTCGGCGTCAATATTAAATACATGGGAGCAGCTCATCTGGGATTCCCAATGTATTTTCACAATGTTAGCATTCACGATAACTTCTTTAAGTTGTGTTTTATCTAATTGGGTTGCTGCCAACTGATTGAAATTAATGCCGAATATTTAATAAGCTCTTAAATATAGTGTAAATTTGAAAATAATGTTAACGCAGGCTGTTCCCGTTTTTGTATGCGATGCAAGATTAAATCAAGCGCTATTTGCATGGAAACTGGCTTGATCGTACCGCTACATAACAGTATGCTAATGTAGCTAACTAATTTTAAACTTACCGGGTACAAATAGAGAACAGCACCAACTAAAATGATGACAAACGTGACTGCAAATATGGCAAAGTCCAGCATGACTGCGCTGCTAACAACTCCTCATGTAAAACTGGAGATTTCCATGAAACAGATTCAGTCTGTTACCACGTCAACATTGTCTCTGTGCTCGACTGCGCAGCCTGGCAAGTCGATCACAGACGAAAGTAACAGAACTCAGAAATCATCGATGTCTGGGCTTCATTCATTTTATCCGTTTACAGGCAAATAGGGTAAAAATGTAACTAACTCGTATCACCATGGTTTCCTGGTTTATTCCTCACATTAGGGCTATCATTTTTTGTATTGCAAGTTTTCTGAAAATTTATGTTTAAATATACAAATTAGGTGTTAAAAAGCCAAAAATGCGCTAATTTGCATACATTTCTAGGAAAAAAAAAAACAAAAAAACTAAACTAAACCAGGTTCAAAGTTTCTTTTGAATTTTGTTCACATATTGAAGTCAAAAGTTTTACAGAGTGGATTTTGGATATCTCTATAGATCATTTCACAATTTAGGATATATTGTCAACAACCGGGGAAAAAAAAAAACATTTTTTTTGGCATATTTTTGGATGAAATGTTCTATATATCAGGTTGTGAATGAGATATCAAAAAACCCTTCAGTAAAAACTTTATGAATGCAGTCAGGAGCAAAACTTGAAAGTTTGGTTTCTGTAAGTGCTCCTGAAGTGGAGATTTTTTTAAAACCTGGAATAAGAGAAAGAAAACTAATTTTGAGAAAACGGCCACTTTAGCTGCATTTTGATGGGATTTGAGTGCATTAGAGAAAGTATCATGAAATAAACCCCTAAAATGTTTATTTTGGATGTTTTTTTTCCCACACTAATCTAAAAGAAAACATGTTGAAGGAGGGGGAAAAAAAAAAAAAAATCTCAAAATTGACCAGGTGATGAAAAAAAACTGGGTTTTTGCCTGTAGTGTCTCCCCTTAAAGATTTTAAAAGTTTAAAGTCCCTTACGTTTAGATAGGTTTTTCAACTGCTTTTAAAGTTAATTACACATTTTTTCTCATTAAAATGCATTTAAAAAATATTCTATTTAACATTAATTGTTTTCATCGCAATGTGACCCAACAATTTAAAATTTATTCAGTTACCCTTCAGCCACCTGCACCCAATTAATAAAAACAATTAATAATGTTGAGTCCACCTAAATTTATCAATTAGGATTAAAGGAAATTTGTGTTTGGTGGATTATTTCTTTGTTGTAATGATGCTTCTTTCTCTTTTATATTTCCCTTTTAAATGGTGCTACATCTGTATGGAAAATGCATTTGTGGGATGAGCAGCACAGCTGGGTATGTGGGTTGCACCTATAAAAAAAAAAAAACTTGCCAATTCTTCTCTGTTTATGTAAAACAGCTTATATAATAATTACAGAATAACTTACTGACAGTTAGAGAAGTGCACATATTGCTGGAAATATCCTTAATATTCTTACTAACTATTAACAGGCATGGCATTAACCTGTAATTAAGTATTTTGTGGGCAATTTTTCCACAGACAATTGTTTGAATAAGCCTTGAAAAGTATTATCAAGTAAATGTTCTAACTTATTCCATAAATAATTAATTTCATTACTGGATTAGTTAAACCCCTTTATTTAAAAAGAGATGAGGACATTTAAAAGATACAAAAATAATCTATGACACATTCACAACCATATATGTGCAAGACATGAACAAAGCTGCAGTGAAATCCTCAGTAGACGTTCAGTAACTTCTTTTTCTCAGGCCGTTATTTCTGATTTGTCATCAGGTTTTGGAGGCTCGATTTCCATAGCCATCAGATAACCTAACAGGGAAGGAAAAGATAACAAAAGTTGGCGTTTTGAGGTGGATTTGGAGTATTCGGTGTAGTCGGCAGCACTGATTATTCTCTCATACCCTCAGTGTAGTCTGTCTCAGGTCTGGTGGCGATAAAAACCCATGCCAGGCCCACCAGCAGAGCCACCACCAGGTTGATGGTCACCCATGGGTGGAGAATCTGGTGCTCAGACCCTGGAGGCCTAAAGAGGAAAATATATGAAAGCTGAGGAATCATATTCAGGCTTTAAGATGACATCATAATGCCTCAATGAGTTCACCATAAAGTTGCGTTGAAGGATGGGTAGAGGTTGATTCGATCACTGGTCATCTGCTGGCTCAGAGAGAGGACCAGCGCTGAGAAATACACTGGATGGAACAAACAAATAACGTCAGATGAAGCCAAACAGAAGCAACAGTCTTTAAAGGTACAGTATGTAAAAAATCAAAGATCAATGGCAGAAAAATGTGATATATAATTCAAAACTGTGTTTCTATTTATGTGTAATCGCTGCACTAGAATAGCTGTTATATGTTTATTTTCTTAGAATGAGTCATTTATATCTATTTGCTGGGCAGTGCACATGTGGAGGCTGTCATATTTGTTCCACCAATTTTACTACGGTGTCCCTGAATGGACAAAACAATGTGTGTGAAGTGAGAACCCTCTGAACTTGGAACTGCTGTACCAACTTTGTTTAATGGGAGCTAAAGCACTCTTTCGGATAAGTAATGGGTTAAAAGTCATAAAAAAAGAATAGTTACTCATAGTCCAGTCATAGAAACAACTGAGACCACTGGATCCACTAACAGATGAAAACATCTTTATGTCTGGGAGAATTTTGGCCACTAACGGCCACCATACATTCACCACAGTGCTTGGAATATGAAGTCGTTTGAAAGAAAACATCTTTTCTTGCAATACCCATCTTTACCACTAGATGTCAGTACTTCTTACATACTGTACCTTTAATAATGAGTGTAACAACATGCAGACTCACAAAATGATGCAAGAGCCACCGGATCCAGCGTGATGAACTCCCGCAGGGCCATGGAGCCTTTGGCCAGATTCACTCTAGCAAAAAAAAACAGTTTCATTTTAAGAAAGGGAAACTAAATAAAGAGCAAACTATATCTTTTTTCCATTATCAATATGGCTGCAACTGAGTTTTGCAAAAATGATTATTTTTATTCTTTATTGTGAATTAAAACCCAAAGGTCATTTTTGCAGAGGCAAGATTAAACATTTATTCTGTTTTATTTCCGATGCATTATATTTGGATTTGAGAGGTTCAGCAACACCAGTCAGGCTCACTGTCATTAGACCTCCAGCCTTTCTCAAAGAAGTCCCTGGAGGTTCCCAGCTCTAAGCTCGCTGCAGTAATGGGAACAAGGAGACATTTGTATCTTAAAGTTCCCAGAAATATCTGAACTCCTGTTTCTTTTTGGCCTCACAGTTGTGAAGATGTTCAGTTAATTTGGAGGTCTCCGTAAGTACATAAGCGCAAAGATCCAGTCCTGATTATTTACTCCCAAATTTACTATTTACTTTAGTCCAAGCACTTACGGCTTAATGTACATGGGTTTTTCTAAAAAAAAATATGAGTTCATCTTGAATTTGGTAGCAACAATATGTCTGAAAAAAAAGTTGGGATATGTTTGGAGAAGAATGTTGTCCCATTCTGGCCTGATGCAGGATTCCAGCTGCTCAACAGCCCTGGAGCGTTGTTGCTTTTATGATGCTCTAAATGTTTTCCCTAGGGATGCATGATATTGGAATTTTGGCCGATATCCGATATGCCGATATTTTAAAACTCACATGGCTGATAACCGATATCGATACCAATATCAAAGCTGGAAAAAATAAGCAGTCATTGCAAATAGCAGTTTTGTTATCGGTTTCCGACACTTTGAAAAATATGGGTGGGAAAACATATCGATAGGCTGAAGTATCGCGATATTTTCATATTCTACTATCAAATTGATATTTAAAAACGCGGTATTGACCTATTTTACTTACAAAATCTTGCGAGATTTCATCGTTCTGTGAAAAAGTCGCAATATTTTGTGAATTCTCGGGAGATTTTGTTAGTAAAATACATCAATACTTCGTTTTTAAATGTCTATATATCAGCAAATGAAAATATTGCGAAATTTTCGTGAATTCTTGTGAGATTTTGTTAGTAAAATAGATCGATACTGTGGTTTTTGATGTCAATATGTTATCAGCATAGGGAAATATCGCAATATTTCAGTGTATCGATATTTTTTCCCACCCCTAGGCTTTAGAAGTTTTAAAGTCTGTAAAAAAAAGTTTTTGTCTCATTTTTTACTTTAGAAACAGCGGGCTGATCGGTTAAATATCGGTGGGGTGGCCGATGTCCGATATTCCGTTTTACCAACACCGATAGGGGGGTTGATTATATCGTGCATCCCAAGTTTTCCCATTGGTGAAAGTTCTGGACTGCAGGCGGTCCAGTTCAGCAGCCGGACTCCTCTCTTTGAAGCCATGCTGTTGTGATGGATGCAGTATGTGGTTTAGCTTTGTCTTGCTGAAACCTGCTGCCTGAGGATATCTAATGTTGATTTTCAACTGTGTCCCATGCGTATAAAGATTTTCTAAAGTGGGGTTTGGAGTCTTGCCCGAGGAAAGTTTGGCGCACCCACTGGGAAAGCTGGGAATTCATCCAACTATCTGATTAGCATATGACTGCTTTAATGACAGACACACTCCAGATTTTCTCAGTCTTTAGATGATATTATGCACTAGAAATAATCTTGTTTCATGTCTCATTTAAAAGAAATTTGAGCATGAACATATTCTGCTGATTAGAAATATTAAGAGCTTGCTGATCAGTCCTGAAATTTAAAGGTTTCCCTGCTGAGATCACTTTTTTCTGCCTCATTTAAGGCACACTGAGCATTTTCCGTTCATCAGAGCATCATGTCAAACTTATTTCTTTCTACTGCTTATTGCTGAGAAGGGATCGACCGATTAATTTTTTTTCAGGGCCGATACTTCTCATTCTCTCATATTTTCTCATCAGCGTCATCCGATGGCCGATAGAACCTGCGATATTTGGGGCCGATACTGCATTTGACCCCAAAATTATTGTAATGGAGGACCCAATGAAAACTAATTATGAAAACTCTTTTAAGAAAAAAAAAGAAACAAATCACTTCAAACAAATACCTATAAGAGAAAAAGTGCACTTGTAAACAAATATTAAATATAATCTTGACGGAATTCTGTTGGAGCACAATGTAACTGAAGACCTACTATATGAAATTTGAGACCACAACTGTCAAATTTAAGGACTTTTCAAGGTATTAAATGCATATTTGTAAAATGTAAGACTTTCAAGGCTCTTTTAGACCCTGCAGGAACCCTGTAATAGCTGCTGTAGTGGGCTGTGATGGATTCAGGGGAACAGTTTTACCTGTCGAAGGCGGCCACAGTGCTGATGGCCAGCAGCATGTAGAGCAGAGACTGAGAGGGGTACGCCAGGCCGTGGTACTGCTCCAGCAGGTTGGACAGAGCGGTGAGGTGCTGCCCCGCGAGCATGTACACCACCACCACGTTCCACACCGCGTAGCCGGCCAGGAAGCCGTGACAGTACAAGCCGAACACCCTGAATGACGCAGGAGAAGCATGAAAGACGGCATATATGTAATTAACTATAAAGGAGGCGTTTATTTACCTGAAGCCTCCGTGTACTCTGATAGAGACGTCTCTGGTGGTCCACAGTGGCTGCATGTGCTGAAAGTCTGTTATCTCTGTCATCTGGTCGCTGGTCTTCCTCCAGTCTGAGCGCTCTGCAGCCTGGAATCGCTCTGCAGGTGAACACACACTTGCATCAGCTCAAATAATCATTTAAAAGCCTTGTTTCCATCTTCCTCGTCTGCTACTCACTGTTTCTCTCGACAAAAACCTTGCCGACCGGCTGGCTCTGACCCTGCGGTGCAGAGAACAGGGAATGCTGCGGGATGGGAGATGAGGAGTCAGTGATGATGTCGTCCTCTTCCACGTCCAACTCGTCAGGAAGCTGCGACTCAGCAACTTTTGACTTCCTAAGAGAGGAATACAAGAAAACTGAGATACTTCACAGTTTTAGACTAAATTAAGAGGATTATTGGCATTTCTTACTTCTTCTTTCTGGGTTTTCTGACCAGCTCTTCGCCATCAGTGGTCTGATCACCAGTATCTCCGTTTACAAGGTCGGCTTGGTCGTCTTCAAGATCTAAAACCCGGACATTGCCAGAATTTAACTTTATATGAAAACAAAAGAGATGCACAATATTGGAACTTTGGCCGATATTCGATATGCCGATATTTTAAAACTCATGTGGCCGATAACCGATATTGATACCGATATTAAAGCTAGGGGAAAAAAGCAGTCATTGCAAATGGCAGTTTTGTTATCCGTTTCCAACTCTTTGAAAAATAGGGGTTGGAAAAAATATAGATACACTGTAATATCATGATATTTTCATTTTCTGATATCAAATTGATATTTACAAACGTGGTATTGATCTATTTTACTTATACAATCTCGCGAGATTTCACCGTTCTGTTACAAAATCCAACGATATTTCATAAATTCTCAAGAGATGCAACAGAACGGTGAAATATCACAAGATTTCGTTTGTAAAATAGACGGATGCAGCGATTTTAAATGTCAATATAATATCAGCATATGAATATATCGCAAAATTTTCGTGAGTTTTCGCAAGATTTCATAATGGAACGAAGAAATATCGCGAGATTTCATTAGTAAAATAGACAGATACTGCGTTTTTTAATGTCAATACGATATCAGCACATGAAAATATCGCAATATTTCAGTATCAATATTTTTTCCCACTCTAGTCTTTAGAAGTTTTAAAGTCTGTAAAAAAGAAGTTTTTGAAGAAGAAGTAGTTTTTTTAGACTTTAGAAACAGTGGGCTGATCAATTAAATATGGCTGATGTTTTAAGGCCGATATAGGCCGATACAGATAGGGGGCAGATTATATCGTGCATCCCTAATAAAAACAACAATGAGCCTTTAAGCTGCTCAGGATGTGATGCAGTCAGACTTCACCTATCGTGGCGGATTTCTTCTTCTTCTTCCTCTTCTGCGGCAGCGCGTCTGTCGATGTCTCAAAGGTCAGCTGCTCTCCGACCTCAGACGCCCTCCGGCTGCCAACGCCGCCCATCTCCATTCCCTGATCTGCGAACAAAACAGAATCAGAAGTCTAATCTGACCCAGAGGTCACTCATTTGCCCTCAAATCCTCAGAGAGTTGATTTCAAGTCACCAAAAATGACTTCCCATGTTTGTTTTCTTACCATCCAAATCATCAACTCCATTTATGTCCTTTCTCACCCTCTTCTTCTTACGTTTTGTTGCTGGAACGTCTCCTGTGCAAAATGAAAAACACATAAATGTAAGAAAAATAATCAAGTAAACAAGATATAAACTTTTTAAGACAAATTCAGACCCACCAGTCGTGTCTTGACTGTAGAAGTGAAGAAATCACAAAACAAGAAGAGAAAAAGAAGAAAGTTAAGTTGAAGAGCTTGGCTTTCTGTCACAGGGGTTGTTAGGAATAAAATGACATACCTGGACATCGTGGGAAGCGTTCTCTGCCCTCGCTGAGGACACAAAGAAACAAAGTCATTTTCTTTTATTATGCTTCGAAATAACCTGAACAGATGTGTGAAAAAAACCTTTAAAAAAGTTGAATGTTCAGAATGGAAGAGGCCCTGGTGCACCCCAGGGCGGTGTCCTTGGCCCATTCCCTTTCTCCCTACACACTTAAAACTGCATCTCCACACACATCTCCATCATACGGAAGAGGATTAGGGCCACTAGAGAAAAAAAAAGAAAAATTCTGAGAAAAAAGTCAGAATTCTGACTTTTTTCTCAAATTCTGACTTTAATCTCAAATTCTGAGAAAAAGTCAAATTCTGACTTTAATCTCAGAATTCTGAGAAAAAAGCAAATTCTGACTTCAAATTGAAAAAAAAAATCAGAATTTTTTTTTTTTTACTGTTCTGGAAAAAAGCAGAATTCTAATTAAAGTCAGAATTCTGACTTTTTCTCAAATTCTACTTTTTTCTCAAATTCTAGAAAAAAGCAAATTCTGACTTTAACTCAAATTCTGACTTTTTCTCAAATTCTGACTTTAATCTCAGAATTCTGAGAAAAAAGTCAAATTCTGAGAAAAAAGTCAAATTCTGACTTTAATCTCAGAATTCTAAAAAACAGAATTCTACTTCGAAATTGAAAAAAAAAATCCAGAAATTTTTTTTTTACTGTTCTGGAAAAAAGTCAGAATTCTGAGATTAAAGTCAAATTCTGACTTTTTCTCAGAATTCTGAGATTAAAGTCAGAATTCTGAAAAAAGCAGAATTCTGAGATTAAAGTCAGAATTCTGACTTTTTCTCAGAATTCTGAGATTAAAGTCAGAATTCTGACTTTTTTCTCAGAATTTTTTTTTTTCTAGTGGCCCTAATCCTCTTCCGACCATCACAACCCTCAAGTTTGGTGATAACACCACCTTCCAATGCATCAGCAACAAAGATGAGGCAACTTATAGAGAGGGGATTGAAGCTCTAACTTCATGATGCGCCAACCTCCTGCTCAGCATCAGCAAGACCATGAACTTCGAGGACAGAAAATGTACTTATTTATTAACAAATAAAGTGCACATTTATCATGATATTGATAGAAACAGAAATGACTGGATCAGAATGTTGGATCGGCCACATTCATCCAATATTTGATCAAGCTAATTTGTCAGTATCGGGGCAAATATCCAAATCTCTACCGAAGGCCAGGAGTTTCCTCTCTGACCCTGTCCATGCTAGAGCTGCACAAGATAAAGAAAATTTACTTTAAATTTAATATATTAACTGCAATAACTGCCTAAACTGAAATAAATAGTTACCCCTATACTGTATTTGCATATTTTAAGGAAATGACATGATGTTACAATACTGCTGTGAATTCATGCTCTGTGTGCACTAATGGTAAATGAATGGACTCTTCTGTCCTGGATCCTTCATGTAGACAATGGCCACAGCATGTTTTTTTTTTTTTTTTATTAATTGAACAGAGTTTTAGGATGTTTTATTGTCACATTAAGTGCAAATTTTTAACATCTTATTATCTCCGTCATTAGTACGAACTAGCAGAGACAATAAGGCCTTAAATTATTGACCATCTATTTGAATTTCTGAATATTTCATATACTGTAGTTTAAGTTCAGGTTTATTTGTATATCACACAACAACCATAGTTGCACAAAGTGCTGCACAGAAATATAAAAAACTAAATGGATACGAAACACACATATAAACACTGATGTATGCACATAAACACACAAGCATACTTACAAATTCACACCTATTGTGTGGTCATAAGTGTATACAAATACACATAAGGATACACAAACACTGGTGTAAAAGAATCTCTCAAGATAAAACTAAAAAGAATACATGGATTAAGCACAACGAATAAGTAAAATAAAACATATTAGGAGATTAAATCTCAGGAACAAAAACATATCTAAAAGAATAAATAATGGGCACTTCTAATATGTAACTGCAGCCCATTTCATAATTTTAGGGCCATCATATCACATTTTTTCGCTACTTTGGGGATTAGCAGTAGAAAAAAGACAGCATTATTTTGCTAATCAATCAATTAGATATAGCTGCTGTGGCTAAAAACTGATAAAAAGTTGTACTGAAAGTAATTTCGTTGTACTGGGATGCTGGTTCAATGACAAATAAATTCAATTCCATGAAAAAAAAAAAAAAAACAACATTTTTAGTTCAGAACAATGAAACAGATTGTAGTTTTTTTTTATTTTGACTCAAAGTTTCTTCTTTAGTTAAAGGTACAGTATGTAAGAATTACTGACATCTAGTGGTAAAGATGGGTATTTGAAAGAAAAGATCTTTTCTTTTCCACTCAGACTTGACGCGGCAGAAAAGTTGTTTTCTTTCAAATGACTTCATATTCCCAGCACTGTTGTAAAAATGGAATGGTGGCCATTTGTGGCCAAAATTCTCTCAGACATGTTGATCTAGTGGTCCCAGGTGTAGCTATTACCGTACTATGATTAACTTTTTAAATGTCTTTTAAGGCATTACTTATAACAGTGCTCTAACTTCCATTAAACAAAGCTGGTACAGCAGTTTTAAAGTTCAGAGGGTTCCCACTTCACAGACATTGTTTTGTCCATTCAGGGAAACCATAGTAAAAGTGGTGGAAAAATATGGCAGCCTCCAAGTATGTGGACCGCCCAGCAAGTAGATATAAATGACTCATTCTCAGAAAATAAACTTAACAGTTTTTCTAGTGCAGCGATTACACATAAATAGAAACACAGTTTTGAATTATATGTCACATTTTTCTGCCATTGACCTTTGATTTTTTACATACTGTACCTTTAACTTTTACAAAATGTGGGACTTCCGAAAACATTCTTAAAGCGTTTTAACATTACTTCAGTATTTTTTTTTAATAAACATTCATTTGGACTCGGGCTGGGACGAAAAAATACGTCGACGCAAAATATGCGTACCGATGCGTCGTCAGACCAAAACAAAGATGGCGGCGCCATGCGACTTCAGACCTATGCTTCAGACTAAAACAAAGATGGCGGCGCGATCTCCGCGAGTGGCTCTTCCAAGTTTCCAAAGTGTAAGGCAGTGAAGGCCCACACTCGTTTATCGAAGGTATAACTATATATTAGGGATGGCGAATCCGAAGCCTAATGAGACATGAGACACTTCCGTGAGATGGACGCCATGTCTTAAGACACGTCAGGCCTGTTTGAGACGGTCAGCATGAAGCACGAGCTCCATCTGTTGGCCGTGGGTGGTACTGCAGCTGATGTCGGGAGCTGTCTCGTCTCTGACTGAATATAATTAAAGTCACGCTCTCAACCTCATGTTAGTGTTTCATCTGTTGGTAATAGTATTGTGTAATCACTTCTGGTATAAATAAAGAATTTTTAATTTAATTTCCAAGTGATTGGCACCCGTATTAAGTATTAACAGAATAAAGATGAAGATGCACTTTTTCTGGAAGCTAGACCCATGTTCAATATAGATGTTCAACTCTGAATGTTTACTTATCTTCATTATCTTTTGTTGGAAAATAATATCTTTCTTTGCTTAAATCCTCCAAGTTTACATGATCATATTATTTCAATGACTTTTTTATTATTATTTTCATGTAAATGAAAGAATTAAAAGCCTGTTTTTCAGTCCGCTGTGTTTTCAACATAAATTTTACATTCTGTTGGTTCATGAAAAACTCCATGACAGGCTGCTGGCTCCCACTGCCTTTTTATTCATGCTCTTTTTTACATTTTAGATATCTATATCAGCATATATAAATTGCTGTCTGTCAATTTATGAGGAGATAATCGAAAATCGAATCGAGTCGAATCGAGCTAAAAAAGTGAATCGTTAGATTAATCGATGCATCGAAAAAATAATCGATAGATTAATCGTTTAAAAAATAATCGTTTAACACAGCCCTAATTTGACAAAATCTTCCAGGATGACTTCCTGTCTGCTTCCAAGCAGAACAAACTAACCAAGCAGACACTCAGCAGCTACTAAAACCACTGTTGAAGAGTTTAGTCTGGTGTTCTCCAGATTAAACACATGAATAATAATGAACTTGCTTCCAAATGAGTCAAAGAAGGAAAATACGGGAAGAAAATCTCCATTGATGAACCTGCTGTTACACAACAAGACACACACAGAGGCTATTTAAGTCACACACTATGACATAACACCTGAGCTGGTTTGGGTTCATATTCAGACGATTCAAAGATTTCCAACTGGGCCACAACAGCATCAAACTCTCCAGATAATAAAAATCTTACCAACGTCTTTCTGGCCATTTCACCCAAGAACAGAGTCAGACGGAGGAGAAGCGACGCACGACTCCCTGGTTGCTAAATCCTCAGCTAAATCTGCCAGGACTGAGGATTATTCAGGCCAGAGGTCGCACAACTTGAACCTTTTTCACAGACTTGGAGCGGCACTTTTGTGAAGACGTGTGCAGGAACAAAAGAAGCAGCTTTGTTTTTTTTATTCCGTACTCAAACACCCAGACTTTCATAGAAAATAAGTCATATTTATTAAGATTATTGCAGGATTTATGTAGGTAATAAGGATGTTTTATTATATTTTCATCATTTTAAATGGTCAAAGCACTAAAAACAATTAAATAACCAACTTTTATATATTTGCCATGTTAAAAACTTTAACAGAAATCTGAGAAAAGAAAGAAGAAAAGGAAATATTTGCACCGACAGGCTTAATCCAATTAGCTTTTTCAGTTTTATTCACTTAACACGGTGACATCATCAGGGTGTAAAACTGCTCTAATTCAGTTATCAAACATCAAATTAATTCCCCAGCATGCAAAGCTTTATCCACATTTAGAAACTTTAAGCAAAGCTGCATTTCTATCTTCAAATGATTTGTTTTTTGTTGGAAAATTTACTTTAGCAGAACCGAAAAAGACGATTCCACCTGATTAGACTACATTATAAAACGATGGCCTCACAATTCAGGAGATGAACCAATTCAGGAAATAACTATCTGATAAAAAAAAAAAAAAACTAAATAATCTAATCTAATCTAAAAAATATATATACATATATATATATATATATATATATATATATACATATACATATATATATATATATGTAAAACGTAAAAAAGAATGTTTGCATGCCATAAATGTCAACATAAAAATGTCATCTGCCCATCTGCTATCTGCAGCTGTGTTTGGGCTCGTTGTCATGCTGCATGAGCCAATTTCAGCCAAGTTTTAGCTGTCAGACAGATAAACTCAAATTTGACACTTCAATACTCCGGGGTCCATTGTTTATGGTCCACTCAGTGACTAAAAGGTGTCTGGGTGCTGCAGCTGCAGAACAAGCCCAGATCATAACCCCTCCACCACCGTGCTGGAAAGCTGGTACAAGCAGTTTGTGTTGATATGCTGCGTTTGGTTTTTTCCAACGCGCGACTCTTGATTATGACCAAACATTCCCACTTTAGTCTGGTCCAAAGGACGTTGATCCAGAAATATTATGTTCTGTTCATGTACAGCTTTAGAAACTAAGCTGGACCGCCATGTTCTTTTTACAGAAGAGACTTTCTCCTGCAACCAGTGCTAACAAGCCATACTCATCCAGTCTTTTTCTAAGAGTACTGTCATGAACTTTAACATGATAAATGAGGTTGTACTTCACACTTCTATAGTTTTATAAGACCCAGTGTAGTGACGAAATTAGCGCCCTGCCATGAAAAGCACCATCCATGCCTAAAAAACAGACTTGTGATCTCCACTACCCTGAAGAATTAAACATCTTAATACTTGCTACCTGCCTGTTCAATTTGTAGATGAAAAAGAAAAAAATATTTAATTAGACGTCAGTTGTCGTATGAACATTATGGTTTAATACTTCTGACTGAAAATGAGCAACAACCACCAAACTCGCAGCATTAATGATGATGTTCTGACTGAACTCTCAAAAGTTGAGTGAAGGGATTTACCATGGGTGCTTCTCACGGCAGGGGTGCTTATTTCGGCAATACACCTGAACTTAATGCTACTTACTTCAAATTTGATTGGATTTGATTTACTGACCTGTGGAAGCGGCGGCAGCTCCCTGGCCCGCATTTTCTGAACATTAACAGAGAAAGAAAACATCGAAGGGTTATAGAAATTTTTATCTCCAATTATTAATGAAAGTCGGAAACTTCAAACTGGTAGATTTAAATTCACAAACAATATCCATGTTCAACTGTACATTTTGATTTAGGGAAATAATACAGGGGGCAGTTGAGAAACCGCTAGGAACCATGTAAACTTACGATCGTTAATAATAATAATAGTAATAACTCCTACCTTTGAGCTTTCCGGGTCCATTTTAATAAATTTCACCTAAAAATCGTCATTAATTATTAATCCAAAGACACTATCCGAAGTATTCATGACTGTTTAAGAGCGACGCCATTTCTGCTTTGTTTACACTCGTAGGGCAGACCGATGTCTACCCGGACGTAATTAAGAGGAGCACATCAAACTTCCGGTCACGCGTAAACGTCTCTGGGCAAAAAGTTAAATACTATTAGAGGCAGTTTATTAAAGTTGCACATTGTTATGAATATTAAAATGTCATTTAGGTGGCATTTACACTGATAGACAATGCTTCTTTTTAATTTAAATAAGTAAATGAATTAATAAATTTAAGAAATAAAGACAAGTTCTGCAAGAGTTTGCCAAAAAGCGTTTTAATCTTTTGGTATCCAGATATTTTTTCTTTCTTTTTTCCCCTCTGGCATGATTCAATGAACCATTAAAACAAAGAGTGACGCAATAAAACATCAAATGATCAAATTTCCAATTCGAAAACATCAATTTGAAAAAAAGAAAAAGAAGTGTGGAGCAGGGCAGGAAGAGTATTGAATTAACTAGAAACAACAATAATAACAATGAGTTATGATTTTTGTTTAAAAAAAGGTTCAGGTTGTATAACTTGAGATTATAAAAAATTCCAAGATAATTTCACAAAAGCTCTTTTTTCTGATTAAGAATTTTTTTATTATTATTAATGTGATAATTTTCCTTCACTTAAATAAATCTTGTAAATATAATATCAATTCAAAAAGTAGAAAAGGTAAAAGAAATTGGGAAAATTATCTCATTTTTTTCAGAAACATCAAACAAAATAGTCTGTTTTGTGAATTTAAAAAAGAAGAAGATAAAATAAGAAGAATTCAGAGCAGCATTTTGAGCAAAAAAAAAACCTACCTTCTTCTAATTTAAACCCCGCAGCTGCAAAAGCACAAATCAAAAGAAAGACTTAACTGTCTAATTTAGAGAAAAAGAAGGGGGAAAAAATACTGTAACAGAACCTGACACAGTTTCAGGGATTTCTTTGGGCTTGAGTCCAGCTCCATGTCATCTTCAGGGATTTAAAGAGACTTAAGGGCCCGATCAAACTTTCAATAAACACACAAATCACAGTGCTTATATTTTTCACGTTACATTCCTGAAACATCCAATCATCTATTTTCCATGTCAGGATTTTTTTATTTGTACAGTAGGAAAAAAAAAGCCCCAAATTTACTGCCACGTTTTGTTGTGGCATCATCTGCTCTGCTCATGATTCAGCGGTGGGTCGTATCCAGTTGGCAGGGACCCACTGAGGCTCGTCTTGCGCCTTCCTCACTGCCGTCAGCAGCTGCACGCAAGAATCTTGCAGCTCATCGTTGACGATCACATGATCGAAGAACTGCAAGTACTGGGTCTCCATCTTACGAGCTGCTTCCTCCATCTCCTGGAAGTCTTCGTCCTGTTGAAGAAAACCGAAGTCAAAACTTTTTCCATCCTCCTCAGACTGTTTAAAAGTTTTAACACCAACCAAACAAAGGTGCAGTCAAGTTTCCGTGTCATTTTCATCAAACAGAAAGGGAATCTAATGCTTTGTATTATCAGCAAAGTGGGCCAAATACGAGTCCCTGAGGTCCACCACTGGTCACAAACCCAAAGGAAATGTTACTGATGCTTACAGAAAAGGATCCTCAAAATAAAATCTACACATTAGAGAAGAAAATTCTAAACCAGAGTAAGCACCTTCAAAGAAATGAGGTCTGCCTTAAGACTTTGACACAAGACTGCAGGAAAAAAACAAAACTCAAATTTGATCTAATTATAATAAAATGAAGAAAATGTGTCCGTCATACTTTGAAGGGCCGGTTGACGTAGTAGTTGGTCGTGATGTAGGAATCCTGTCTGGTTTCTCTGAGGCGCTCCAGAGTTGGAGGCTTCACGTAGATGATGTAGGCCTGCAGTTCGTGGGTCCTCACTGCCTGAATCGCCTAAATATGGAAATACAGCCCAATTAAAACATTTTCACTGCATTTTAAAACAGCAACCTGCCCTGAAACAAATGCTTGAAGAATGCTGGACTTACGTTTGGCTCAATGTCAATGACGCAGATCTTTCCACTGTTCAAAACTTCCCGCACAGACTCGATGCTGGTGCCGTACATATTCCCTTTGTACTCCCCGTATTCCAGAAACCTGTCGGGCATATCCCTCTGTTTACAAACACTAGTTTACAAACACAGCTTCTTAATTTGAATCAACTTTTTTTGTGTAAAGTGTCAATAAAAACAGAATGAGAGGATTTACAAATCTCATCAGCCCATATTTTATTCCTAATGGGACATAAACAACATAACGAATATTGAAACTGAGACATTTTACAATTTCATGAACTCATTTTGAATGTGAAGGCTGTCCAGGGTGCAAGATCCCAAGTGTGTAGAACCAGATGTGAAAACTAAACCATAAATCTGGGAGCAACAATAAAAAGAAACACCTGTTGTTATAGAGCATGTTGTCGAAGACCTCTCTACTGGTGAAGTAATATTCTCTGCCGGACTCCTCGTAGCCTCTGGGTCCTCTCGTGGTGTCTGATGAAGGACGAGACAGACGTGAGGCCGTTTAATAAGATCACAGAAAATATCTAAAAGCAAACACAGGAGTAGAGACAACAGAAGATGACTATTACATACGAGGGACCGCTCCCTGGAAGATGTTGGGGTTCATCTCAACCAAGCGCCTCCGGAGCTCATTCACACCCACACCAGACGGACCTTCGGAGAAAACACATTTTCATTATATTTAAACCTTTTAAATAAATAAGATGAAAAATGTAAAAGCAGCAGCATCCATATCGGACATGTTTCTGTACCTAAGATGGCGATGAGGCGGTTTGGGTCCTCTGGGTGGCGCTGGTAGCGCACCACCTCCTCGTAGGGGTTGTTGAGGACGCTGTAGCAGCTGCTCTGGCAGCGAGTGTGGCAGGACGGCTGGATGGTGCTGTGACAGCGTCGCCGACACAGTCGCATGCTGCGTCTGAAGCCCGCTGACGGGTGAAATGAAGGAGAAATGATGAGGATGCAGAGCAAAGACAACTTATGCTGGTGCGGATGATGCTGCAGAGTTTAAGATTTACCTAAATATACTCCTTCAATGTTGCTGCTGAAGTCATCCTCTTCTGTTGGAGGAAGAAGAGACGGTTAGTATCGGGTATTAGAAATAAAAAAAGAAGCTGAGGAAGAGCGGCACTGATGTTCTGAGTAAAGCTGAAGACACTAAATCTCCATTTCTATTCTTTAAAACAGGCTTTCTCACCTTCTCTGAGCTCCTCTAGCATTTCCCCATCCGGAAGATATCAAAAAAGAAAGAAGAAGGAACGTTTCTGATGAAGCAGAGGAGACAAACTGACGGTCCAACCAGACACAAGCAGATTAAACCAACAAAGACTTACCTACCAGATTCAAACGCCTCCTCATCTGTCCCGAAGAGAAACACATCAAGTTAAAACACAAAAAGTAAAGATGTGTGTGCGTGAAAGACACAAGAAGCTTAAAATTTTACCTGCTTCAACACATTTGTCATCAATGGCTATCAGGTCCTCCTCTGTTGGGGAAGGAAATGGAGATAAAAGTTAAATATGGTAGAAAAAAAAAAACTTATTTCAACAAGTAGTTAATCAGACTCCAGCTGTATTCTGAGTGTAATCTGTCCTCACCTTCATCTACCGTGCTCACTGCAGTAAGCATGAAGCAAAACAAAGAAAACTGCTCTGTGACATCATGCAGAGGGCTTTAAAGGTGAGATCAGGGGAAGAAAATAATGGGGACTTACAGATTTGTATGCAGGCGTGAGGCTGGTAAGGCTGAGACCACCAGAACTCCCTCTGCTTCCTGTTCGGGTTCAAAAAACAGGAAAGTTCTGCTCATTTCTGCAGACATCACTACTTAAAAGGTACAGTGTGTAAGAATTACTGACATCTAGTGGTATAGATGGGTATTTGAAAGAAAAGACGTTTTCTTTCTATAGGGGATTATCACGCTAACCGGAAGTTTCCGGATTTTGACACTTCCTCTTCCGGGCCATGTTAACGACAGCCGTTTCTGCTCTGTTATACTGTTTAAATCGTATAAACTCCAAACATACTTAAGTCTTCATTCTAGACTGAAGTGATACTGGATCAAAAGCTGGACAAAGCGATCGATTCGCCGCGGTGAAGGGCCGAACTTTATAAAAAACACACGTTTGTTTGTCGCCGGTGGGGCACGACACCGGCACTTCACAGCATGCTAGCATTACCAGCTAGCGTTACTGACGTGCTAACATTGTGCGTCTTAAAACACACAAACATCTAAAATCGGGTCTGACCTCCCCCGTTTCCAGTGGAACAACTGGGGACTCCAAGAAAGGAGCGTTTTCAGATGCTTGTGTGTTTTCACCGCCAAAGTTAGGCACGTTATCGAGCTGCTAATGCTAACCTCTAACAATAGTCCGCCAGCTACACCTTTAAACTTAAACGGAACCCAATGCCAAGTTCATTCCAGACTGAGGAGCTAGAAGTGGAAAAACGACCGATTCGCGCGGTGAAGGACCGAACTTTATAATAAAACGACACACGTTTGTTTGTGGCCGGCAGGCTAACAGTCGTGTTAGCAGGTAGCATAGCCAGCTCGAAACGTGCCTAACTTTGTCGGCTGAAAACACACAAGCATCTAAAGCGTCTCCTTTCTTGGCAGTCCCCAGTTGTTCCACTGTAAACGGGAGGTACAGACTCGATTTTCAGATGTTTGTGTGTTTAAACCACAATGTTAACACGTCAGTAACAGCTGGCTAATGCTAGCATCTGTAAGTGCCGGCATTGTGCCCCACCGGCGACAAACAACGTGTGTTATTAAAATTCGGCCCTCACCGCGCATCGTCGCTATCCACTTTATCCAGTATCCTCAGCTGACAAGATGGACATTTAAACAGAAACAACAGGAACGGCTGTCGTTAACATGGCCCGGAAGAGAAGTGCCAAATGTTTCAACTTCCGAACCGGAACAAGGAAGCGTGATAATCCCCTATTGATTTAAATTAGAGATACAAAATTATTGGCAAGTATTGGCTTTAAAACTGAATATCAATATCAGTTCCTGATATCGACTAATGTAATTAACCATCGTTTTTTTCTTTTTTTTTTTTTTTTAAATCTGTGGGGCATGGGAACAACATAAGGCCATGCCCGCTGTGCAACATGATGATGTCACCGGCAACTTCTGGATCTGCAACAGATGCAGCAAAAGTATTTTTCTAATTTTGCACAAGGAATGAATATTACATCATTTTCAGCTTTAATATTGGTATCAATATCAGCCATGAGAAGCAGAAAAGTATCAGTTATCGGTATCAGCCATGAGAGGCAGAGAAGTATCAGTTATTGGTATCGGTTAAAATTTTTCATATTGTGCATTACAAATTTAAATGCTATTTCAGTTGTCAAGTTTGGGAGCAACTCACTCTAAAATTAAAGATATTTGATGCCCCCAAAGTGGGAAAAGAGTGGAAAGATTATTTTCTAATGAGTTTATTTTGTTTTTATTGTAACTTCATGAAGTGTTTGCATGTAGCATCACAAAAACACTCTAAGACCAATCAATATCAACTTATATAATTAATCAAAATATAATGGGCACTCTTTGGTGAAGAACTCGCAGAAAGTTGTTTTTTGTTTGTTTTTCTTTTTCTTTTTTTTAAATCTGAGGGGCATGGGAACAACTTAAGGCCACACCCATCGTGCAACATTATGATGTCACCAGCAACTACTGGATCTGCAGCAGAAGTATTTTTCTAATTTTGCACAAGGAATGAATATTGCATAATTTTCAGCTTTAATATCAGTATCAATATCAGCCATGCGAAGCAGAAAAGTATCAGTTATCAGTATCGGTTAAAATTTTTCTTATTGTGCATTACAAGTTTAAATGCTATTTTAGTTGTCAAGTTTGGGAGCAACCCAACATAAAAATTTATATATTTGATACCCCAAGGTGGGAAAAGAGTGGAAGAAGATTATTTGGGTTTTTAACAGAAGTGGACATTCCTACTCCAGAAAATAAAAACCTGTCCAGCAGTTGTTTCAACCAACCACTAAAGCAGCTGAATCTAATTATCACAGCTCTTCTGCAGGTAAATGAGCTCGTTAGTGCAAACACCTGTTCTACATGTACGGGCAGATTCAAAAACATGGCAGGATTTTTACCTTCTGGCACCTGAACTGACCACCTCTGGTTTTTAAGTAGAGTTTCTTTTGTTTTTATCGTAACTTTATGAGGTGCGTGCTTGTAGCGTCACAAAAAAAAGACTGTAAAAAGCCTCCATGGTGATCAGACTTTGATGAAGGAGGCATCAGAAAATTACTCAAAAGTTAATGAAAATGAAAATCTACACGAGCACGACTCACTTTTGAAATATTTAGATCCAATGAGCAAGGATACATGGAAAAATTTGGAGGAAAAAAGCCAAAAAACGTTGTCAACTTGTAAACACGGGGCAAAAAATCATCATGTTTGGGTTGGTGTAGCAGCAAAGACTTTAAATTTAAGGGGAGAAGAAGGAGTTAATTAAATATTGGGAAATCCTGAAAAAAAGATTATGAAGTCTGTGATGAAAAATAGAAAACTTCTGTGAGACCAACATTTTACGCTACACAAAATCCCCCAAATGGTCCGAACGAAGGCTCTGTCCTCATATCTACAAACCCCCCAAAAAATCACTAAACATTTGGAAAGACATTAAGACAGCTACAGCTGTCCTCAAATTATTCATACCCTCTAATTAAAGAAAATACTAAATTCGCAATAGTAATTCAAATAACAAGAAACTAAAAAAAGTAATAATAAATAAAAATTTACAAAATTACCAATTAGTGAATTAAAATATTGCTTTTCAATTGTAGTAGAAAAAAATAAATTGAAAAACAAAAAAGTGAAACCATCACAGACCAATTAAAGCACCTGGCTCATAAACAGTGGGTCAAACACCTGTCAACAGGTGTAGAAGTCTTATTGAACATTACAGAAAACACCTGATTGCCTCAAAGTGTTGCTAAACAAAATTTTAGTTCAGGAGCCCCATCGTGCTTACATACTTGTTTTATTTGTTTTGTTTGTTTTTGTTTTAAGTAATTCAACTAAACCACTATTGAAAATCAATATCATAATTTTCATAATTTTTTTTTAATTTATCATTACTTTGTTCATTTTCAACTTATTACACTGATGGTTGATTTTTTTCCCACTTATGTAATGAGAGGGTACGAATAATTTTAAGGACGACTGTATGCATGAAAAAAAAAATTTTCAGTGAACTGAAAATATTTTCAGGAAGAATAGAATAAAATCTAACAAACGAGAACTTGGCAGCAATAAAACCAGGTCTTAGTATTGATAACACAATTTATCTTTTACTCTGGACTTTTTTCCTTTATCTAAAAATGTTAAACTATAAAAATAGAATATGTAATTTTGTTCAAAATATGAAATTAACCTATAATTTTTAATATTCCTTCAAGAAAAAAGGTGATAAAGTGAAACATAAATGTGCCCTGGGGAATAAACAAATAGAGGCATCATCTACGACATAATACCAGATCAAATTGCGCAGAAATTTTGAAAAGATGTTGACAAACTGTAAAAGAAGTTAGTTTAGGTGTGTGTGGTGTTAAATCCTGACCGTTTGAGCAGGTTGGTGGAGGGGATGAGGCCGGCGCAGGCCGTGCTGCTGGGCAGTTTCTTGGCCTGCCACCAGAGGGCGTCAGTCTGGTCCACGATCTCCAGCACGTCGCCCCTTCTGAAGCTCATACCGGCGTCAGCGCAGGGGATGGTGGGGTCCTGCTGAGGGCTGTAGTCCGCCATGGCCCGCATGTACAGCTGGCACACACAGGGTTAATCAGTTTACATGTAATCAGGCGTAAAGCTTGTGCTGAGGAGGACTTACCATCGTCTGGTTGTGGACCGCCCTCTCTGTGATGGGAACGACTTTAAACATGATGGTACCATGTGACCGAGCTTGCTGGTTAGATGGAAAGAAACAATGTGGATTAACATCCAAACCCAGGGTTGTTTTCACCTTCATCAGACTGAATGGTCCTCATTTCACTTCATTACTGTTTGAATCATTAAACAAATGAAACACACTACTCAAACATGATCATATTTAGATTTTTGGTCACATTTTAGAGATAAAATCCACATTATAAAAAGGTTTAACATGTACAAAAATGCAAAATGAGGGCCTAAATACAACAATTATCAGCACACACTGTGTGATCATCACCTACCACAACTTGGATCACTTGTTCAGGCTCCATCCCATCCACAGGAAACCCATTCACCTCTACTATCCTGTCTCCTGCATGCAGCAAACCTGAACACACACAAAACAGTTTTGATAAGAACCGGCTTCTTTTATATTCCCTCCATTAGTGTCAAGAAACACGTCTGAAATGAAAAGAAAGTATAATGAGGGTCTGCAGAAAAATACATAGCTAAGTAATGACGTATCCGGACTGACTTCTTTTCGATCGCATTAAGATTTCCCATAAACCCACCATAACCATACACCCCTCGCAATTTCCTTTTTAATATAAGTTTTTACCTTTGTTTTGTTACAATAACATATTCATCCCCCCCCCCCTCCTGCCACCTCCTCCCATTCCATATAAAAAAGAAAGGATTCATACCTGATCTATCTTTTATAATTAAGCTAAAAATAACATCTCAATAATTTTTTTTATAAATATAAATCCTTACAAACATGATAGTAAACCTTTTTTTGGTTCCCCCGCGATCATCTCCATTTTTCTCTTTCTTCTTCCAGTTTTATTGCTCTTTTTATTATTATAAAACGAAAAAAAATTAAAAAAAGAGTAACTTTTTCTTCCCCCCTATGCTTTTTCCCACCCCCCCTTTCTTTCTCTTTTAAACTTGTTTTATATTGATGACTGTTGTGGCAAATTAGAAACAGTTTACCCACATTTGTAAAGAAAACTAAAAAATAATGCAGGTAACCACAAATTGGACCAGATCATCTGCAATCCTAAACGTAATTTACAGCCATTAATTTGTAATTCTAATGTTAGACTCATTAATATGTAAATTAGAGGTGGGTTTTTTATGTTTAAGAAAAAAAATGCTAAATATTAAGACTGTGTGTTCAGACCAGGAGCGACTAAAGCTGTAAAATCGCCAGAAGTCATTTTGATAATCTGATAATACTCTAGGGTAGTGATTGACCGATACAGATTTTTTTTAGGGCCGATACCAATAGTGATATTTTCTCATTAGCCGATGGCCGATGCAACAGTGATATTTGGGGCCAATACTGCATTTGACAATTAATATAATGAAGGATACAATGAAAAGTAATTTTTACAGCTCTTTCAACATAAATATTAACAAAGCACTGCAAATAAATACATAAACAAGAGCCAGTGCACTTGTAAACAAATATTAAATAGAAAAATTAAACTTGTAAAAAATAAATAAGTAAATACACACACACACACATTTTTTTTTTTTCCATATATATATATATATATATATATATATGTATATATCGAAAATCTGAAAATAATGCAGAGTGGGAGTATCGGACAACACACCCGACGTATCGGCCGATACTGATACCAGCACAAAACACAAATATCGGCCGGCCAATGTATCGGTCTATCCTTCTTCTAGAGTGGTGATTCTTAAACTGTTTGATCCACAACCCCCATGATAACACACTTTAGTGTTTGCGACCCCCCCACCTGCAAGAAGCAAATGGTTAACTGAGTAATAAATTAAACAGGAAATCCCACAGTCTTTGTAAAAATGCAAGACTTGAAAATATCAGAATCTTCATAAGAAAGGAGGATAAAGTGATTTTTGGTGAATTCAGTTCACCACTGTAGCAAAGCTCCTAGAACACGCCCAAATCTTCTCTCCCCCACCAGGAAGCAAAAAAAATTTATTATATATATGTGGCGAGAAAAATATTTTTTTATATATATATATGTAAAAAATACATCGTGCTAAAATTACATATTAATCTCTCGACAACCCTCAAAAAACCCCACATTTTTTTTATTAATTTTTTTTTAATTTCTTTTTTAATCCACCCTATATCCGGGGAACCTATGAAATTTTTTGGGCCCCCCTGGGGGGCCTGACCCCCAGTTTGAGAACCACTTTTCTAAAGTACCTTTGATTAAAATAGTTTGGGGTCCCTGTTATATTTTTTTATTTTTCTTATCCTTTTTTTTTTTTTGCCTTTTTCCCTCTTTCTTCTTTTTTTTTTTAATTAGTTTCAGTTTTTATTTAGTTTTGACTTTTTGTTTTTCAATTCAGTTAATTTTAGTTAGTTTTTTGAGCAGCTTTGCTAGTTATGCTGCCAATCTCTATAGAGCATTGGCAGTATATTGCTCTAGAGCAATATACTGCCAATGCTCTATAGAGCATTATAGTTCAACATATTACTATTGCTCCGTTTATTCCGCGATTATTGTGTGAATGCGTTCAGCGCATTCACAAGTTAGTTTTCCTGTTTCTCTTTCTTTATTATTATTATTTTTCCGCCGTTTTTTGGTCGTCCATATCTTCAGAATGCTTCACCCGATTTTAGCCGTTCAAACGTTAAAATGTTCAGCTCCTTCTGGAGATGTGTGCTCGGAAGTCTGGTATTGATAACTTCAACTGTTTTCAAGTTATTGATCATTTATTGTTAAAATTTTCCCCATTGACTTCAATGTTAAACCTTCAAATCCTTCAAAAAACTTCCTCTTCTTTAAACGACTAAGGCTTTTTCATACCTTCAGCTAGAAATACCATTCAAACTTTATACGAATCAGCAGAGATTCAGCTTTAAAGCTTAGTATTTTTTAAATTGATATCTTCAGCCAATTTTGAATTATGCCAGTTTACAAATTGTTCAACTTTTAGAAATTCAGCTTTTTCACTACCTTCAGCTCCACTCTACTTCACTCTAACTTCAAATCCTTCAGCTCCAATTAGCGTTCATATCTTCAACATAGTTTCAGCTAGAAACACCATTCAAACTTTCAAATACTCTTCAGGAGTTGAACAACTACAATCTATATTTTCAGCTTCATATCTTCAACCGTTTTTGAGCTATGCCCTCTGAAAAAACATGAAAAATTGCACTTTTCAGGCCAAAATTTTTCCTCCTCAGGAAAATCTTGAACAAATGCCCATAACTTCCACAGTTTTCGTCACAGAAAAATAAAATTTACATCAAAACGGAGCTTGACTCGTTGGCTTCGTCGGACTCCCCGGGTCAAAAATCCGTCAGACGCACCGTTTTCGAACTACGACCCTCGGAATCTTACAAAGTCACCATTTTGCCCCTATTAAACTCCATTGTAATCTGGATGGGGAGACAAAAAAGTCATGCAGAATTAAACTGCCAGCATTTAAATTCTGTTTCACTTAGGATCAAATAAAAGACATTTCTGAGTTCCTCAAAGCCTCGTGACGCTCACGGTGAAAAAATTATTTTGATATCTGTTACGGATTTCTCTCAGTGGACAGTTGTTCGGGGAGTGTTCTCCAGCATTTTCCTATAGAAAACTGAAGCATAAAGTCTGTGTAACTGAAATCAACTGTCATTCTCTTACACACACAGGTGCTGCGTTGTCATGACAACTTGACCAGTTCTCCCTGCTGTGTTAATTAGTTTCACCTTTGACCTAATTCCTTATCTACAAAGCAATGTATGATGAAGATGAAGCTTTAAAGCCACTGCAGTCATCATCACTGTTCCTCTGTCCACTTAATTGGTGTCTCACCATGTCCTCAACACCACAACTCTTCTCTCCTTCCTCATCTTCACTCCTCTTCATCATCTCTCCTTCCTGGGTCCTCCATCATCCTCCCTCCTCTTCATCATCTCTCTTTTCTGGCTAATCCCTCATCGTCCCTCCTCTTCATCATCTCTCCTTCCTGGGTCCTCTATCATCCTACCTCCTCTTCATCATCTCTCTTTTCTGGTTAATCCCTCATCGTCCCTCCTCTTCATCATCTCTCCTTCCTGGGTCCTCTATCATCCTCCCTCCTCTTCATCATCTATCTTTCCTGGCTCCTAGCCTCATCTTCCCTCCTCTTCATCATCTCTCTTTTCTGGCTCCTCCGTCATCCTCTCTCCTCTTCATCCTCTCTCTTTTCTGGTTAATCACTCATCGTCCCTCCTCTTCATCATCTCTCTTTTCTGGTTAATCCCTCATCGTCCCTCCTCTTCATCATCTCTCTTTCCTGGCTCCTCCGTCATCCTCTCTCCTCTTCATCCTCTCTCTTTTCTGGTTAATCCATTAACCTCCCTCCTCTTCATCATCTCTCTTTTCTGGTTAATCCATCATCGTCCCTCCTCTTCATCATCTCTCCTTCCTGGGTCCTCCATCATCCTCCCTCCTCTTCATCTTCTCTCCTTCCTGGGTCCTCCATCATCCTCCCTCCTCTTCATCATCTCTCCTTCCTGGCTCCTCCGTCATCCTCTCTCCTCTTCATCATCTCTCCTTCCTCCTCCCTTATCTTCCCTCCTCTTCATCCTCTCTCTTTTCTGGTTAATCCCTCATCGTCCCTCCTCTTCATCATCTCTCCTTCCTGGGTCCTCCATCATCCTCCCTCCTCTTCATCATCTCTCCTTCCTCCTCCCTTATCTTCCCTCCTCTTCATCATTTCTCCTTCCTGGCTCCTCTGTCATCCTCTCTCCTCTTCATCCTCTCTCTTTTCTGGTTAATCCCTCATCGTCCCTCCTCTTCATCATCTCTCCTTCCTGGGTCCTCCATCATCCTCCCTCCTCTTCATCATCTCTCTTTCGTGGCTCCTTGCTCATCTTCCCTCCTCTTCACCATCTCTCCTTCCTGGCTCCTCCGTCATCCTCTCTCCTCTTCATCATCTCTCTTTTCTGGTTAATCCCTCATCGTCCCTCCTCTTCATCATCTCTCCTTCCTGGGTCCTCCATCATCCTCCCTCCTCTTCATCATCTCTCTTTCGTGGCTCCTTGCTCATCTTCCCTCCTCTTCACCATCTCTCCTTCCTGGCTCCTCCGTCATCCTCTCTCCTCTTCATCCTCTCTCTTTTCTGGTTAATCCCTCATCGTCCCTCCTCTTCATCATCTCGCCTTCCTGGGTCCTCCATCATCCTCCCTCCTCTTCATCATCTCTCTTTCGTGGCTCCTTGCTCATCTTCCCTCCTCTTCATCATCTCTCTTTCCTGGCTCCTAGCCTCATCTTCCCTCCTCTTCATCATCTCTCTTTTCTGGTTAATCCATCATCCTCCCTCCTCTTCATCATCTCTCTTTTCTGGTTAATCCATCATCCTCCCTCCTCTTCATCATCTCTCTTTCCTGGCTCCTAGCCTCATCTTCCCTCCTCTTCATCATCTCTCTTTTCTGGTTAATCCATCATCCTCCCTCCTCTTCATCATCTCTCTTTCTGTCTGTCATTGAAAATGGTGTCCACTTCTTCACCAGAATCAGAGACAAGTTCATATCTTGGTCATGGTAAATCTGAGAATTTCAGATGAAACATCACTAGAAAGGTTATTTTCTGCTCTTTCAGATGACATCAAGTCCGACGTCACTTTTAAACCGGAAGTGGGCGGGGCCTTAAAAAGAAACAAATAAATTCATGTATCTCTATGATGGTAGCTCCGAAAATTATGAAACTAATATCACTAGAAAGGTTGTTTTCTGCTCTTTCACATGACACCAAGTCCGACGTCACTTTCAAACCGGAAGTGGGCGGGGCCTCAAAAAGAAACAAATAGTTCATGTATCTCTGTGATGGTAGCTCCGAAAATTATGAAACTAATATCACTAGAAAGGTTGTTTTCTGCTCTTTCTGATGACATCAAGTCCGACGTCACTTTTAAACCGGAAGTGGGCGGGGCCTCATAAATAAAAAAAAAATTCATGTATCTCTGTGATGGTAGCATCAAAAATTATGAAACTGATATCACTACAAAGGGTATATTCTGCTCTTTCTGATGACATCAAGTCCGACGTCACTTCAAACCGGAAGTGGGCGGGGCCTAAAAAAGAAACAAATAAATTCATGTATCTCTGTGATGGTAGCTCCGAAAATTATGAAAGTGATCAATCAATCAATCAATCTTTATTTATGAAGCGCTTTTCCAGCAGGTTACGCGACTCAAAGCGCTTTACAGTTTAAAAACATACCCGCCCGCCCACTGCCCCCCCCCCCCCCCCAAAAAAAAAAAAAAAATTGTACATCAATCTACCTGAGGCTGAGTACAGATGGAAAAAGTGAGGGAACCCCATCAGAGGAGCCGTCTGCACCGGGGCGGCACAGCAACCGTAACCGCAGTGGCCCAGGTGCCCAGGGGAGGTGTGATGGAAGACCAACCAACCCCACCAAGGCACCAGTGATACTGCATCCAATTGGCCAACGCCACCCCGGACAGACGGCCCCCGAGAGGAAAGCACCGGAGAGACCTAAGGACCCAGGAACAATAAAAGTAATAAGTAATAATGATAAAAGTAATAAGAATGTATGAAATGCATTAAAACATTGAATAAAAACATCTAAAAATGCCCAAACAGCAATAAAAAGCTATTTAAAAACAACCTGTACAGAATATTAAATTAGCCAATTACAAAACAGTAAAAATCAGATGAAAGCCAAGCTAAAAAGGTGGGTCTTGAGCCTGCTCTTAAAATATCACTGATATCACTACAAAGGTTATTTTCTGCTCTTTGTGATGACATCAAGTCCGACGTCACTTTCAAACCGGAAGTGGGCGGGGCCTTAGAAAGAAACAAAGAAATCAATGTATCTCGGTGGTGGTAGCTCCAAAAAAGATAATATTAATATCACTAGAAAGGTTTTTAGATGCTCTTTCTATTGACATTTAGTCTTGGTATCAAACTGAGCTGGAGGGATTTAATTCAGCTCTGATTAAGCTGTCTTCAGGCTGTTTCCATGCAGTTTTAATGTTGCAGTACTTTTAATGTTGCCTTCAACCTTAAACTGATTTTAGTTCAGGCTTCCATGAGGTCTCTTCAGCCATCTTTTCCTATCTTAAGCTCGTTAAACCTTTTTTCAAAGCTTTTTTTAAATATTTAAAGCCATTTTAAACTATTTTAAGCCAAATTCAACAATCATTCAACTGTTTGATCCATCTTCAGCTCTGTTTTAACATTATATTTCGATGTATTCAACTTCTTCAGCCTTATGCTTCAAATTCTTCAACTTCTCCAACTTCTTCAGCCTTATGCTTCAACATCTTCAGCTTATAAGCATTACAGTTCAACTTCTTCAACTTCTTTAGCCTTTGAGCATTATAGTTTAACTTCTTAAAGCATTTCAGTTCAACGTCTTCAACTTCTTTAGCCTTTGAGCATTATAGTTTAACTTCTTAAAGCATTTCAGTTCAGCGATTTCAGCATAAACGCATTCACACCAGTTGTTACGGAGTAACAACTTTTTCTAGTTATTATTATTAAACTTTTTCAGTTTCCGTCATGTTTTTTGACGGCCTACTCCTCCCAGGGCTTTGCCAGCACCCCCACATAAGTTATATCAAAACGTGCGTCTCGGCCGGGATCGGTGTGCTTGTCATTTGTCCGCGCAAAACTCAAACGGTGTTCACGCAATTCGCAAAAAACTGCGATTTTCGTCCCATAGGAATGAATGGGATTTGGTCGGAAACAGCCGAGGAAAAACCAAGAACCCAGGTCACTTTGGACCTCTATAGCTCAGCCATACCATAACATAGAAACACCATTCAAAGTTTAAACGGGTCACGAAAGCTGAAACTTTAACCATGTGAAAGGATATGTACATATCTGTTACGGTTTTGACACAATGGTAAGTTACGTTTTAGGAAAAATCCAAAAAATCCCAAAATCCCTCCGCACTCTAGCCGCACTCTAACTTTTGAAGCATTTCCAACTTTGAAACAAATGGCCATAACTCCCACACCGTTCATCGTACAGACATAATTTTTACATCAAAACGTTGGAAATCTTGTTGGCTTCATTTCATCCTTCCGCACATTTTTTGCTCAGACGCACCGTTTTCGAACTACGGCTCTCGGAATCTTAGAAAGTCACCATTTTGCTCCTATATCTCTCCATTGTAATCTAGACGGAAAGCTCAAAAAGCCCTGATTCTTAAAACTGTCACCATTTAAATTCTGTTCCACTTAGGATAAAATAAAATACATTCCTGAGTTCCTGAAAGCCTCATGGCGCTCACGGTGAAAAAAATTATTTTGATATCTGTTACGGTTTTCTCGCAGTGGACGATTCAGCATTTTCCCATAGAAAACTAAAGCATAAAGTCTCTAACTGAAATTAACTGACATTCTGTGACACACACACACAGACAGGTGCTGCGTTGTCATGACAACCTAAGCAGTTCTCCCTGCTGTGTTAATTAGTTTCACCTTTGACTTAATTCCTCATCTATAAACCAATGTATGATCAAACTGGAGGTTCAAATCCACTGAGGTCATCATGACTGTCCCTCTGTCCACTTATTTGGTGTCTCACCATGTCCTCAATACTAGAACTCTCTCTCTTTATATTCAAACATGTCTGTGCTTCCTTTCTCAGTCTTCCTCTCCCCTTGAACCCTCTGTTCACCAGTCTTGGCCTCCTGTCAGTCCTGTGGATGATCTATCTTTCTGTCTGTCTGTGTCTTTCTGCCTCACGGTCTCTGTCTCGCTAACAGTCTGTCTCACAGTCTATGTCTCATTCACAGTCTATCTCACAGTCTCTGTCTCACTTACAGTCTGTCTCACAGTCTATGTCTCATTCACAGTCTATCTCCAGCTCTGTTCGACTCACAGTCTTCTCACTCCTCTCTTCTTTCCACTTCCCGCTTCTTCCCCTTTCCCCCGCCCCCCATTTCAGATAATGTCCCCCCCCTCCCAGGGCTTTCCACACCCCCACAAAATTATATCAAAAGTGCTCTCGGCCGGGACGGTGTGCTTGTCATTTTCCGCCAAAACTCAAACGGTGTTCACGCAATCGCAAAAAACCGACTCCCATAAAAAGGATCGGAAAACCCCAAACAGGTCACTTTCGACCTCTATAGCTCACCATACCACAACATAGAAACACATTCAAAGTTAAACGGCACAAAGCTAAACTTTAACCATGTGAAAGGATATGTACATATCTGTTACGGTTTTACAATGGTAATTACGTTTTAGGAAAAATCCAAAAATCCCAAAATCCCTCCCACTCTACCCATCTAACTTTTAAGCATTTCCAACTTTAAACAAATCCATAACTCCCACACCGTTCATCTCAAATAATTTTACTCATAAATTTTGGCTTCATTTCATCCTTCCGCACATTTTTTCTCAGACCACCTTTTCGAACTACGGCTCTCAATCTTAGAAAGTCACCATTTTCCTATACTCTCCATTTAATCTAACGGAAAGCTCAGCCCTATTCTTAAAACGTCACCATTTAAATTTGTTCCACTTAGATAAAATAAATACATTCCTGAGTTCCTGAAAGCCTCATGGCGCTCACGGTGAAAAATTATTTTGATATCTGTTACGGTTTTCTCGCAGTGGACGATTCAGCATTTTCCCATAGAAAACTAAAGCATAAAGTCTCTAACTGAAATAACTGACATTCTGTACACACACACACGACAGGTGCTGCGTTGTCATGACAACCTAAGCAGTTCTCCCTGCTGTGTTAATTAGTTTCACCTTTGACTTAATTCCTCATCTATAAACCAATGTATGATCAAACTAGGTTCAAATCCACTGAGGTCATCATGACTGTCCCTCTGTCCACTTATTTGGTGTCTCACCATTCCTCAATACTAGAACTCTCTCTCTTTATATTCAAACATGTCTGTGCTTCCTTTCTCAGTCTTCCTCTCCCCTTAACCCTCTGTTCACCAGTCTTGGCCTCCTGTCAGTCCTGTGGATGATCTATCTTTCTGTCTGTCTGTGTCTTTCTGCCTCACGGTCTCTGTCTCGCTAACAGTCTGTCTCACAGTCTATGTCTCATTCACAGTCTATCTCACAGTCTCTGTCTCACTTACAGTCTGTCTCACAGTCTATGTCTCATTCACAGTCTATCTCATCTCTGTCTCAGTCTTGTCTCACTCACAGTTCGACTCACAGTCTGTTTCTCACTTACAGTCTGTCTCACAGTGTCTGTCTGTCTCTCAGTTCTATATCTGTCTTCCATTCTGTCTTATTCTTTCACAGTTATCTATCTATCTATTTTTCTATTTCTTTTCTATCTTCTTCTTCTTCTATCTTCTATCTTCTTCTCCTTCTTCTCTCTCTTTCTCCCCCCTAGCTACTATCTAAGTATTTCTTCTCTTCTTCCTCTCTTCATCTCTTCTGCTCTCTATTTAGTATTCTTCTCTTTTTTTCTCCTCCTTATATCCATATCCCACTTTCCTTTTTATGGGAAATCCCAACGCTACATTTTCAGAAAAAATCAGAAAAACCCTAAATCCCTCAGCACTCTGGCTGCACTCTAAAGTTTGAAGCATTTTCAGATGTGAGACAAATGCCCATAACTCCTACAGCTTTCATCATACAGAAATAAATTATAGATCAAAACGTAGGAAAACTTGTCAGCTTCATTGTCTCTCTGTCTCTCAGTGTCTATCTGTCTGTCTCACAGTATCTATCTGTCTCTGTCTCATAGTGTCTGTATGTGACTCAGTGTCTATCTAAGTATCTGTCTGCCTCTCAGTGCCTATCACTCTCTCAACACAGTATCTATCTGTCTGTCTCATAGTGTCTGTCTGTCTCTGTGTCTATCAATCTAATTATCTGTCTGTCTAACAGTATCTATCTGTCTGTCTGTCTCTCAGTGTCTATCTATCTAAGTATCTGTCTGTCTCACAGTATCTGTCTGTCTGTCTCATAGTGTCTATCTGTCTGTCTGTCTCTCAGTGACAATCAATCTATACATGCATCTGTCTGTCTCACCGTGTCTCTCTGTCTCACAGTGTCTGTCTCTCAGTGTCTGTCAATCTAAGTATCTGTCTATCTCACAGTCTTTATTTGTCTATCTACGCAACTATTTTTCTCATTGAAAATGAATGGTGTTTGGCCAGAATGTCTGTCTCAGTGTCTCTCTATTTATCTAAGTATCTGTCTGTCTCACAGTGTCTGTCTGTTTGTCAGTGTCTATCTAAGTATCTGTCTGTCTCAGTGTCTTTCTGTCTCTCTCTCAGTCTGTCTCACAGTGTCTATCTATCTATCTGTCTGTCTCACGGTGTCTGTGTCACTCATAGTCAGTCTGTCTCAGTCCCTGTCTCACTCAGCATCTTTCTGTGTTTCTCAGTCTGTCTCACTCACCTTCTGTCTGTCTTTCTCAGTCTGTCTCACTCACTCTCTGTCTGTGTCACAGTCTGTCTCACAGCTTTGTCTTTCTGTCTGTTAATCCATCTTTGTAACATGGCTGCCGCTCTGTTCGACGTGGGTAGCAGATTGGCAGCATTCAAAATTTCTTCAGAAATTTTCTAGTATTTACTTGCTACCCTATTTTCAGTTTCCTCCCTATGCTTTGACGGCCTACTCCTCCTAGGGCTTTGACTGCACCCCCACAAATGTTATATCAAAACGAGCGTCTCGGCCGGGAATGGTGTGCTTGTTATTTGTCCGCGCAAAACTCAAACGGTGTTTACGCAATTCGCAAAAAACTGCGATCTTTGGTCCCATAGAAATGAATGGGATTTGTTCAGAATCAGCCGAGAAAAGCCCAAAACCCAGGTCACTTTGGACCTCTATAGCTCAGCCATACCATCACATAGAGACACCATTCAAAGTTTAAATGGGTCAGGAAGGATGAAACTTTCACCATGTGAAAGGATATTTACATATCTGTTCAGGTTTCGACACAACGGTAAGCTACATTTTCAGAAAAAAATCAGAAAAACCCCAAATCCCTCAGCACTCTGGCTGCACTCTAAAGTTTGAAGCATTTTCAGATGTGAGACAAATGCCCACAACTCCTACAGCTTTCATCATACAGACATAAATTATATATCAAAACGTAGGAAAACTTGTCAGCTTCATTAAGACTTCGCTCCAAATTCCTCAAATGTGCCGTTTTCGAGCTATGTTTCTCCAAAGTTGACCTACGCCTCCCATTGACTTCCATTATAACTCATCAAAAATGTCCACATTTCTCTCCAGTGAATTAAACTCACCACTGTTATAATTTTGTTTAAGTAGGATAAAATAAAATACATTTCTGAGTTCCTCTAAGCCTTGTGGCGCTCACAGTGAAAAAAATTGTTTTGATATCTCCTACGGTTTTCTCTCAGCGGACAGTTGTTCGGGGAGTGTGCACTGAGACCATTCAATCCATATATGTCTGTGTCAACTGCCATTTTGGAAGACACACAGAAGCAGGCAGGTTCTGTTGCCTAGCAACGTTCAACGAGGCAGCTGCTGGAAGTCTGTGAGGTCACACACACACATTTCCTCATAATGTAATATTATATCTGAGAAACTGGATGATCTATCTATCTATCTATCTATCTATCTATCTATCTATCTATCTATCTATCTATCTATCTATCTATCTATCTATCTATCTATCTGTCTTACTGTCTGTCTGTCTGTGTCTCTCTTTATTTAAGTATCTGTCTGTCTGTCAGTGTCTGTCTGTCTGTCTCAGTGTCTCTCTATCTAAGTATCTGTCTGTCTCACAGTGTCTGTCTGTCTGTCAGTGTCTGTCTGTCTGTCTCAGTGTCTCTCTATTTATCTAAGTATCTGTCTGTCTCACACTTCTGTCTGTCTGTTTGTCAGTGTCTATCTGTCTGTCTCAGTGTCTCTCTATTTATCTAAGTATCTGTCTGTCTCACAGTGTCTGTCTGTTTGTCAGTGTCTATCTAAGTATCTGTCTGTCTCAGTGTCTTTCTGTCTCTCTCTCAGTCTGTCTCACAGTGTCTATCTATCTATCTGTCTGTCTCACGGTGTCTGTGTCACTCACAGTCAGTCTGTCTCAGTCTCTGTCTCACTCAGCATCTTTCTGTGTTTCTCAGTCTGTCTCACTCACCTTCTGTCTGTCTTTCTCAGTCTGTCTCACTCACTCTCTGTCTGTGTCACAGTCTGTCTCACAGCTTTGTCTTTCTGTCTGTTAATCCATCTTTGTAACATGGCTGCCGCTCTGTTCGACGTGGGTAGCAGATTGGCAGCATTCAAAATTTCTTCAGAAATTTTCTAGTTATGCTGCCAATCTCTATAGAGCATTGGCAACATATTACTATTGCTCCGCGTTTATTCCGCGTTATTATTATTATTATTATTCAGTTTCCGCCCTGTTTTTTGACGGCCTACTCCTCCCAGGGCTTTGCCAGCACCCCCACAAAAGTTATATCAAAACGTGCGTCTCGGCCGGGATCGGTGTGCTTGTCATTTGTCCGCGCAAAACTCAAACGGTGTTCACGCAATTCGCAAAAAACTGCGATTTTCGTCCCATAGGAATGAATGGGATTTGGTCGGAAACAGCCGAGTAAAAAACCAAGAACCCAGGTCACTTTGGACCTCTATAGCTCAGCCATACCATAACATAGAAACACCATTCAAAGTTTAAACGGGTCACGAAAGCTGAAACTTTAACCATGTGAAAGGATATGTACATATCTGTTACGGTTTTGACACAATGGTAAGTTACGTTTTAGGAAAAATCCAAAAAATCCCAAAATCCCTCCGCACTCTAGCCGCACTCTAACTTTTGAAGCATTTCCAACTTTGAAACAAATGGCCATAACTCCCACACCGTTCATCGTACAGACATAATTTTTACATCAAAACGTTGGAAATCTTGTTGGCTTCATTTCATCCTTCCGCACATTTTTTGCTCAGACGCACCGTTTTCGAACTACGGCTCTCGGAATCTTAGAAAGTCACCATTTTGCTCCTATATCTCTCCATTGTAATCTAGACGGAAAGCTCAAAAAGCCCTGATTCTTAAAACTGTCACCATTTAAATTCTGTTCCACTTAGGATAAAATAAAATACATTCCTGAGTTCCTGAAAGCCTCATGGCGCTCACGGTGAAAAAAATTATTTTGATATCTGTTACGGTTTTCTCGCAGTGGACGATTCAGCATTTTCCCATAGAAAACTAAAGCATAAAGTCTCTAACTGAAATTAACTGACATTCTGTGACACACACACACAGACAGGTGCTGCGTTGTCATGACAACCTAAGCAGTTCTCCCTGCTGTGTTAATTAGTTTCACCTTTGACTTAATTCCTCATCTATAAACCAATGTATGATCAAACTGGAGGTTCAAATCCACTGAGGTCATCATGACTGTCCCTCTGTCCACTTATTTGGTGTCTCACCATGTCCTCAATACTAGAACTCTCTCTCTTTATATTCAAACATGTCTGTGCTTCCTTTCTCAGTCTTCCTCTCCCCTTGAACCCTCTGTTCACCAGTCTTGGCCTCCTGTCAGTCCTGTGGATGATCTATCTTTCTGTCTGTCTGTGTCTTTCTGCCTCACGGTCTCTGTCTCGCTAACAGTCTGTCTCACAGTCTATGTCTCATTCACAGTCTATCTCACAGTCTCTGTCTCACTTACAGTCTGTCTCACAGTCTATGTCTCATTCACAGTCTATCTCACAGTCTCTGTCTCACTGACAGTCTGTCTCACAGTCTATGTCTCATTCACAGTCTATCTCACAGTCTCTGTTCGACTCACAGTCTGTCTCTGTCTCACTCACAGTTCGACTCACAGTCTGTTTCTCACTTACAGTCTGTCTCACAGTGTCTGACCTGTCTCCAGCGCCCTCCTCCTTCTCCGTTCTTCTGTCTCTCTGTCTAGTATCTGTCTGTCTGTCTGTCTGTGTCACAGTCTCTATCTATCTATCTATCTGTCTATCTTCTCTCTATCTATCTATCTGTCTGTCTCACGTCTGTCTGTCTGTCTGTCTTCTGTCTCAGTGTCTCTATCTAAGTATCTGTCTGTCTCACAGTGTCTGTCCGTCTGTCTGTCATGTCTGTCTGTCTCAGTGTCTCTCTATTTATCTAAGTATCTGTCTGTCTCACAGTGTCTGTCTGTTTGTCAGTGTCTATCTAAGTATCTGTCTGTCTCAGTGTCTTTCTGTCTCTCTCTCAGTCTGTCTCACAGTGTCTATCTATCTATCTGTCTGTCTCACGGTGTCTGTGTCACTCACAGTCAGTCTGGCTCAGTCTCTGTCTCACTCAGCATCTTTCTGTGTTTCTCAGTCTGTCTCACTCACCTTCTGTCTGTCTTTCTCAGTCTGTCTCACTCACTCTCTGTCTGTGTCACAGTCTGTCTCACAGCTTTGTCTTTCTGTCTGTTAATCCATCTTTGTAACATGGCTGCCGCTCTGTTCGACGTGGGTAGCAGATTGGCAGCATTCAAAATTTCTTCAGAAATTTTCTAGTATTTACTTGCTACCCTATTTTCAGTTTCCTCCCTATGCTTTGACGGCCTACTCCTCCTAGGGCTTTGACTGCACCCCCACAAATGTTATATCAAAACGAGCGTCTCGGCCGGGAATGGTGTGCTTGTTATTTGTCCGCGCAAAACTCAAACGGTGTTTACGCAATTCGCAAAAAACTGCGATCTTTGGTCCCATAGAAATGAATGGGATTTGTTCAGGATCAGCCGAGAAAAGCCCAAAACCCAGGTCACTTTGGACCTCTATAGCTCAGCCATACCATCACATAGAGACACCATTCAAAGTTTAAATTGGTCAGGAAGGATGAAACTTTTACCATGTGAAGGGATATTTACATATCTGTTCAGGTTTCGACACAACGGTAAGCTACATTTTCAGAAAAAAATCAGAAAAACCCTAAATCCCTCAGCACTCTGGCTGCACTCTAAAGTTTGAAGCATTTTCAGATGTGAGACAAATGCCCATAACTCCTACAGCTTTCATCATACAGAAATAAATTATAGATCAAAACGTAGGAAAACTTGTCAGCTTCATTGTCTCTCTGTCTCTCAGTGTCTATCTGTCTGTCTCACAGTATCTATCTGTCTCTGTCTCATAGTGTCTGTATGTGACTCAGTGTCTATCTAAGTATCTGTCTGCCTCTCAGTGCCTATCACTCTCTCAACACAGTATCTATCTGTCTGTCTCATAGTGTCTGTCTGTCTCTGTGTCTATCAATCTAATTATCTGTCTGTCTAACAGTATCTATCTGTCTGTCTGTCTCTCAGTGTCTATCTATCTAAGTATCTGTCTGTCTCACAGTATCTGTCTGTCTGTCTCATAGTGTCTATCTGTCTGTCTGTCTCTCAGTGACAATCAATCTATACATGCATCTGTCTGTCTCACCGTGTCTCTCTGTCTCACAGTGTCTGTCTCTCAGTGTCTGTCAATCTAAGTATCTGTCTATCTCACAGTCTTTATTTGTCTATCTACGCAACTATTTTTCTCATTGAAAATGAATGGTGTTTGGCCAGAATGTCTGTCTCAGTGTCTCTCTATTTATCTAAGTATCTGTCTGTCTCACAGTGTCTGTCTGTTTGTCAGTGTCTATCTAAGTATCTGTCTGTCTCAGTGTCTTTCTGTCTCTCTCTCAGTCTGTCTCACAGTGTCTATCTATCTATCTGTCTGTCTCACGGTGTCTGTGTCACTCATAGTCAGTCTGTCTCAGTCTCTGTCTCACTCAGCATCTTTCTGTGTTTCTCAGTCTGTCTCACTCACCTTCTGTCTGTCTTTCTCAGTCTGTCTCACTCACTCTCTGTCTGTGTCACAGTCTGTCTCACAGCTTTGTCTTTCTGTCTGTTAATCCATCTTTGTAACATGGCTGCCGCTCTGTTCGACGTGGGTAGCAGATTGGCAGCATTCAAAATTTCTTCAGAAATTTTCTAGTTATTATTATTCAGTTTCCGCCCTGTTTTTTGACGGCCTACTCCTCCCAGGGCTTTGCCAGCACCCCCACAAAAGTTATATCAAAACGTGCGTCTCGGCCGGGATCGGTGTGCTTGTCATTTGTCCGCGCAAAACTCAAACGGTGTTCACGCAATTCGCAAAAAACTGCGATTTTCGTCCCATAGGAATGAATGGGATTTGGTCGGAAACAGCCGAGTAAAAAACCAAGAACCCAGGTCACTTTGGACCTCTATAGCTCAGCCATACCATAACATAGAAACACCATTCAAAGTTTAAACGGGTCACGAAAGCTGAAACTTTAACCATGTGAAAGGATATGTACATATCTGTTATGGTTTTGACACAATGGTAAGTTACGTTTTAGGAAAAATCCAAAAAATCCCAAAATCCCTCCGCACTCTAGCCGCACTCTAACTTTTGAAGCATTTCCAACTTTGAAACAAATGGCCATAACTCCCACACCGTTCATCGTACAGACATAATTTTTACATCAAAACGTTGGAAATCTTGTTGGCTTCATTTCATCCTTCCGCACATTTTTTGCTCAGACGCACCGTTTTCGAACTACGGCTCTCGGAATCTTAGAAAGTCACCATTTTGCTCCTATATCTCTCCATTGTTATCTAGACGGAAAGTTCAAAAAGCCCTGATTCTTAAAACTGTCACCATTTAAATTCTGTTCCACTTAGGATAAAATAAAATACATTCCTGAGTTCCTGAAAGCCTCATGGCGCTCACGGTGAAAAAAATTATTTTGATATCTGTTACGGTTTTCTCGCAGTGGACGATTCAGCATTTTCCCATAGAAAACTAAAGCATAAAGTCTCTAACTGAAATTAACTGACATTCTGTGACACACACACACAGACAGGTGCTGCGTTGTCATGACAACCTAAGCAGTTCTCCCTGCTGTGTTAATTAGTTTCACCTTTGACTTAATTCCTCATCTATAAACCAATGTATGATCAAACTGGAGGTTCAAATCCACTGAGGTCATCATGACTGTCCCTCTGTCCACTTATTTGGTGTCTCACCATGTCCTCAATACTAGAACTCTCTCTCTTTATATTCAAACATGTCTGTGCTTCCTTTCTCAGTCTTCCTCTCCCCTTGAACCCTCTGTTCACCAGTCTTGGCCTCCTGTCAGTCCTGTGGATGATCTATCTTTCTGTCTGTCTGTGTCTTTCTGCCTCACGGTCTCTGTCTCGCTAACAGTCTGTCTCACAGTCTATGTCTCATTCACAGTCTATCTCACAGTCTCTGTCTCACTTACAGTCTGTCTCACAGTCTATGTCTCATTCACAGTCTATCTCACAGTCTCTGTTCGACTCACAGTCTGTCTCTGTCTCACTCACAGTTCGACTCACAGTCTGTTTCTCACTTACAGTCTGTCTCACAGTGTCTGTCTGTCTCTCAGTGTCTAAGTATCTGTCTGTCACATTGTCTGTCTGTATGTCTGTGTCACAGTATCTATCTATCTATCTATCTATCTGTCTGTCTGTCTATGTCTCTCTATCTAAGTATCTGTCTGTCTCACATGTCTGTCTGTCTGTCTGTCTGTCTGTCTCAGTCTCTCTCTATCTAAGTATCTGTCTGTCTCACAGTGTCTGTCTGTCTGTCTCAGTGTCTCTCTATCTAAGTATCTGTCTGTCTCTCAGTGTCTGTCCGTCTGTCTGTCAGTGTCTGTCTGTCTCAGTGTCTCTCTATTTATCTAAGTATCTGTCTGTCTCACAGTGTCTGTCTGTTTGTCAGTGTCAATCTAAGTATCTGTCTGTCTCAGTGTCTTTCTGTCTCTCTCTCAGTCTGTCTCACAGTGTCTATCTATCTATCTGTCTGTCTCACGGTGTCTGTGTCACTCACAGTCAGTCTGGCTCAGTCTCTGTCTCACTCAGCATCTTTCTGTGTTTCTCAGTCTGTCTCACTCACCTTCTGTCTGTCTTTCTCAGTCTGTCTCACTCACTCTCTGTCTGTGTCACAGTCTGTCTCACAGCTTTGTCTTTCTGTCTGTTAATCCATCTTTGTAACATGGCTGCCGCTCTGTTCGACGTGGGTAGCAGATTGGCAGCATTCAAAATTTCTTCAGAAATTTTCTAGTTATTATTCAGTTTCCGCCCTGTTTTTTGACGGCCTACTTCCTCCCAGGGCTTTGCCAGCACCCCCACAAAAGTTATATCAAAACGTGCGTCTCGGCCGGGATCGGTGTGCTTGTCATTTGTCCGCGCAAAACTCAAACGGTGTTCACGCAATTCGCAAAAAACTGCGATTTTCGGTCCCATAGAAATGAATGGGATTTGGTCGGAAACAGCCGAGTAAAAAACCAAGAACCCAGGTCACTTTGGACCTCTATAGCTCAGCCATACCATAACATAGAAACACCATTCAAAGTTTAAACGGGTCACGAAAGCTGAAACTTTAACCATGTGAAAGGATATGTACATATCTGTTACGGTTTTGACACAATGGCAAGTTACGTTTTAGGAAAAATCCAAAAAATCCCAAAATCCCTCCGCACTCTAGCCGCACTCTAACTTTTGAAGCATTTCCAACTTTGAAACAAATGGCCATAACTCCCACACCGTTCATCGTACAGACATAATTTTTACATCAAAACGTTGGAAATCTTGTTGGCTTCATTTCATCCTTCCGCACATTTTTTGCTCAGACGCACCGTTTTCGAACTACGGCTCTCGGAATCTTAGAAAGTCACCATTTTGCTCCTATATCTCTCCATTGTAATCTAGACGGAAAGCTCAAAAAGCCCTGATTCTTAAAACTGTCACCATTTAAATTCTGTTCCACTTAGGATAAAATAAAATACATTCCTGAGTTCCTGAAAGCCTCATGGCGCTCACGGTGAAAAAATTATTTTGATATCTGTTACGGTTTTCTCGCAGTGGACGATTCAGCATTTTCCCATAGAAAACTAAAGCATAAAGTCTCTAACTGAAATTAACTGACATTCCTGTGACACACACACACACACAGGTGCTGCGTTGTCATGACAACCTAAGCAGTTCTCCCTGCTGTGTTAATTAGTTTCACCTTTGACTTAATTCCTCATCTATAAACCAATGTATGATCAAACTGGAGGTTCAAATCCACTGAGGTCATCATGACTGTCCCTCTGTCCACTTATTTGGTGTCTCACCATGTCCTCAATACTAGAACTCTCTCTCTTTATATTCAAACATGTCTGTGCTTCCTTTCTCAGTCTTCCTCTCCCCTTGAACCCTCTGTTCACCAGTCTTGGCCTCCTGTCAGTCCTGTGGATGATCTATCTTTCTGTCTGTCTGTGTCTTTCTGCCTCACGGTCTCTGTCTCGCTAACAGTCTGTCTCACAGTCTATGTCTCATTCACAGTCTATCTCACAGTCTCTGTTCGACTCACAGTCTGTCTCTGTCTCACTCACAGTTCGACTCACAGTCTGTTTCTCACTTACAGTCTGTCTCACAGTGTCTGTCTGTCTCTCAGTGTCTAAGTATCTGTCTGTCACATTGTCTGTCTGTATGTCGGTGTCACAGTATCTATCTATCTATCTATCTATCTATCTATCTATCTATCTATCTGTCTATCTGTCTATCTGTCTATCTGTCTATCTGTCTATCTGTCTGTCTGTCTCAGTGTCTCTCTATTTAAGTATCTGTTTGTCTCACAGTGTCTGTCTGTCTGTCTGTCTCAGTGTCTCTCTATCTAAGTATCTGTCTGTCTCTCAGTGTCTGTCCGTCTGTCTGTCAGTGTCTGTCTGTCTTTCAGTGTCTCTCTATTTATCTAAGTATCTGTCTGTCTCACAGTGTCTGTCTGTTTGTCAGTGTCAATCTAAGTATCTGTCTGTCTCAGTGTCTTTCTGTCTCTCTCTCAGTCTGTCTCACAGTGTCTATCTATCTATCTGTCTGTCTCACGGTGTCTGTGTCACTCACAGTCAGTCTGGCTCAGTCTCTGTCTCACTCAGCATCTTTCTGTGTTTCTCAGTCTGTCTCACTCACCTTCTGTCTGTCTTTCTCAGTCTGTCTCACTCACTCTCTGTCTGTGTCACAGTCTGTCTCACAGCTTTGTCTTTCTGTCTGTTAATCCATCTTTGTAACATGGCTGCCGCTCTGTTCGACGTGGGTAGCAGATTGGCAGCATTCAAAATTTCTTCAGAAATTTTCTAGTTTTAATTAGTTTTTATTTTTCGGAAAATGCTTAGTTTTAGTTTAGTTATTATTAGTTTCAGTGTTAGTTTTATTTATTTATTTATTTTCCGTAAATGATAGGTGTCTCACAAAATCATGAGAAAGTCACTCGGAGTAAAACTGGGAGAGCAAAGTAAATATATTAAACAGAAATAGATTTCATATCAACCCAAAAGGCTTATGTATTAAATAGATTAAAAAAGACTAAAACTAAGGATAATTTTAGTTATTTTTGTAAAGACACAATACAGTTTCAGTTAGTTGAGGCTTACTGTAATTCTTATTTTGGTTTACGAAAATGCTTTTCAATTTTAGTTTTTTTTTGTTGTGTTGTTAGTTTTAGTTAATTATAATAACTTTGACCCCTATTCTTTCCTTTTTCACATTCAAGAAAGAAGCTCCACATCAAGCAATTCAGAAACTGTTATATCTCGAGGCTCAGTCTTGATTAGTCATATTTAGGTCAGATTTCAAAGTGCTTCAAATTAAATGAGGTCAAATGGATAGAATCAGCTCTTCAGTTGTACTACAGGTGAATGATGCCCTGAATAGAGTGTAAAAAATATGTTTCATTTTATCATTCTCAACACAACTAAAGTTTAGATTTAAAGCCCTTAAAGGGGTATTCCTCCCTACCAAAGAGTTAATCTGATAAAATATTTAGACTAGAGTAGGGATGCACGATATTGGAATTTTGCCGATATCCGATGTTGATATTTTAAAACTCATGTGGCCAATAACCGATACCGATAATAAAGCTGAAAAAAATAAGCAGTTATTGCAAATAGCAGTTTTGTTATCCGTTTCTGACACTTTGAAAAATAGGGGTGGGAAAACATATCGATACAATGATATATGCCAATATCAAATTGATATTTAAAAAACACGGTATTGATCTATTTTACTTACAAAATCTCATGAGATTTCATCATTCTGTTAAAAAAATCTCATATTTTATGAATTCTTGTAACAGAACGATGAAATATCGCAAAATTTTGTTGGTAAAATAGATTGATACCACGTTTTTAAATATTAATATGATACCAGCATCTGAAAATATCACAAAATTTTTGTGAATTCTTGCGAGATTTCATAACAGAGCGATAAAGTATTGCGAGATTTTGTCGGTAAGAATAGATAGATCCTGCGTTTTTAAATGTCAATATGATATCAGCATATAAAACATCGCAATTTTTTTAAAATTCTCGCGAGATATCTCACGAGATTTCGTTAGTAAAATAGATCGAACCTGCGTTTTTAAATGTCAATATATCAGCATATGAAAATATTGCGATATTTCAGTGCATCAATATTTTTTCCCACCCTTAATCTTTATAAGTTTTAAAGTCTGTAAAAAAGACATTTTTGAAGAAGAAAGAGAAGTTTTTTTTTTTTTTTTAAGACTTTAGAAACAGCAGGCTGATCGGTTAAATATTGGTGGGGTGGCCGATGTCTGATACTCAGTTTTAAGGCCGATATAGGGTGATACTAATAGGGGGCTGATTATATCGTGCATCCCTAGACAAGAGAAAGAAAACCATCAATGCCTATGGAGAAGAGGCTCACCACTTCGATCAGCCAGCCCTCCGTGAATCACCCGAGCAACAAAAATCTCCCCCGTGATCTCGTTTCGCTTTATGGTCGCCCCCTAGAGACAGAAAAGATGACACATTCAATGAGGCGTAATGGAAGCAGAGCAACAGATGTAAAGAAAAGTGATGCAGTCTGTGGAAAATCGTGACGGGATGCAAACACTGTGGAGTGAAATGGAAAGAGGTCAGGAGGTTAAATCAAGGAAACAAGGGCTAAAGTTCATGAATGAAACTCCAGACAACATGAGGGATGAAAATGAAGTTTAACAAAGAAAATAATCAACTACCACTGTGTTTTTCAGGTTAGCAACTTTTCGAAGATGGGTAAAGCCCATTGTTTGGATGCTCTTCATCGTCTCATTTGCCCTTCCTCTTTTTCTTCCGACGTCCCTTCAGAGTGGTGGACGTCTCCTTGGCCTCAAACAAGCCGTTCGTGAGAGGATGTCTGGATGCTTCCAGGTCAGCGTGGCTGGGTTTGTTCTGCGATGGGGTGTTTTCCATTTTCAGGGTTTCAAGAGATCCATGACCAGACCCAGAGAGATTGCTTGAGTCCTGGGGGGTGGAGGGGGCCTCCAGAAAGTTGCCACTGGAGGAGAAGGAGGAACATCTGGACGGTTGTGTCAAAGAAGAGCTCTGTTCAGTATCTGCAGGCTTTCGGGGGCTTAAGTCAGCCTTGCTGGCGGTGAGGAGGGTCTGCAGCTGGTCCACCACCTGGGTGAGCAGAACCACGGCCTGGGAGTTGTCCTGCGCCATCTCCGTCATGCGCTCCGTGGCGGCCGCCATCTTCTCCCCGAGGAGTTTGATGTCTTTAGTGCTGCTCTCCATGGAGCTAGCGGCCAGCTGCACGGTCGTCCTCAGCTCGTCCAGACTCTCCTGCTTGGTGAGGTCTACGGGAGGCTCGTCCAGCAGGCGGCGAGGGTGCATCGGGCTGGGGGGAGCCGTGTGGACGCGGCGGCTTTGGCTTTGAAGCCTTCGAGGAAGGCTGGGGTGGTGGTAGCCGTCCACGTTGGGGTAGTACGGTACGAAGCATGGAGACGACGTGGTCCAGCGGCGGGATGTGGGAAGAGGGGATGGGACTGCTTCGTCTTCTATGATGTTGTCTCCAATGAGAAAAGAAACACGTTAATCCATGAGATCTCAAAGGTAGATGGATGGATGATGGGTGGAGAAATGGGGAATAATCTAGGCCTTATTTCTCAAAAGCATCGGAAAGCTTTCATTTCAGTGAAGAAGCTGCTTCGAGAAACAAGACCCACATCTTTTCTTACCGATCCGGACAGAGCTGTAGACTGACGGTGCTGAGTGGTTTAACCTTTGCTCCCAGAGCAGGTCGGTGTAACGAACACTACTCTGCCTCATCGGCTTGCTACACCACGTCTGACAGCAGCTCTTCGGCTTGTGTCCGGGTGGAAGGTAACGCCGAGCCCCTGCTGGGGGAAAGGGTTGCTCTATTGATGGGCAGCTGCCCCTCCACACATCACACCACGGGGATTCCCTCAGGCTCTCCGCTTTGGGGCTTTGCACCGCAAACGCTTCGTCTTTCTGAAGTACGGTGCACCAGTGACTTTGGATCCCCCCTCTGGAGCTTTTACCGCAGGGAGGGGAAGCAGCGGGCAGCTCAAATCTGCGATGGTCACCCAGCTGTGAGACAGCAGAGTCACTCAGAGGAAGAAGAAGAGGCTCTACAGGCTGAGAACAAATCATATGAGTGGTTTCTAATCAAACAGCAGCACACTAAAACACCCCCCAAAAAAGCCTGGAAATGAGCAACAGAAGGCATGCACATTAAGCACTTTGCAGACTGATAGCATCTGATTAGCATCAGCTGCAATTTACACGAATGAGAGATTATAAAAGTCAAACATCTGGTCTCTGCTGGATACTGTCAGCTGTTACAGATCTGGTTAAAAAGCCAAGTCATAAGCATTGGATTTCATGGCGCAAAGTAACTCTTTCACACTAACATTTTAATGCTCTATAAAGAGATTATAAGTTTAAAAGGTCAGTTGTAAATATATTCTTTCTAATCCTAATTTCTATACTTACCCTCATGGAATGAGGTTACAAAAGATTTCCAAGAAGCAAAAGTAGATTTAACTTGATTTTTGTCAATTTATTGACAAAGGTATTGATAATGATGGACTAAAATATCCCATTTCCAGTAAATAAACACTAAGACCCTTTGCCTCAGTTACAGTAACTGTCTCTGAAATATTTCTGCAAAGTGAGCCAAAGTGACTTAATTAGACAAAACCAAAGGACTCTGAACCTTGTGAGAAAGGACTCAGATTGCTGACATCAATGAGCTTTGGAGGGGGGTCCGGGCCCCCCCCCCCCCCCTCTGGTTTTGCGGGTGATTGGGTTGTGTTGGATTAGTCTTTTTGCTCTTTTGGAGTCCTGAGTTGGAATCAAGAATTCTGCTTTAGCTTATAACTCCTTTCTTTTTAACATAACTTTTTCCAAAAGTGAATAATTTCACCTCTCCAGTGGTTCAGTTGTGGCATACCACAAGGCTCAATCCTTGGTCCCCTCCTGTTCTCTACTTAAAGGTACAGTATGTAAGAATTACAGACATCTAGTGATAAAAAAAAAAAAAAAATTATGTATAGCCATGAATTCATAAACCAACTGTTGTTTACGGTGGTTGCTAGTGGCCAAAATTCTCCCAGACATAAAGATGTTTTCATCTGTGAGTGGATCCAGTGGTCTCAGGTGTAGCTATGACTGTACTACAGGTGACTACTTTTAAGGCATTACTCATCCCAAACAGTGCTCTAATTCCCATTAAATAAAGCTGGTACAGTAGTTTTCTCACTTCACACACATTTTTGTCTATTTAGGGACACTGTAACAAAAATGGTGGCACTAATATGGCAGCTTACATATATGTGGACCCCCAACAAGTAGATCTAAATGGCTAATTCTAAGAAAATAAACATATAACAGCTATTCTAGTGAAGTGATTACACATCAATAGAAACATAGTTTTACATCATATATGACATTTTTCTGACTTTGACCTTTGGTTTTGTTACATACTGCACCTTTAATGCTACCACTTTCAGGCTTATAATATAAATGCCCTTTTTATGCTGATGACACACAGTTGTACCTGCCGATAAAAAGCCACAGATCCCAACAGCCTTGTGAGTGTCACAGCTCGTCTATGTGACATGAAATCCTGGATGGCCCAAAATATCCTGTTTAATGACAAAATGAAACTTTGGAGGCCGTTCATTTTGGGCTCCCAAATTCACTGACCATTGTTTCTTTGCTAGGATATCTTTCACATAATATGACCCAAACTACTCAAAATCTAGGAGTAATAATTGACTATAAACGTATCTGATGCTCAGGTGAAACACGTGTGTCAGTCTTGATTTTTCCAGCTAAAATCCTGTCTTTTTTTTTTTTTTTTCAGCTGCTGACTTACAAGCATTTATTTTGCCTGTTCTCACCATGACAACTGCAGTACATTGTACTCAGTCATTACTCCCTCTGTTTCCTTGAATTTCTCCTTGCTTCTCCTGCTGATTTGGGCAGCATAAAAGATGAATGCAGAGAAATACAAAGAGAAAACTTGTTCAGGATCTCAGCTGGGGGGAATTTTTGCAGTCTGACAAAGTGCACTGATGGTCTCAGTCTAATCTGGTGATCATATCTATCAGGAAGAATGGTAAAAACCTCCAAAGAGAAGAAAAACATGACAAGGTTGTAAATGCTGCGCTGTGAATTGAAAAGTCTGAATGTGGAAATGGGCTATCTTAGTCCTTTATCTGTAAGAAAAAAATCGATATTTTAGTCTGACACTTAAAAAGTATATTAAAAGTAAACATCACCTCAGCTCTTTTTGATTGCATTTGCTTTGTGTTTCTTTCCCAACAGAACTAATAAAGACAGAAAAGGATAGCAGCAGTTTCTATTTCTATCTTTGGTTTGAAGCCTTTCTTATACTCAGATAAGTTTGATTATTTGGACTCCCTGCTTCCACAGAACATGTTTTATTAGAAAAAATTACAAAGTGAACTACAGAGCCTTGATTTGGTGCCCCCAAAGGCACAAAAACAGTTGCTCGTGTTGCAGGTTTTAACAAGAATTAGCTGCAGAGCTCACCAGAGGCTGTTTGTTCTTCACCAGGCAGACGATCCGAGTGGCCTCCTCATCGTCCGGAAGCTCCTCTGGCATCGGTGGCAGCACAGGCTCATAGTCCTTCTGGGCCACGGTATCATGAGCTGACAGCAGAGCCTGAAAAAACACAGCAGACAGCGAAATTAGTTCACATCCATAGATGAAAATACAAGCTAAACAGCTCAGTTACAGGAAGTTGCAGAGTGAAGCTGCTTTTAGCCTCTTTCGTTTCGGCTAATAATCATTCATGAGTTTATTGACAGGGAGAAAACCGGACAACAGCAACGTTCCTGTCGGGGCAGCAAGGAGAGAAATCCTAGCTCTCAAAAAACCATTCCTGCTGGTCTGTAGTTTTTTTAAGGATATGGGAATGAGTCTAAAACGTGTTAGGAAAATGTTTTAAGTTCAGATGAGACCAAGATAGAACTTTTTGATGCAAAGGACAAAGACGGGGAAATGAAAATTCTGCATTTCTGCATAAGGAGTTAAAGGGATACTATGCAACTTTTAACCCAATATTAGCCAAATATTCTAATATATTCCAATATCATTATTAATGTAAGTAATAATAGATGATTTCTGGGGTCAATATACAGCATTTGACAAATGTCAGTGCTCTGAGGGGGCTGCCATCCTCAAAGACAAGACATTGTAATTTGCAGGAGCGGATCCGTCTCTCATTGGATCATGTGACTTGGAGAGCTTTCCTTTATGGCTCGATGACTTCACTATCAGCTGATTAAAGTGGTTTGCAAACATGATTACAAAACACATCTGGGTAGAGACTGTTTAATTTTGTGACAGTTGTGTGGTCTGTGGGAAGTTACAGGATTAGCGCCCCTAGTGGCCAAAAGTTACACTGTATCCCTTTAATATGATGTAAGACTCATTTAAACAATGAGTCTTCCTCACCTGTGCTTCATGTTGTATATATTTTATTATATTAAATTATTGCTCCCATTAAAAAACAAACTGAAAAACAAAGTTGGAATACTGTAAAATGTAAATAAGAACAGAATGCTATCATTTGAATATGACATATATCCCATATTTCATTACCAGTAGATAATAAACATCATATCATATGTTGAAACTGTGGCATTTTATCATTTTATGGAAAACATGTCATTTTGAATCTAACGGTAGCAACACATCTCTAAAAAGGGGAAACAGGGGCAGCAAACAGCTGCAAATGTAATGTCCAGCATACTCCAAATCAAAAACAACTGGAGGAGCATTTAACAACTAACTGGGTTGAATGGCAACACGTCAGTAACATGACTGGGTATAAAAGGAGAATTTCAGAGAGGCAGAGTCTCTTAGATGTAAAGATGGACAGAAGTTTAAATCCAAACTTCCGTTTTCTATACTGCTTATTCAAAATCAGGGTTGTTGGGTTCTGATATCTTGTTTATAGGGATGCACGATATAATCAGCCCCCTATCAGTATCAGCCTATGACGGCCTAAAAACTGAATATCGGACATCGGCCACCACACCGATATTTAACCGATCAGCCCGCTGTTTCTAAAGTCTAAAAAAAACCTACTTCTTCATCTTCTTCTGCTGCTTCAGAAACTTATCTTTTTACAGACTTTAAAACTTCTAAACACTAGGGGTGGGAAAAATACTGAATACAGTACACTGTACAATACAGATACACTGAAATATGCTGATATCATATTGACACTTAAAAATGCAGTATCGATCTATTTTACTAACAAAATCTCGTGATATTTCACCATTCTGTGTTACAAAATCTCGCCAGAATTCACAAAAATTTCACGATGTTTTCATATCCTGATATCACATTGACATTTAAAAATGCGGTATCGATCTATTTTACTGACGAAATCTCCAGATCTTTCATTGTTCCGTTACAAAATCTTGCCAGAATTCACAAAATATCGTCAGATTTTATAACAGAATGATGAAATCAGATTTTGTAAGTAAAATAGATCGACACCGTGTTTTAAAATATCAATTTGATTTTGGCATCTGAAAATATCGCGATATTTCAGTGTATCAATATTTTTTCCCACCCCTACTTTTCAAAGTGTTGGAAACGGATAACAAAACTGCTATTTGCAATGACTGCTTATTTTTTTCAGCTTTAATATATCAGTTATCGGCCACATGAGTTTTAAATTATCGGTATATCGGATATCGGCCAAAATTCCAATATAGTGCATCCTTAGTTTTTTATGTCCTGTAGGGAATAAAATATGAGTTTATGAGTTCTGTAAATTACTGCATTCTGCTTTTATTTACATTTCATAAACTATAGTTTATAGAAACAAAGTCTCTACTTGGATCATCACATCTTTATTAAGTTAATCTTTGCTATAAAGATAGAAACATCTAACCTGCATGTGCGGTTGCCGCAGCAGACGGTACAGCTCTTTGGCCTCTTCAGAGCAGCAAGGCGATGATCTGATGTCAATAAGCAACTGCACAAACAATACATTCACATTGTGAAGAGGAAGTCATTGACAGTGATTATGAACAATTCATTAATGTTAATAAACGGACCTGAAGCGACAGTCCTGAAGCATACTCCAGAACCGGTGCTGGGGAGTTTCTCAGGTACCTTTGAAGACATCCATACACCTGAAAACACCATGAACTCGATGAACTCAGTGAGTAAAGCAGCTTGACATAAATATTTCTCCTCATGTAATGTGGACACTTTGTCTAGAAAAAGTGATGACTTGGCTGAAGTTAACCTTTTAAACTGAGGGTTAACACTTGCAGGTGAATCAGAACTGAAACCTTTGTGTGCGTTTTCAGACCTTGAGCAGCGACTGCAGCCAGGGCGAGTTCAGCAGACTGTGGAGGATCTCAGCTCCATCAATGTCCTGACTGACGGAGCGCCTCACCTCCTCAATCACATCTGACAGGATCTGACGCAGGCCTGCAGCACAGTCACCGTCCCGTCACTGAGGAGGCAGCTCACGCTGGGAAGCGTTTGCATGCGTCTTACTCACCTTGCTCTCCAAGCTCAAAGTGGGGGTTTAACACCTGAGCCTCCACCGCCTGCCGCATGGTCTCCAGACCCCCCGACCTCTGACGCTGACCACCTGCTAACTGCTCACTTAGACGGGCGGTGAACCTGAGGGTAAAAGGATTTGTGTCAGAGGACTGGAGGCAAGCTGTTTATCCCTGCACGATTTCTGTTTCCAACAATCCGAACTAGGAAATTTACTAATGCCAATGGATGGATCATCATCAAGACGCCTGCTGCTCACTGGATATTTTCTCTTCTTCAGACTCATACTTTAGTTTAGTGTGAAAATCCCAGCAGATCAGCAGTTCCTGAAACACTCAGACCAGAGGTCTGCAAGCTTTACAACCCAACAAGTCATTTCTGTCCTGATTCCAGCTACATCAGGTGTTCAGCTATGGAACAGCTGCAGGGATGAAATAAAAAATATGTCAAATTATGCTGCATGCATGCTGCATTCAAAGTCACTTAAATGTTCTACTCACAAAAAGTTAGGGAAATTTGTTTTTTCTATGATGTCAGAATGAACCTATAAATCAACAACCTTTCCAGGTGAACTAAATCAGACTTTCTCTAAACTTTTCAATGCACATGTACATCGTTCAATGGTTAAATATTTATTGCATATTATGTTGTTGTTCAAAAAGATTACTAACCACAAAAAAAGACAAAAGTTGTGTGTAAACCGTGACTTGACTTTTAAATTCTTGGTTCAACGGCACCTCATTTCAAAACAGTCCCCTTCATCTTCCTGTTCTTATTTAGACGTCATCAGACCAAGACGAAACCGAACACATGACAAGTTATTGAGACATTGTCATTTTTATGTTGTGGTACACTCACCATTACTGTTAGCTTTTCTTTCAATAAATTGTTTCAGATGGAGGAAATACCACATCATTATTCCAGTTAAATGTCCAACATTCATGATCTAATATCAATAAGTTGTGGACATTTTACATTTTCTTTAAATTATAACCGATGGTATATATCCCTAACTTTTTGTTAATAGTGTATATAGATTAGGAAGAGAGTTTGTATAAATGATGACACAAAAAGACACTTTCTAAGTTAAGACCATTGACTTAAACTAAACTATTCAGTTTAATATTTCACTTAATTAAAATCAGGTCCTTTCCACTATTTCTTTTAGGGATGCACGATATTTTAATTTTGGCCGATATCCGATATGCCGATATTTTAAAAGTCATGTGGCCGATAACCAATACCGATACCGATATTGAAGCTGAAAAAAATAAGCAGTCATTGCAAATAACAGTTTTGTTATCTGTTTCTGAGACTTTGAAAAATAGGGGTGGGAAAAATTATCGATACACTGAAATATCACGATATTTTCATATGCCAATATCAAATCGATATTTAAAAATGCGGTATTGATCTATTTTACTTTCAAAATCTCACGAGATTTCATCATTCTGTTACAAAATCTCACAATATTTCGTGAATTCTCGCAAGATTTTGTTACAGAACGATGTAATATCAGGAGATTTCATTAGTAAAATAGATCGATATACTGACATTTAAAAATGTGGTATCAGCATATGAAAGCATCGCAACATTTTTGTGAATTCTCGCAAGATTTTGTAACAGAATGATGAAATATTGCAAGATTTCATGAATATAATAGATTGATACTGCGTTTTTAAATGTCAATTTGATATCAGCATATGAAAACATTGCGATATTTCAGTGTATCAATATTTTTTCCCACCCCTAGTCTTTAGAAGTTTTAAAGTCTGTAAAAAAGAAGTTTTTGAAGAAGAAGAAGTCTGTTTTTTTTTTTACTTTAGAAACAGCAGGCTGATCAGTTAAATATCGGTTAAATATAGTTGGGTTGGCCGATGTCCGATACTCAGTTTTAAGGCCAATATAGGCTGATACCGATAGGGGGCTGATTATATTGTGCATCCCTAGTTTCTTTGGCATTCACTGTCTCCATGAAGTCCTTAAAAAATGCAACACACTGACCTCAGACTTCTTTATGTCATCATGTCACAACTAAATCCGGCATTAAACATAGTCACACTACATCTTTATATGTCAATCAACAGAAGTTTAAATTAACTGAACGAGCGTGTAGTTAATTAAAGTTGACATGCATTAAAGAGTGCGGCTCCAGCCCCGCCAGTATGAGCAGGGTCAGGGGTTAATGGCACACTTTCATGGCAGCAATGATGTGAATACAGAGACTAATCTCCGGCTGGTGGGTGAAACACCGGTGTCGAATGACATCTGACACATTTCTAGGAAATGATTTAGCTTTGATATCAATATAACCGACTGTTGCTCAAATGATCACGGTGACAAAGAGCTGGGCAACTTCCAGCGGCTTCTACTGCCTGAGTGTAAATAAAACTTTGCAAAGTGTTGCTTAGCGACGACAGGCAGCAGAAACAGGTGTTAGGAAAGCGTTGTGAAGTAAGAGGAGGTAAACACCTGCAGTCACGGAAGAGGAGGAGGATGATCCCTGCGGCCTTCCTCCAGCCTCTCCTCTCTTCTACTAATCAATCATCTTACCTCTCCACCTGAGGGGATTCTCCACGCCTTAACCCGCCACCTCCTGCAGCTTCCAGCTCCACGACAGATGCAGGAAAATCTACATAAATGTGTGAATGTATGCTGGGAAAATATTCCCCTGAGACTGGATGGAGCACGATGCTTTCATCAAGCTATGGGGGAACGAGAGAGAGAGAGAGAGGGCTGTAATCTCCCTCGATCCCTCTTAATCCCGGACAAGTGAGTGGCCTGCGCCTGGCCACCGGAAGCCGGTTCCTCTCTCGCCGGCTGGCTGGTTACGGCGAAGCTGGCAAATCTTCTTAACTCTTTCAGCTGGTGGCTGCAAGCAGGAGGAGCTGTGGGGGGAGTGGGGAGGGAATGTAGGTGTTACTACAGGAGATAAGAGACCTACTTTGATCTGACTATGAGCAAAGTTTTAAAAAACAGCTAATTTGCCTCAACAGGAGATGATTTCAGCTCACAACTCAGATTCTTGGATTAATTCCTGCCACTATGAACAACTCCTGTCTGGTTTAGTCACAGACCACTTTCAGTAAGCAAAAAGGAGCAATTAAACATTAAATTAACTCAAAATATTCACCAGCTTTCAAAATTGTACTCTCAATACATGTACATCCTTGTCTTCAGTGAGTCGTCGATCCGGGTGGATGAACTCCCACTGCTCTGCTTCAGCCCACAGCTGCTCACATAAAGCTTAACAGCAGCTTTAAGCAGTCGTGTTACAGTTTCTGATGTCCTTCAATCAATAAGATGGAGGGAGGTGGAGGGATCCGGAATATTTGCAAGATGGGAAAAATGATCAAGTTGCAGACACTATTGATAGGTAGGCCTATGGAACAGTTTAGGACCACTGGAGAAAAAAAAAAAAAAAAGAATTCTAAGAAAAAGAAAACCAGAATTTTGACTTAATTCTCAGAATTCTGTGGAGAAAAAAATCTGAATTCTGACTAAATTGTCATAATTCGTAGAAAAAAAAGTCAGAATTCGGTCAGAATTCGGAGAATAAAAGTCAGAATTTTGACTTAATTGTTATAATTCTAAGGGGGGAAAAAAGTCAGAATTCTGTGGGGAAAAAGAATCCGAATTTTGACTTGTCAGAATTCTGAAAAAAAAGGGGGGTCAGATTTCAGACTTTTTCCATAAACCATAATTCACCCCTCCAAAAATATATTTTTTTAAAATATTTGGAAAAAAAACAGAAGTCTGAGTTTGTTTTCATGAAAACAATTAACTTTTCAAAAGTAATACATCCACAGAACGTGTAGGTGTGCAGAATATAGTATTAACTTTACTGAAATTTTAAAATAATTGTTGATGTCTACACTGAAGGATTCCTTGCCATTAGCATTAGCACTAGAGTTACTAGGTCAATGGGCTATATGCCGGACTCCACTACTTCCTGAACTTCAAACAGCACCTTTGTTTCCTGTCCTTCATTACTGGACAAACTGATAAATCCAGGTGTGTCTGGCCAGTTACTGAGGTCAGGCACACCTGGATTAATCAGTTTGTCCAGTAATGAAAGACAGGAAGCAAAGGTGCTGGTTGGAAGTTCAGGCAGTAGTGGTGTCGGGCATATTGCCCATTGATCTGTGTAGAAATAACATCTTCCTTGCCTTAAATTTCTCAAATTCACGTGGACCAAAAACGAAGCAGGATGAGGGTGAAAGCCCCGTGGAAGTTGCCGCTTTCCTCCTGGACATGCAAGTTAACCATTTACTAACGCTAATTAACAGTTAACCAGTTTTGTAACATTGATAATGCTAATTGAGTAAGCAAGTGTGAGTGTGCCCCCTACTGGCAGGGAGGAATTAGCTTATAAAGCCAGAATTAAGCCTTTTTTTAGAAATTGAAAAAAAGAAAAAATCAATCTATAATTTGTTTCTTTTTTATGTTTAAAAAAAAGTCAAAATTTTTACTTTTTACTCATAATTCTATTCTTATTCTTCAGTGGCCCTAATATTCTTCCATAGATACTGTAGGTGCACATGACTGTTAAAGGAATTTTTATGAGGCCTATTGACAAAGTTGTGCAATTATTCCGAAATACTGACCTAAATCTGGTCTGCAGCAGTTTTAAAAACTTCTCCTGAGATAAAGTTTGTGGAAAAGACACCACACATTCTCCTGGATGTTCACTGATCATAGTAATGCTGTTTCATCCCACACATATGAGGTAATGTGCCAGGAAAAAACTAATTAATAACATATCCAGAGTAGACCACCTACATACATCGTATGCTCTTATTAGTCTATAACTACAGGAAAAACAAATCCAACTACAACATCAGTGCAAATCACCAACATTTAAGTTAATATTTTGATCAATAATATAACATTTCCTCACCTCTGTCCATTTAACGTCCACTGGAAGTATCTGGAGCCCCATCAGGAAAGTCTGCCTCACACTCAAAAGATCCTCTGGTCTGCAGAAATCTGGATTATCAGGTTTTGGTTTTGCCTTTTTTTTTTTTTTTTTTCATAAACAGACATTCAAAAACGAGTGAAATTGCACTGTGAACAATCTTTTGTTAACCTTAAACTGGAAGGATTTACTGGTCAAAAGGCAACACAAGATATTAAAGCAATATTCATTTTCCTGTTGTAAGAAAAACTAGTTTGGCCATCTGTGCAGCTTCAAGGCTGAACAGTTTAATCTGCTCGTAGCACGATGATGAGCACAGAAAAACTGTAGCGATGAACACAAATAAATAAAAACTAAACAAACAGTGAGAAAAAAATAAAATGAGTTAAAGTAAATAAATAAAATTTCAAAGGGAAAATATATATATTATCTTAAATCTATAGTCACCTTTTGTATCTGTAAATATATCTGTATTTCTGACCAAATAACTTTACTTTATTAAAATGTAACTTGTCGATATCAGCGCTCATCAGCCACTTTCATTATCCCAAAGGTGCTCTAGCTTATTGCCGGGGTTTTACATGTGCAGAGATGAAGCAGGGACCATCAAACAGCTGATTGGCACGAGTTATGTTTGTTTAGCTCAGTGGAAATCTCAGTAAAGAAATGTGAGTGATAATCCAGACACCGTCGCTGCAGCAGCTCTGAGCCATTGGAAAAATAAAGTTTTAGCTCCATCACCATGACAACACTGTTTCATGTGCAGGCCATTGAACCTCAGTGGTTCAGCAGCACAGAGATTAAAGAAGAAAGCAATTTGCAAAGCCCTTTTCTTGACTATGTCTACACCGGTCATGACTGAGTCCATGACATCTGACAATTCAACACCTTCACTTCCTTCAACATCCTTACAAGCGCGATTAAAAGCAGCCACTTGGTTTGACACATTCGCCACATATTGGTAAATGAATATAGGGATGCTACGATTAGTTGCGATTATATCAAAGTAGTCAATTTTTTTTTTTAATTTCTCAATTTTGAAATCACGATTATTCAAACGATTATTTTTTAGTTACATGATGCATTTACGTAGAAGTTGTTGTCAAAAAACACTGTTTTTGATCATTTGCGCGAAACATTCAATTAGACTATAAATATACTATACTACAAATATGTACCTTAGAGCTGTTTTGGTCGAAGTAAATATACAGACCCTTTCCAAAAAATTAGAATATCATGGAAAAGGTGTTTTATTTCCATAATACCACTGAAAAAGTTAAACCTTCATAGATTATAGATTCAGGGCCCACAATTTAAATGATTTTAAGTATTCATTTGTGTATTTTTACATAATTTCGGCTTCCAGCTCATAAACCCACAAAAACAGGAATTTGAAAAATTAGAATACTGTGAAGAAAATCACCATTTACTTCTTAGTTTTTGCAGAATAAAAATAAATTAGGATCACATCAAATCAAAATATGGCACTTTCAAAACGATATGTCAGTCTTCAATACTTGGTTGGGAATCCCTTTGCCTTAATCACTTCCTCGATCAGCCCGTGGCATTGCCTGGAAGTTATGGAAGCCCAGATTTCCTTGATGCCTGCTGTCAGCCCTTCCTTGTTTTTGGGTCTGGTGTCCCTCAGTTTCCTCTTGATAACTCCCATAGATTCTCAATGGGGTTTAGGTCCGGCGAGACTGGCTGTGTGATGGCATGGGCATCAAACCAGGTTCTGGTGCTTCTGGCGGTGTGGGCGGGGGCCAGGTCCTGCTGGAAGATGAAATCTGCATCTCCATACAGATCCTCAGCAGAAGGAATCATGAAGTCCTCTAAAACATTCTGGTAGACTGTTGCGGTGACCTTGGATTTAACCCTTTAAAAACGGAACGGCCGCGGGCGGCCGCTAGAAGTTCCCTGTTAGCATAATCCTGCTTAAACTGCTCTAAAATAAAAACTATAACAGCTAGAACGATAATTTTTTTTTTATTTGAAAACTAAGACTGGCGCCTTTCAAGCTGAGCTGGCGTCGCGAGTCGATGACGTCATCATTTGTCGCTACGTGCGACGCAGATCGGCAATGTAAACACAAGGTGGCGCCAAGAAGTCATAGCAGAGTGGAGGTAAGTGGTCACTGCCAGAGAGACGACGATGGAAAGAGAGACAAAAATGAGGAAAATAAAGCGAGAATAGGTTGTTCTGTCATTTATATTGTGTTTTACTGGTTTTAGCTGGTTTTCAGTAGTTTTTTTTTAATAACAGTTGCTAATTTTAGCATATGAAGTGGCTTAGTTCTACTACAGATCTGCAGCAAGATTAGTGGTTTCTTGTTGTTTTTATGACATTAGTGGCTTAGGGTTTGTTTGTTTTTTTTTAAAGATTTTTTTTATTTTGCATTTAGGCAAGTCTTAGCATAGTTTATATTTACACATTTGGAGTCTGCAGGAAATATTTGGCAGAGCAGGTAAGGGAACTGTGAACCGGCTCTGATGATACCACAAGTTACAGCACACATACTGTGCAGTATTTTCACAAATCGAAAGTGCACCCTGTACATAAAATAACCTCTTCAAAAACAAAAATTAAAAAATATATATTCAAAATAGTTGAGAACTCAACAATTATTCAATCATTTTCTAATTTTATAGTTTTTGTATGTTCATTTCGTAGGTTCATTTCTTATTATTACAATTTTAATAATTTTTCAGCTCTCAATGCAACCTTTTTTGTTTATTTTATATTCTAGGTAAAGCAGCTGGAAATACTCCCATCAACCCAAAGCAAATAAATCTTTATTAGCTCTTATCTTAACTATCATCGCCTTTGACTCTCCCAGCTGATCTCCACTTAGTGTAGGTTTATTTTAATTTTCATTTATTTCTCCTATTTTTTTTTTTTAGTTAGATGTATACTCCGTTTTTGATTTTATATTCTGCTTTTTCATTGCAGTATTACTTCCATTTGTTCTACCTAGCAAGTTGACAATCAATCCTTACCCCAGCCCCCATCCCAAAACAGCGCGCGGCATTCTATTCAGTAAAGTTAAGAAAGCAGAGTTTACCAACACCTGCACTGGACATTGCACCCCAAATCATGACTGACTGTGGATATTTCACACTGGACCTCAAGCAGCTTGGTTTCTGTTCCACTAGACTTTCCATTGATATGCTTGGACACAGCACTCTGTGAACAGCCAGCCTCCTTGGTTATGAACTTTTGCGGCTTACCCATCCTATGGAGGGTGTTAATGATGGTCTTCTGGCCAGTTGTCAAGTCTGCAGTCTTCCCCATATTAACCGAACAGACAATTGAACCAAACTGAAGCAATTTATTAACACCTGGGGAAACCTGTGAAGGTGCTTTGAGTTTAGTAGATGATTAGTGAGTGACACTCAGTTTAAAACATTCATGTCCTGCAAAATTTGGGCTGATTTCTTCACAGTATTCTAATTTTTGAATTCCTGTTTTTGTGGGTTTTATGAGCTGGAAGCCCAAATTATGTAAAAATAAACAAATGAATACTTGAAATCATTTAAATTGTGGGCCCTGAATCTATAATCTATGAAGGTTTAACTTTTTTAATGGTATTATGGAAATGAAACACCTTCTCCATGATATTCAAATATTTGGTAAGGGTCTATACTTAAAATATTAAATAAGGCATAAAATAACATAAATGTATCCAAAATAATACATGTGTCCAGCTGTTCTTTAATTTCTCTATTTTTGAAAAATAAAATAAATATACCTATTTACTGTATACAAAAAATATTCCAAAATAAGCTTTAGTGCAATGCTACACCAGTCCAAATCTAACATTTTTTTTTATTAATGACACCCAACTTATTGTATGGGTGAGAAGCCACTGGAATGAATTTTGACTTTACACAATTTCTGAAAATTATTCGAAAGAAAAATGGCAAATAAATCGTGTGAACTCGATAATTTAAGTTTGGAGATTGTGTGACACAAAAATTTAAATCACGATTAAATTTTGATTAAGCAGTCATTGCAAATAGCAGTTTTGTTACCCGTTTTCAACACTTTGAAAAATAGGGTTGGGAAAAAATATCGATACACTCATGATATTTTCATATACCAATATCAAATTGATATTTAAAAACGCGGTATTGATCTATTTTACTTACAAAATCTCACAGATATGTCATCTCACGATATGTCATGAATTCATTCAGGATTTGTAACAGAAATATCGCGAGATTTCGTTAGAAAAATAGATCAATATTGCATTTTTAAATGTCGATATATCAGCATATAAAAATATCCCAAATTTTTGTGAATTCACGTGAGATTTCATAACAGAACAATAAAATATTGCAAGATTTCGTTAGTAAAATATATCAATACCGTGTTTTTAAATGTCAATATGATAGCAGCATATGAAAATATCGCAAAATCTTTGTGAATTCTCACAGACTTCGTAATAGAACGATGAAATATTGCAAAATTTCGCTTTTAAAATAGATCGAACCGTGTTTTTAGCACATGAAAAATAAAATTTTTATGAATTCACGTGAGATTTCATAACAGAAAAATAAAATATTGCAAGATTTCGTTTGTAAAATAGATCGATACCGTGTTTTTAAATGTCAATATGATATCAGCATATGAAAATATCGTGATATTTTAGTGTATCAATATTTTTTGCATGGTTGTGTTTTGGATCTTAGTCAGCTGGTAACTGAAAAGGCTCTCGGCCAATCATGGGAAACCTGAGAGAACCAGCATGCAACGTGCAGACCAGTGCAGACTCATGACTGTTACAGCAGCAGTAGAGGCGAGTCCCCCGTGTGTGTGCAGAAGGCTTGAAGGGTTTGGGTCTACACTAGTCTGGTGCTGTGGATAAACTGGTACTCAGCTTGAAATAGTCCCTGTGTCACTGAATGTGTGCAGTTCTGCCTCCATTTATCCGTTCACTACAGTATGATAGATTCATGTGAATGTGTGTTAAAAATTGTGGAAATGGGGAAATGTATTTTCTAAAATATCTTATTAAAAAAAGCAGTACTTCTGCAGACCCCTTGCTGTAGACCTCTGTTGTATTAAATAAAATTTGAAGTTTGCTGCCATGGCAAAAAAAAAATAAGCAAGAAAAATTTACTTTTTCCATTTTCAGACTAGAGATCATGACAAATATGTAATTTGTCGTATTTTAACCTCTGAAATTATAAAAGAAAAATGAAGGAAACCAAAGATCATTATGCAGCACGGTTATTATGGTCAATTACAAACAAACAAAAAAAAAAACTAAAACTAAAATTGAAAAAACATTTTCGTTAAATTAAAAAAAAAAAAAAATTACAGTTAAAAACTAACTGAAACTGTATTGTGTCTTTACAAAACTAAAATTATCGCAAAAACATTCTTGGTTTTAGTCTTTGTAAATTCATTTAATAAATAAGCTTTTTGGGTTGATAATTCTATTTAATCTATATACTTTGCTCTACCGGTTTTACTCTGAGTGACTTTCAGATTATTTTGAATGTCACACCAGACAAATACCAATAATTTACACACAAAAAAAGAAAAAACACTAATACTAACACTGAAACTAATACAAACTAAACTTGAACTAAGCATTTTCCAAAAAATCAAAACTTGTAAAAACTAGCAAACCTGCTCAAAAAACGAACTAAAAATAACTGAACTGAAAAACAAAAAGTCAAAACTAAATAAAAGCTGAAACTAACTAAAAATCCAAAACTATTAGAACCTTGTTATGCAGACATGAAAATAGAAGAAAACTGTCTCACTCTCTGGTGGAGGAAAAAAAAGACAAAAATCTAAATGTGTTGACAGAGCCACAAACAAATTTATTGCCCTTTGTAGTTATTTTAAAGTTCAACACACTGAAAAGGACGAGAACGACAGAGTGAAGTCAGCGACTCACATCCGGACGTACGAGGTTCAGTCAGTTAACAGATCAGTTTATGAGCTTCAGTTTCTGATAACAGTCAGAGAAACCGTCGACCATGTCAGCTTTCAGTCTTATGAATGGCACTTAACTCCAGTTCCAGCTCTTGGATCAATATAGCACTTTAAAGTAACCGTCACATTAATCTGATGAATATTTACCAAACAGGAATACATAACAGTCTTTGTTCACCATTTTTCTCTCTGCGTGATTTCTGTTGCTGCTGGAAAACAGCAGCTTCACCTCTGACCTGATGGATTTCTCCTATCAAACTGCCTCAGGACACAAAAGCCGTCCGCGGCATTTAAAAGAGAGAATCCCTTCTTAAGCCTTTTCACAAACTGGCATGAGTGACGTAAAATGCAACAATGAGAACAGTTAGCGTTAACAGATGGTGCAGAGCTTTGAGCTGCTTCTGCAGCCGTGTTTGCAGTAAGCCGACCGTCTTTCCGGTGAAGAATGAGGAAGTATGTGGTTTAAAATCAAGCAGGTTTTGACTTTTGATAACAGGTTAAGCTAGAAATAAGTGGTCACTGCCCTGGAAATACATGAATAAGATCATGCATTTTTTTTCCTCTTTATAGCTTGAGATTATGTAAAACTGTTAATGGTCTCCTTTATATCTGCTTGTTTCGTGCCTGCCTGTAATCATGTTTTATTTTATGCGTTTTTCCAATTTTTCTTCAAGAGCACAAACCGAATGCAATACATTTGCAGTTATTAGGCTCCGACACGCCAAAGCAGCCTTCAGATTGTCTAATAAAATCCCTTCCACCAACAGTGGGAGCTTAAATCTTCATTTAGAGCCAAAACTCCTTCAATTAGTCACATTTCATAGCAACATGTCACATTGATTTCACTCTAACGTATGATTTACAGTCACAGTCAAGTCTGTTTACATTTATCCGAAGCATGCTGTACATTACTTTATGTGTGTGAAGCATGGCCGAAATTACACACAAACATTTATTTAACACTGATTTTGTTCCTTCAGTGAAGCTGCAGTTTGAAAAAGCTTCCATTAGGGGGCAGCAATGAGCACACTGCAGTTTGATTCACCACAATGAAGGAACAAACTTCTAACCATGATTTACTTCATAAAAAAAAACAAAAAACAACATGTGCATCTCAGGACATTAAGATTAGATTATTTTTCAGTTTCATGTGAAAAAGAGAATCCTCTAGAGGAAGAAAAATGAGGTTCGGCGCTTCCTCAGACTGATTAGCTCCCCATCAGGCCACCTGGTCCGTGACATAATCGTCTTGTTTTACCCGACTCGGTCCACATCAGGGCTCAGAAGCGGCTCATCTCTGGCAGGATAATGTGCACCTTCATGATCAGTGATGAAAAGGCTGGTGGAAGTCGGTAAGAGAGGAGGGAGGCAACTCCATCTCCATGACAACAGTGGATCTGCTCACATCCGTCACAACCTGACACTGCCACTGGCTGCTGCAGGGAGGAAGAGGAAGAGGCAACACCTTTGTCTTATGTGATCTTCTCGTGCTGGATCTGGTAGTAGCAGGCCTGGAGGTGGAGAACGAACGGGTCAGTGAGCTGAGAAAATGAAATGGGAGAAATGCTGAGAAATGGGCGTGCGTTACCTTGAGGGTGGTGAACATGATGCCGTGCTCTCCGTGCTGAACACAGGGATCCATCAGGTCCTCGATGAGGCTGACCTCTGAACCCAAGTTCCTGATTCTGAGGGAGAAAAACAGATTAAGCAGAAAAACTTCAAAGGAAATATGCTTTTTCTTTTCTTTTTTTTAAATGATCTGACCGAGCTCGCAGCACCACGTAGAGGAAGACGGGGAAGAGGTCATCCATTGACCACAGGAAGTCCTGCTTCAGCAGCGACTGCACCTCCTGCGTGATCTCCTCGAAGGTGAGCTGGATCACCTGCAGCTTGTCTGACGGGGTGAACGTTGTGCTGCAACGAAACAGCGAACCCCGATCAGGATCACGATGCGTTGCTTTGTTTCTCCTCATTTTCATTCAGGATTAGTGTTGTCACGATACCAGAAATTCAGTAGTCCATGAATGTCCACGGTACTCAACACCAAATTCAATACCACAGTCCCCCAAAACACAACAAAAAATCCCCCGTAATCCACTTTTATGAAATTATTCACCTTTTTACTACAAAGAAACCTTGAAAATCTACCTGCGGTGGTGTTTTGCCTTCAAATTTGACAACAAATGTGCTTTTGTCACTATAATAAATAAAGTTTCATCAACCATGACACCAAATAAAACATGAATACAATAGTAAAATAGGTCTGTAATGGCATGAAGCCTTCAAGTATTTGAAAGAAAACAAACACTGTGTTCAATGCTTTTCATCAGCACTGAAAATACCAGCAGCCACAGATCTAAACATTTTTATATAATTAACAAAGTTTCAACAAACACAACAGGAAATTATAGGATAAAAGATAACACCACACATGTGTGAACACACTTGGAGTGAAGCATTTTAAGGCAACGTCGTATTGATTCACAGACATAATGGTGATGGATCACCCTCCAAGAACACTATATACTATATAGAAGAATACTATATATGATTTTATATGCTATACATATACATAAAGTAGGGCTGTCAAAAGATTAATCCTAAATTAATCCCATTGCCATACAAAATTTTTTTTTTTTTTAGGACCGCTATATGCAGAAAATACATTAACATTTGTTTTACAACTTAAAGGTACAGCATGTAAAAATTGAAGGTCAATGGCAGAAAAATATGATATATAATTCATAACTGTATATTTATTGATGTGTAATCGCTGCACTAGAATAGCTGTTATATGTTTATTTTCGTAGAATGAGTCATTTATATCTACTTGCTGGGCGGTGCACATATGGAGGCTGCCATATTTGTTCCACCATTTTCACTACGGTGTCCTTTAATGGTCAAATCAATGTGTGTGTAGTGAGAATCCTCTGAACTTTAAAACTGTTGTACCAGCTTTATTTAATGGGAGTTAGAGACTGTTTGGGATTAGTAATGCTTTAAAAGACATAAAAAAAAAATAGTTACCATAGTCCAGTCATAGCTACACCTGAGACCACTGGATCCACTCACTGATGAAAACATATTTTTGCCTGGGAGAATTTTAGCTACTAAAGGCCACTGTACTTTCACAACAGTGCTGGAATATGAAGTCATTTGAAAGAAAACATCTTTTCCTTCAAATACCCATCTTTACCACTAGATGTCAGTAACTCTTACATACTGTACCTTTAAAGGCTACAACCGAGCCAGAAATCTGTGAGTTAGTCCAGGACTCAGACCTGAAATTCAGTTTCACATTAAGACAGTTGTGAAGTCAGCCTGCGCAGCATTCTGGACTAAACTGCCGCCGTCTGAAGGACTTTAGGGAGACATGTAAGGACAGGGTTTCAGTAGTCTAGTCTACTAAAGATAAATGCAGAATTCCTGGTGAGACACCTTTCATCCTAAATATGTTCTAGAAGTGATAAGAGTAATGTCATTAATCACAATTAATCTTTTGACAGCCCCAATATACAGTTTAATTATATTCAAAGAATGGTGGTCCACCACTCCTAAATGATTGTAGAGGAAACATGCCCATATATGGCTCCCTGTTCTTTTTTTTTTCTCCGACATGTGGTGGAGCAGCAGCCCCAGCTGCACTCTGAGGAGACATCTTCGCTGAACTGTTTGGCAGATGAACACCACTCTTATGCGCGGTACCTCTGGTACCATGAAAATACAGGTGCCGACAGTGCAACATTACCGCTGGTACCGACTTGGTAGCAAAGTACTGAGACAACACTATTCAAGATTCAGTTTGTTTGTAAAATGTTTGGTTGAGTGAAGGTGTACCTGATCTGCTGCAGCGTTTCCACTGCTGAGGCAAAGCAGACATCCTTAGTGCTCGAGATGACCTGCAAAATCACAATCAACAGATTACCACATTAATTCAGTTGATGCAAAAAGAGCTTTTAGTGCTCATGAATAATCTAAATAAACTATAGAGAGGGTGTCCCTTTACAATGAGTGACTTTCAGCTTATCTAGAAAACTTTGTCGTTTTCATAGAGGGGATCGGCCCACATCTACCCGTTTACTGTACAAAGATGCAGCATAACTGTGCATCTTTTAGAAAAGTTATGGCTTTTTTCAAACCCCTTCATGAAAACTCAAGTGTCCCAGCTTTCCACCAGCCCTTGAACATATCATGTATTTGTGGATTAATGAGGAAGTGAGAGTATGAAGAGTCTAAAAACTCCAAACACAGCTGAGGCTGAGCATCATCATGCATCAGCAGGTCTCCCTGCAGCAGCATAGGGTCTGATGATGGGTCTGAGGATCTCATCCCGGTACCTAAAAGCAGCCAGGGTACGTCTGGCTAGCACATGGAGGTCTGTGCGGCTCTCTAAGGACATGCTTCTCCAGACCATCACTGACCCAAACCGTTGTTTTTCAATTTAAAATGACAAAGAAAGCAAAGTATAATGCACCAGAAAAAGGATGGATCTATACTTTTCTATACGGTCCATGTGATAGACTACAGATTATAAACTTCTTTTAAAATTATTCCTCTTACTTTTGTTCATGTTTGAGATATTTGGGGTTTTAAACCTAAAGTAAAAGGGTTTTGAACTTGAGATGTTAAAACTGTAATTCATCTTGTTTTAATTTGTTATTTACAGAGCAGAAATCTGTTAAATAACTAAACTAGATCCTTGGAGATGTAGCAGGGAAAACAAACTAAATAAAATAATGGTCACAATATGTTTGATATTTACAAAACTAACAAGACAATAACCAATTATAAAAAAAAGGAATACCTGTTGCTTTTCTCCTGGAGTAGGTAGGGAAGCAGGGATGAAAACAGGCCAAAACTTTCTGAAAATGAGACAAAAAGCAGAAGACGTTAGTGATCTGCCTCCTCTGCAACGACCTGCTCTCAGCTGCACGTCGGGACGTACTGCTGGACGCCCAGGAAGGCCAGCAGGGCGAGGTCGGGCTGCTTGTTGAGGCGAAGGACGCACTCCCAGTACACGTCGTCCTCCTTCTCCTTCTCCAGCGCATAGAGGGTGAAGAGCGGCGGGTAGAGGCGAGGCAGCAGGACGGGCAGCAGCAGCGCCGAGCTGCTCACCACACGGCTGAAACACAGAAGGAAGGTTGATGTGACCCGCATCAGAAGCGCTGACAAGACGACAGGTTTCAGTCTGAACCTGGGTTTGGGTGAGTCCAGGGGGGCGTCAGCGGAGGCGGACTCCTGCTCATCCCGGGGGTTGGTGGTCGGTTCAGCTATCACACCGCCCTCTTCTGGCAGGTCAGGGAACAGAAACCTGCAAAGCATTCACAAAATCATCAGTCAGAAATACATCTTTTAAACCACAAACAAACATTATTTCACAGTTGGCTTGCTTGAGATCTTGTATATTTGTTCTAAAACCTGCAAATACAAAAACTTTCTGTTTTTTTTTTAACGACAAACAACCTGACGATCTGGAAGATGCGACTGAGGTAAGACTTGATCTCGTTGACAGCCTGAGGCAGGAGCCGACGGTTCGCTCCGACACCCACGTAGGTCATCCTGTAGACCGCCACCAGGGTCTCAACCAGCCGGCCCAACGGGTGGAGGGGGGTGTCACAGGCCTGCAAGGAAGAGGACAGTCTTTCAGTCCGAGCTGCTCTGCTTCACGGAATAAGGAGCAGAAAAACCACTCAGATGTAACATTTACTTTACATGGGAAAATACTGATTACTGTAAAAGATGACTCGCTTTTAATCCATTAGACGCATTATAAACCAGCATAAACTGGTACTGCACTTGTTAAATCATGAATTAACAGGGATTAACCCCATTGTTTTTGGAAAGCTAAATTTAATTTTACTCGCCATACCCAAGCTTGATTATTGTCAGACTTACAGAATCAAGAAATTACCTAAATATAATCTGCCTGACAACAGGAAGTCAACTTAAAGATCTGAAAAGCAACATAACATGAAGCAGAAACTCATGAATGATCTTTGATAGTGTAGCTTTATGGCTACATGGACTGTGCAATATTTCCCTTCAGGGTTGCAGCCAAAGACGGGAAAAAAGGGAAAAAAAAGGACGTAGTATCCGCCGTTATGCAACTCTGCTACAGGCTGAGGCCTTCCTGGGAACAAGCAGGGAGTTAACTATTAGCCTCCACGGCTAAAACCAGCCCACAGTCTGCCACCTGACAATCAAAAGGACACGCCCCTAACTATGTGTAATTTCAATATTAAATAACATCTAAATGGATGAGTTATAAAAAAATTCACCCTCCTCACAGTTGACACGAAGGCAAATTTAACCTATTAAACATAAAATGACTTGTTGAACCAGGCTGTAAACATGTTTATCTCTGCTGTGAAGTTGTCCTTTTTAACATGGGAGTCTATGGGGATTTGCTCTGTTTTGGAGCCAGCCCCTAGTTGATGAAGAGAGAACTATAATCACTAGGAGTGCACGATAATTATTGGCCCGATAATTATCGGTCTGATAACAGAGAATTATTATGTGATTCCGATAAGTCCAATATCATGACAACTTGCTCCGATAACATGTATATTATTGTCTCCACTCACTCACTCAGACGTAAAACTAACAGCATCTTAGAGAAAGAGCATCGTGCCATCAGTCAAACACGGTGGCGGTAGTGTGATGGTCTGGGAGGAATGTCTGGATATCAGTTTAAGTTTCGGAGCAGCCTTGTCAAAGTCTGAACCTAAATCTGACTGAGATACTGTGGCATGACCTTCAACAGGCTGTTCATGCCTGAAAACTCTCCAATGAGGCTGAATTAAACAATTCTGCAAGAAGACTGTAAATATTACCAGTTATTAGTTTTACTTCCTGATACAGCATCAGGCTGGTTCGGATAGCTTTCTTTCCCTTAGTGAATAAAATCATCATTAAAAATTGCTTTCTTATTCACTCAACTTAACTTTGAGTGAGATTAAAATTTATTTGATGATCTGAAACATTCAAATGTGACAAATACAACCCCCCCCCCCCCCCAAAAAAAAGTATCTGAGGAGGCTAATGCTTACTCCCTTGTTTTTAATGTGAAGTACTTTACTATACCTTGATGAGGTAGAGGCGGATAGTGTGGTATCTCTCCATGGTGATCGGCCCTACATGCTGAGGAATGACCTCCAGACTCTCCAGGGTTTTGCTGTGACTCCGAGACAACATCTCTGGACTGAGAGACACATTTATCTAACTTTAATTGCTAATTTTCTGGTTTTTGAGATTAAAATGAAAACATTTACATGTGTGTACCTGTCCTGGATGTGTTGCCGGTTGGTGGTGAGGGCCACGGCTATGTTCTCCCAGGCTTTCTGGCTTTCTCCCTGAGCCGGTGCTTCGCAGCCCAGCTGCCGCCAACACTCCTCGAACACAGCGTGCCACTTATCCTCCGCACACACACACATGCAGCCCAGCTTCCTACCAGTCACGTAAAGTAGACAAATTACCGCAACACGGCTACGTTAAGTGACTTAATTATCAGACCGCGTGAGCTTACACGGCTCGAGCTTTATCCTTGTCAGCGTCGAATAGATGGGGCTTGAAGTAGGAGCCTGTAACTTTGAGGCCAGAGCCCCATTCACCGTTAAAGGAGCCCTCCAGATAGTCCCCGTTCGCCATGGTCAGCACGCCCTGATGAAGACACAGGAAGTTGATTTTCTCTGGATACTCAGATATGCTCATTCAGTTACAATCAGTCACCTTTCCATTGAGGGTCCAGTCGTCAGAGAACTCCCCCTCATAGGTCGTGTCGTCCTCTGACAGAAGGATCCCAGTGCCCTGAAAGACAGAAAATCTCTTAGTAAGCAAGCGGGCGTTTCCATCATGCACTTACTTCTTATAAGAACAGAAACTCACCATCATCTTATTGTCTTTGAATGATCCTTCATAGTATAAACCGAACTGGGTGACGACGACCCCAGTGCCCTGTCTCAGGTGGTCCTGCCACATGCCCATATACTTTTCTCCTCTGAGAATAATGCAACGGACAGTCAAATATGACCCTTAACCTTGAGGAATAAAGATGCCACGTCTAGCAGAGGGAGTAGTGAGCATACTTTGTGATGTCATCGAAGACTCCATAGCCCGTCTTCTTGTCCTGCAGCCACTGACCAATGAAGACGCTGGGAGAGGAAGTGTTCAGCTTGCCGCTGCGCAGCATGCCGTGGCCGTGTCGCATCCCGTCCTGGAACGATCCGTCGTAAACCTCGCCGCTCGTGTACCTGCAGTCAGACTGAGATGGATCACTATGTTCTTACAAAACAGGAGCTCTCTCATCTTTAAATTTTTCCCTTTTTCCAAGAATCTGCAACTCTTCCTGACTCGAATGTGAGTTTAAACTCACAGTTGTTTTTGTCCCCAGCTTGTTTTTAGAGAAAATACAGTCGTCCTCAAAATTATTTATACCCCCAAATTAAAGAAGGAAAAAAATGAGCAGTCAGTGAAATAAAATGAAACTGACCAAAGTAACAATAAATAAAAATCTTATGAAAATTATGACATTGATTTTGAATTGTGGTTTGAAAGAAAAATCAAAAACAAAGACACACAAAATATAAACAAGTAAACAAGCATGATGGGGCTCCGAAGCTAAAATTTTGTTGAGCAACACTTTGCAATCACTGCAATCAGGTGTTTTCTCTAATGCACTTGTAAGCAGTTAAGTAAGCAGTTTCCAATCAAATTCACTTGTTTCTACTGCCCCCAAGTGGCCACAAATGTTACTGCAAGTTAGGGAAAGGCATATCAATACCCTGGGGTCAATACTTCAATACCAGAGAGACAAAAAATCAAAATCTATACTTTTTTTGAGTATCGCAATACCACTGCACAGAAAGTCACATGATTTAATCTTCACGATGAGAAAAGCCGTTTTGCTGGCAGCAATATCTCTCTAAAATAAAGTCATTTCTGTCTTTATAAATGAAAAAACAGGGTGCAGGAAGAAAAATGACAGAATTTTCCTTCAATTTTTAGTCTCGCTCACCTGTATGTTCCCAGGCCGTGCATTTTGCCATTTTTCCATTGACCTTGATAGTGATCATTCTTGTTGAGCATCTTATTTGGAGCCACAAATTCCCCAAAGCTGCACAATCCATACATACATACATAAGAATATGAAGAATCTCTGAATAAAAGGTGTTATATTAAAGTAAAAGGCAGTACTCACCCATCTTCCAGTCCGTTCTTGAACATCCCGGTGTATATTCTCCCATCAGGCCATTTTAAAACTCCTCTGAAGTGAAAAAGAAAGTCACTACAAACATAAAATCAAAAATACTTCATATTTAGATCGACGGCGTGGATGTCCAACCTGCCGTGAGGCTTGCCAGTGAGCCAGCGGCCTTCGTACGTTGCCTCCTTCAGCCGGCCGTCTTTATAAAAAGTGTAGGACGCCGTCCTGGAGATGGGAGGCTCTGACTTCTGTGCTGAACCACCCGATGCAGCATCCTGCCCCGGCCCAGTCAGCGCCTGATCCACCGCCTGGTTGATGGCACGAAGCCACTTGGACTATGAACAAAAACATATTCCAAATAAGTTTCACTGCAAAAAAAAAAAGAAAAAAAAAAAGTGCTTTTAACAGAGATCAGATGTCTGTATTTTAAATATTTACCTTCTCTATGGGAGAAGAGGCCAGCAGGGTAAACGTCTCCTCGGGTGTGATCACCTTTAACCCATGTCTACACACGTAAATACAAACAAAATACACACATGCAACAAAAATGTTTAATCCTTGGTGGAGGTCTGCCCACTCTGAGCGCTTTTCTAGTTTTCAATATTCAATGAATTATATATATATAAAATGTAAGTCAATTTAAATCTAATGCAGAAACCCCCCTTACAAAATTTATTAAATAGTCAAAAAGTTCACAGAATATATAACAATATAGTTCTGGGAGATTTTACAATCATATTTACTGATGATAGGTAAGGGTGTCACGACTGGGTATAAAAGAAGAAGTCAGCAAAAGTTCAATTTTTCTATGTAACCTCATAACTTAATGCAAAACTCAGCCAAAAAACCCAACTTTCCCCCAAAATATTTCTCAAGGCAAGATGGTGAAGAACTCTGGTTTTTATGTACTCTATGTACAGACGCTGAAGCCCCTAATTTGAGCCCCTGCCTGTGACCTTTTTCTTCAGGTCATCCTGTTCTCTATAGCTATGTTTACATGAACAACATAACTCATCTGTCCGACTGAAATCTCTCCGATCAGAGCTTTCAGCTGACATGTTTACATGGACAGTGGAAAAGTGATCCGATAGGTTGTATTTACTTGATGGACAGATATGCTTGTAATGGCATTTGCAGCACACATCTGGCACTAAGAAATACAAATTCAGCTATTTTTTATTATTCTTATTTTGAGAAAAGACAACCTAAGCTTCACTTCTAGAAGTCTGAAGCTTTTCTTTGATTCCCAGACCTGTAAAGCCTTTCAATTCAACACTAAAATGATTAAACTGAAACAGACTCACAGGCCGGCGTCCTCCTCTGGGATGGGCTCCACCCACAGCGTGGCCAAGGGAAAGATGTGATGGGTGGAGAACTAAACACCAGTAAACCGGGAAAGAGGAAGGTGGTGACAGAAACAGATGATGAGAAAAACAGTGGTAGAAAAAAAGAGGGGAGAAACTAAGAGTGAGCAACCATAAAGGAGAGAAACATTATTATTAAACAAAGACATTTGACCACAGAGAGACCACGAAAAAGCTCACAAACAGGTTAAACATTCTCTAAAATCAAACAGCTCATAATCAACAAAGACATGTTTTTCAGAAAGGTTTAAACGCAGCAAGTTTGAGAAGAAGTTTCTCCATTTTAACATCAAAACTGCGCATGTTTTAAGCAGAATCACGCTGCACTTCAGCACAGGTTTTATCAGTATGGAGGACAACATGAAATGTGGACAGGACAGAAAATGCTGGAAAACAGTTCAGTAGGTGGTGGCCATGCTGTTGTAATGCCATCTGTACATGACTTGTCCCAGCAGCTTATCTTCATCTCATTACACCAAAACACACATTAATAACACGTGACTCAACCTTACCTGCATCCAGGCTCTAAATTAACCCCCATCATCCCCTCAGATGTGAGTTAAAATTGATTTATTGGTCAAAACCTTTAATTTTCAGGATAAAACATTTTTAAGGTGGAAACTATGACAAAACATTAAACTGCCCAAAAATAAAGACAATTAGCAAAAGACAGAACTATTGAATGAAGCATTAATTTAGGGATGCATGATATTGGAATTTTGGCCGATATCCAATATGCCGATATTTAAAAACTCATGTGGCCAATAAATGATATTGATACAGATATTAAAGCTGAAAAAAATAAACTGTCATTCCAAATAGCAGTTTTTGTTATCCAACACTTTGAAAAATAGGGATGGGAAAAAATATTGATACACTGAAATATCGTAATATTTTCATATGCCAATATCAAATTGATATTTTAAAACGCGATATCAATCTATTCTACTTACAAAATCTCATGATATTTCATGAATGGTCACGAGATTTCATAACAGAATGATGAAATATCACAACATTTTGTCAGTTAAATAGATCGATACCACGTTTTTAAATGTCAATATGATATCAGTTTCTGAAAATGAAGCAAAATTTTTGTGAATTCTCGCAAAATTTCATAACGGAATGATGAGATATTGCAATATTTCATTAGTAAAATAGACCGACACTGCGTTTTAAATGCCAATATATCAGCATATGAGGATGTTGCGATATTTCAGTGTAGATATTTTTTCCCACCACGTAGTCTTTAGAATTTTTAGTCTGTAAAAAAGAAGTTTTTGAAGAGAAGAAGTGCCCCCCCCCCCCCCGTTTTGAATTAACAGAAATAACTGTTTTGCATTTATAATACTAAAATGCAATTTTCCCGCCCCTTTTAATATTCTCCTTTATGTTGAGTTTAAATTTTAGCTAATCTGCAAATGTTTTGTTAAACAACATCATGCAACTTGTTGATCCAAATGAATTATCGCTTACAGTTGACTCGAGATTTAAAAAGACTACCATTACGGATTTTTTTTGCAGCTTTTTAAAAGCAATACCTGTGGAGAGAAAAGAAGGGGAAACTTTCTTTATCTACACCTGAGACTCACAGTTGCTTAAAAATAGAAGAACAAACTTAAACCATGAGTCCGCTTGTCCCCACCAGCTTCCTCTTTTTACGTAACCAGCTGCTGCGGGAACTTGAACTACCTGCAGGGGTTTACATGTCTAAAAAAGCCACAACAGCTGGATGTTTCGCTCTTGTTGAACCACGAGTAAGCGAGCGCAGGTCAAGGCAGGGGGTCAAACAATCAGGACGTCGGGGGACAGAAATGTGCAGGATAACCACATGACTGGTGCAGACCAGAAAGGATAGGAAGGCGAGGAAAAGGAGACAAACAGGGAGCGGGGGAGGGATACTGCTTTGAAGAGGTGAACTAGAAACTGTTGGTTTAAATGACAAATTCCTCATTTCAATTAGGGATGCACGATATTGGAATTTCGGCCGATATGCCGACGTTTTAAAACTCATGTGGCCGATAACCGATATCGATACCGACATTAAAGCTGAAAAAAAGAAGCAGTCATTGCAAACAGCACTTTTGTTATCCGTTTACAACACTTTGAAAAATAAGGGTGGGAAAAAATATCGATACGCTAAAATATCCCAATATTTTCATATGCCGATATCAAATTGATATTTAAAAACGCAGTATCGATCTATTTTACTTACAAAATCTTGCAAGATTTCATCTTTCTGTTTCAAACTCTCTCTCTCTTTTTTTTTTTTTTTAAAGACTTTAGAAACACCGGGCTGATCGGTGAAATATCGGCGGGGTGGCCAATGTCCGATACTCAGTTTTAAGGCCGATATCGATAGGGGGCCGACTATATCGTGCATCCCTAATTTCAATAATAAAAATACCAACAGCCAGAAATTTCTTTAACTTTATATGTGAAGGATTGGCTGCAAAAAGATTAAAAAGGATTAAACCGCAGTTTTGGTTGGAGTCAGTTCATCCTCCCATACAGTTTCCCAAAGGTGGAGAGCAGGCAGAGGGTGGGGATGGGAAAGGGCTGAGTATCACTGGAAACTTTTCAATGACTTCTAAATGTCACCTGAATCTATTTTTTGTCAATAGAAGTGTTTAGTTTAAACAATTAGGACCCTTTTTTTAACACTAAAGCTCATCCCTGTGATTGTTTGCTGAGCTGTTGAGCACGAAAACTTCCACAACTACCAACACCAACAGGAAGGAGACACCCAGCTGCTGTAGCATCGTGTTATACAGTCACTTTACTGGGTCCACCTGTTTAGTTGCACAAGAAACTGAAGCTACAATTCACACAGACTCACCAGAACTGGTAATAGAAGATGGAAAAATATTGCCTGGTCTGATGAGACCACAGCAGGATGATGCACCATGTCACAAAGCTTAAATCATCAGTTCACTGCACTCCAACAGCCTCCACAGTCACCAGATCTCAGTCCAACAGAGCAGCTTTGGGATGTGGTGGAACGGGAGATTCGCATCATGGATGCAGCAATTGTGTGATGCCATCATATCAATATGGAGCAAAATCTCTGTGGAATGTTTCCAACACCTTGTTGAATCTGTGACACCAAAAATTAAAGCAGTTCTGAGGGAAAAAAGTGGGTCCAACTTGGTACTAACAAGGTGGACCTGATAAAGTGGCCATTGAGTGGAGATTTTGGTAATAATTAAAACAAATGCTTACAACACTGAATTATTTCTCCTACTTCTTACAATGCCTTAAAATAAGGCAGCAAACAGCTCAAAAAGAACCATTAAGCACCTTGATAACTTTTGGATCATTAGCAGTGTGTAGAGATGGGCTATAAGGTTTGAGCCTATAAAAATCTTTTTTTTTTTTTTTGGGCTTGGAAAATGAGTCTCCTTTTCCTCCCCTCTGTCTAAAAGAAAAGTACAACAATTACTTGTTTTTAATTGATGTACAGTCATCCTCAATTCATCCCCAATTAGAGAAAAGGCTAGATTCACAATAGTAATTTTAAATAACAAGAAATTAAATTAACATATAATAAATAAAAAAATCTACAAAATTATAATTTAGTGAAAAGAAATATTGCTTTTGAATTGTGGTTGGAAATAATAATTTTGTTTTATTGAATATATTTTAGTCTGTTTGTTAAATGTTGTTTTTTTTGTTAGTTTTATACTATCTTATCCCTCCTGCAAAGCGTCTTTGAGCTCCTGTAAAAGCGCTCTATGAAATGAAATGTATTATTATTATTATTATCATTGTTATCATTATCGTTATTATTATTATTTAAGCTGAACATAGTCATTTAAAAAATCAAAGAACTTGCATGTTAATGGCAGGAAAATTTTTATTCTCTGATTTTTAAGATGCAATCAAATATCTCATAATTCTGACTTTTTACAAAAATAAAGAAAAAAATTGAGTTTTTTTTTTAAATTTCAGATAAAAAGTCAGAATTCAGGTAAAAAGTCAGAATTCTGACTCTAAACTCACAATTCTGATTAAATTTAGAATTCTGACTTTTTTTTTCCTTAGTATTGTATTTTTTTTCCTTCAATGGGCCTAATACTCCTCCACAGTAACTAAACAAGAAAAGTTTACAGTTTTACTCCAACTGACCGCATATTAGTGGGAAAGCCCCCAACTATAACTGGTGTTTTGTCAAGGAACCACATCATTTAATTTAATTTGGCAAAGATCAATAAAGCAGGAGGATGAAGATTTACTCAGTTCTGGATGGAATCAACCAGAAAACAGTGAAAATCAAATGCATGCTACATCCAAATCTAATGTCCACATTGGATAATCCTCAGTCTGGTTTAAAAAGAGAGGAAATTTGTTTGGTTGATCATTTCTTCTCTTTAGCGATAGCAACTGCTGTTGGCTATCATACATCATCGGAAAGCCTGATTGGCCACCTTTACAACCAGGTATAACTACGAAGGATCATGTTTTTGTGAGATGGGCAATAAGTGAATATCAACAAGAGAATAAAGCAGATTTCATCCCATTTTTGGGGGGCACTCCCCACATATTTAGCTGTGCCGCTCATTCTACAGAAGCAGGATCCTTACACGCTATACCTTGTTGTCAAAGTGACTAATCCCACTTTCCAACAACTTATATTCTTAACAAGGATCCCTGCAGACATCACCATGTTGCTGCCCACCAGTTCACCATAACTGGTGGACTGTGGTGTTTGGTGGTTGATCCAAACTCGCAAACTGAACCAAGGTGATTCCTTTACAAAATGCTCGACTGTCATCAGCTCTTATTTCTAAACTTGATTCCTGTTTTCTTGCGTTTGCTAGTTTGGCTGCATTAGTAATGTAACCACATTTTAAAGCCCGACTGAATCTGAGTGTTTTGTTCAGACAGTTTAAATCCTTTGACACAAAGCCCCAAACCCTAAAAGCACACACAGACAGAAGAAGAAGAATGACGAGGAGGAAGGTCAGATAGGGGTGGGGCGGGGTGGTCAGGGTTGCTACGCTGAGATCCGCTGGCTTTATACTTACAAGGTTTTTACAAGGCGCCACGCCCTGACAGCACGAAGGCAAACACACACAAACTCTTGAAACACACCAGGTCAGTGTCGGAAATTTAAAATGAAAAAGGGAGAAGCAGAAAAAGCAGCATTTGTGTTTGTGGAGCTGACCTGCGCGTGCACCAGAGCGTCGTTGAAAAGGATGAACCAGTTGACGGAGAACCTGCCGGCGTTCTGCAGGGTCAGAGCTTTGTTGCTGCTCTCGCAGATCAGCCGGCGATGAGGCTTTCTGAGCGAGTCCTGACGGCAGACAACGACAGCAACGCTCAGCGGGCTGAGAAACCGCGAGACACCAACCACTGAACACACGCTTCGACTTTACCGTCATTTTGCCAGGAAAGCTCTTCCAGAAGTGAAAGGTGTACTCGGCATCTTTCTTTTTTCTCTTCAGCTGGAGAGTCAACGCTTCAAACTTGGAGCAGCTGTCCTGCAGCTTTTGGTAGTCACTGGAAGACTGGAAACATAGAAAATCCTGCATTCATATTCATACTTTTGATGAGTAAATGAGTCTCACATAGCAGAGCAAGTCATGGAGTTCCTCAGGGTTCTGTACTTAGACCAGATTTTTTTTTTTTACATTATACATGCTTCCCTTAGGAAATATCATTAGATGGCATGGCATCATTTTCATAGTTATGCGGACAGTATTCAGATAAACAGTTGTCCTCAAAAGTATTGATACCCTCCAATTAAAGAAAAGGCTAAATTAACAATATATATTCAAATAACAAGAAAGTAAATAAAGTAATAATAAATAAAAATTTACAAAATTATGATCAAGTGAAATAAGATATTTCTTTTGAATTGTGGTTGGAAATAATAATAATAAAAAGACACATTAGAGCATCTTTCTCTTGAACAGTGCACCAACATACCTGTCAACAGGTGCAGAAGTCTTTTTGAACATTAGAGAAAACACCTGATTGCAGTGATGATTTCCTCAAAGTGTTGCTTAACAAAATGTTAGCTTTAGAGCCCCATCATGCTCGTTTTATTTTTTGTGCGTTTGTTTTTAATATTTCTTTCAAACCACAATCAAAATCAATGTCACGATTTTCATAGAATTTTTATTTATCATTACTTTCATCAATTTTATCTTATTTCTCTGACAGCTGATTTTTTTTCCTTCTTTAATTGGAGGGTATGAATAATTTTGAGGACGACTATAGATTGAATTTGACTATTTGTAAAAGTATCTCAAGAACTAAATAAACCACTAAGTTTATCGTTACTGGAGCTAAAACCAGTTTGTGTCTGTACCACTTCAAAGCAGGTGGCCAGCTTGAGAAGCAGCCGGCCGTAATCGTGAAGGTGGCGAGTCGGGAGGTAGAAAAGCGCCACCAGGAGGTCGGCCATGGTGGGGTTCTCCTCGCTGCACTCCGACAGCCTCTGGAACAGCTCAGGACTTTTCCCGAAGAAATCTCTGTAACAATCAGCAGCCATTATTATAAATCAGGTTTATTTGTTTCACATCAGGGCTGGCGTTTCTGTTTTTGGCTGTTAAATAAAGTGCTGTAGTGAGTTTTTGTGTAAACTCACAGTGATGGTTTGGTCAGAGCCTGGAAGCCTCCCATCACTTGGAAGTTTCCCACAGTGCTGCAGTAACTTGATGTGGAGATAAGTGTGGAAAGTTTCGTTACACGTCACACTGATGTAGATTTATATCAAACAGATTTCTAACACATACTCATTGTGACAGTCGAGGAAGATTTTGCCGTGATCCAGTATGAGCAGGCTTTTGACGTCGCGGCCACGACGGAGATTGGCAGTGAGGCTGGCGGCGTGCTGCCCCGTCATGTGGCAAAGCGTGCTAAACTGTCCTGCCAGCGTCTGCAGAAGCCCCAGAGCCATCTGCCCGAGCGCCGAGCTCAGAGTATCTGGAAGAGGAGTAGAAGAGGCAAACATCAGCCAAAGATGATGCAAAATAAAAACATTGGGGATTTAAAAACGCTTGTTCTCACCCAGCTCCAGCAGGGGGCGAACAATCTGCGACTTTATGCTGCACAGCTTGCAGTAGAACTTCCTCTCTGCTGACGCCAGCTCATGGAGGCTGGCGATGAAGCCCATCACGTTCCTGTCAGAGAGCGCCATGCACTTCTGACCGCCCGCAAACACACTGCTCACATAACCCAGCTGCAATAAACACAAAACACACACATACAATCGGAGTCTGGAAGAAAATGGTCTTTATCCACACCACAAGGAGAAAAAAACCTAGGATACAAGGTTCAGAACCCATTTCCCTCCATGAAGTTTATCTCTGTGTTGGCATGTTAATTGTCACACTACCACATCCTCCTTATGGAATGCCGAAATATTCTAAATTAAATAAATAAAAACATTATGAAAGAAATGCTATTTTGATAAAAAACAAACATATAATATCACAATGAAATAGTAACATAAGGTAACATTGTCAAAAAAATTATTCTTAATATCTACTTATCATTTCTATTATAACTGAATATTTCATAATGATTATTTTCACAATATCATACTTTATTAAATAATTACTCTTTAAAAAGGAATTCTAAGATTTTATAACATAAAAACATTTTTTTTCAAAGTCATTTTTTTATTTCATAATACCATTTTCCACAATGGCCTTTTTATTTCATAATGTTTTATAGCAAAATGACTTTGCCTGTCAATCAAAGCTAGGACGTTGGCCCTTCGCTTGATCCTTTAAGATCCATTCATTTTCCTAAACACTGTCATTACCTTCTTGAGGCGGCTATGTAGGACAAGTAGTAGCTGATTTCAGCTATGGATTTAATTTCAAGCGCTGGATTATTACTTTTTTTTTAATAGAGGCAAATAAATTTGTATTATATCATATGCGCAATTTGCTTCTAAATAAATCAGATGACGTGACCACCTGCATTTTATTCCAGCTGTTGATCACAGAGGTGACACGTGTATACGCCGCAATAGAGAAGAAATTCAGATGAAATACCTTTGGAAAAACAGATGCTCTCCAAGTAGTTACATAATGTTGCATATCTGACAGTGGTTGTCAGAGTTTGTGGCCACCTGCCGCTTGTGTGAAGTTAAAGATCAGATGAAATTATACAGCTTAGGTATCAACATAAATTATAGCACAAATGAGCCGTCGTGGAAATTACTGAAGACTAAAAGATTATAATATTGGTCAGAGTCGGGCGACTGAGAGGAACACGTAAATGCCATTTGTCAACGTCACGCTTCTTTAACATGCTTTCTGTGGCTGATTATGAATGAATTATGAATATTTTGGCTTTCCGTACCTCCTCATACAGTGATGAACACATGAATGAAGTTGCTGCAGCTTATAAAACATTTGAGTTTCAGCCTTTAATGAAGCAGCTAGCGGAGTTTCTGTAAAAGAAAAAGAAGCTAGAAAGGCAAAGCCCCGCCTACAAAGCTCTGATTGGTCAGTTCCAGTGACTGACCATTCTGCATCTGCTCTGATTACAATTAAAAGGAGGAGGGAAAAGGTGTAAAATAACAGAATAATAAGGTTAATAAGAATGTTCTTGGTGTCTCGGGACATCTAAGGACTTCAGAAAAAGTTTTTAGTTAAAAACATGTTTTTTTTTCTTCTTTAAACTGCAGTATTTGGATTTTAAGAGCAAGTTTTAGTGTGTAAAACAACAGTGACCTCCAGTTCCTTGGTGCTTACATTCATGCAGAAAGGCAGCAGTACAGGCTGCTGGGTGTAGCCCAACGGCCGCTCCTCCTCTTCCTCTCCTCCTTCCTGCTGACGGGGCTCCTTGGCTGGTGTCTCCTCCTCGCCCTCCTTCACCTGCTGCCCGCTGTAGTAGATGATTGGCTGGATGCAGTCTCCATCTGCCAGCAGGAGGGTGTGTCTCTCTCCGGCGCTGGCGTCCCACACCCGGATCCCATCTGACAGCTGGAGGTGTAAAAAAGAAAAGAAAAAAGAAAGCTAAATAAATCATGAACTCGGAGGCTTGCTGTGCGTAAAATGGGGATTGGTTTTCTGACCTTAGCGAGGCGGGGGACGGTGCTGGGGGACTCCATGTGTCCCAACTGACCAGAGCTGTTACTGCCCCACGAGAACACCTAACAGAGAGAAAACAGACAATATCTTCTCTGTTATATCATCATCATCATCATCATCATGTGGTCCTGCTGGATTAAATTCAGTTTCTAGATCTGCCTCCACTCAAAAGGAAACTTTTACAGATTTTTGGGAGCATTGAGATCTTTATCTGATGCAGCGTTTCAGCAGGATTTGTCAACCCATGGCTTACCACATAAACCTAATTTTGGACCTTAAAGGCATATGCCACCTCTGGGTGAAATTGAGCCCCCCCCCCCCCCAGTCCCCCGAGTTGGACAAGTGGGCAGAAGCGTTTTCTAATCGACCCAGTCATTCTCTGAATCTCGCAGCACTGACTTTAGCTTAGCTTAGCGTAGTTGCTGTAATCGGGTGGTTTCTAATAGAATTACTTGGCGAAAATGAACTAATTAACTAAATTTTTTTTCCAATTACGTTTCGTGATCCGCACATTCTGCTGTTAAAGACATGACAGGGTAATGGTATAAGTTATTTAGTTAATGGTTTGTAATAACACAGGACTCCTTAAGTGCGTTTATCAGACTTCATCGTTTACCTCAGACCAGAAAGAGCTGAGAAATCACAACATTCCCCCTCAAACAAGAAAAGAAACACCTCAGCTTTCACTGAGCAAACTTTTTCCCTCATTATTGGAAGTTTTTGTCATTTTTATTTGGGATGCACGATATAGTCTGCCTTAAAACTGAATATCGGACATCAGCCACCCCACCGATATTTAACCAATCAGCCCGCTGTTTCTAAAGCCTAAAAAAAAAAACGAAGAAAAAAAAAACAAAAACATCTTCTTCAAAAACTTCTTTTTTACAGACTTTATAACTTCTAAAGACCAGGGGTGGGAAAAAATATCGATACACTGAAATATTGGGATATTTACATATGCTGATATCATATTGACATTTAAAAACCATGGTATCTTTCTATTTTACTTATGAAATCTGGCAATATTTCATTGTTTTGTTACAAAATCTCGTGAGAATTCACAAGAAATTTGCGATATTTTCATACGCTTATATCATATTGACATTTAAATATGTGGTAGTGTGAGTTTGTAACAGAATGATGAAATCTCACGAGATTTTGTAAGTAAAATAGATTGATACCGCGCTTTTAAATATTGATTTTATATCGGCATATAAAAATATCACAATATTTCAGTGTATTGATATATTTCCCACCCCTATTTTTCAAAAGTGTCAGAAACGAATAACAAAACTGCTATTTGCAATGACCGCTTATTTTTTTTCAGCTTTAATATCGGTATCAGTATCGGTTATTGGCCACATGAGTTTTAAAATATCGACATATAGGATATCGGCCAAAATTCCAGTATCGTGCACCCCTAATTTTCATTGTTTGTATTTATGTTGTTTTAGTGAGTTTTTCTAAATGCAGAGTTAAAAAAAACATTCGGGAATAATTAGAGGTGGACAGTCCAGCAGCATGAACTCTTCACTCCTGTAGATAAGAGCACCACATGCATCACACACTGAGAACTAGAGGATGGCATCCAGGCTAATGAAACTTTGTGGCAGCCATGTTTATCAGAACAGCTTTGTGAGGTCCTCTTGGCAGCCCACAAAGTTCTTCAACTTCCTGCTACTTAATGCTTTAAAATTAGCACTCAGTGTTTGTGAATGCTACTAAACATGGAATAATGTCATGTTCTGACTCCCTCCAGAGAACATTACAAAAAAAGAGTTTGTGGATAAAACTAACTTCCCAGCTGATTTTACCAACTGTTTATAGACTATTTGTGAAAGAGAAACTGACCTGAGACTGAGCCGTCAGAGCGAGGGAATGGTGAGCGCCAGCCGCGACCCGAACCACCTCCTTATTGTTCAAACTCTTGATGCAGAGCGGCTGCAGCCTGCAAACAAACAGCCAACGTCTCATCATTTTACTGCCTCAACATGTTGATGCAGCTCTATGCAGGTAACATCGCCGGATGCGTCCCACCTGGCCAGGTTGTCTCCGTGTCCCAGCTGCCCGTGCTCGCCATGTCCCCAGCTCCACACCTCTGTCTGCAGGGTGGGCAGCACCTCCTGGATCTCGGGGACGCCAGCCCCCATCGGGGTGAGGGCAACGGCCCGCATCTTGGGGCGACCGGCTTTCCTCAGCAGCCGTGGCGACACTGTGAGACCAGAGTTTTCTCATCATTAAACTTCAACTACAACTGAATGAAATGTTGATTTTTATAACACCACATCAGCCGGGTCCAAAACTGAGACAAATATATTAGTTTTTGCAAAATTTCTCACCAAATTGTGTCATCAAATGTGCGGTTTAAGTCTTAAAACTTGACTCTTGTGCCACCCACACATGCTAGCTCTGAGACAGATGATGAAATCCAGAGCAAGCCACGTCTGTGCAGTTGAGGGGGAAAAGTCCAGAAATCTATCTACTTTGTATTCCGCTGATTCCTGTGCATGGACACCAAGGAATTAAAGCCTTTCCCACCCTTCTCTTTTAATCACACTTAAAACTATCATTCTGCTCTATTAAATCTGCTAAATCCCGCTGTGCTCACCGGTGTTTCACAAAAACCAACAACATGAAATGCAAACTTGCACTCTCCGTCGCTTTTGGGCACTTTATTGGAGACAGATTAACAAATTCAGAGGTTGCATATCAGCTTGCACTCCTCAGTGATTTTAATCTCATAAAGGAAAGCTTTCAGGCAGGATAACTTTCTAAAACTGGGTCTTCACATGAAAGAAAAGCTTAAATGGTGGATCAACGCATTAAAACCCAAAGTTTGATTCGTTGGAGTGAAACTAAAAGTAAGAAATTGTGTCGTTTCAAGGATTAAAGTCAATTAAATAATGATCAATTACATATAAGAGTGGAGAAATGATAGGGATAAAGGTAGCTGATCAGATGCAGTAAGTCTTCAGCTAAGGATTTAAGTGTTTTATCTTTTTTCTCTCTCTTCTTTTTTTAAAAAAATCTTCTTTTAAGTGTTTTATCTGATGAAAGAAAGAAAAACAGACATAGAATGAGTGCATCGATACCCAGGAGTCGATACTTCGATTTATTGGATTCAATACTTATTAAAGTATCGTAATACCACTGTGCTAATATAAAACATGTAATTTGTGTAATTTGTCTTCACACACATTTTCAGGCAACAAAATTACGTGAAAAATCCAGACCTGGTATATTTCTTCTAAGTATTCCGTGTCACATGACTAAATCCGCCTATCAGAAATCAGAACAGAAGGCTCACTTTGCCGTTTCAGTCAAGCACTTCTACAAAAAGAAATATCCATCTTAATCAATTTTTGTTTAATATATTCATTGTTTTATTTTATCGTAACTTTAATACTTGTAAGAAATGTTTCTAAAGTTATGGGTTTTATTCCTATTTCCCTTTGCAATGAAATTATTAATAAAAGGGTTCAATTGTGTGGTTTTCCTTTAAGGAGGAAAAAGTACCGTAAACTCAAGATATCGTATCGAAACAAAAAATCTGAGTACCACCCATCCCTAAAACAGACTAGACACGTTTGTTAATGTTCTATACAACATTAAAACTTCTAGCAGGTAAAGTAAATAACATCCAATCAGCAGCCACTTTATAGGTCCTACTGTCTAACTTCTTATTTCAGCCAATTGAATGGCAGTAACTAAGCACAGGTCATGTAGACATGATGTAAACGACCTGCTGAAGTTTAAACTCAGCGTCAGAATGAGGAAGAAATGGATTTAAATAACGTCTGAGTATTTTCTTATTCAAACAAGATACAAACACTTTTATTTTATAGCTGGTTTAATTTCTATTTACATCTGCAGATTTAACTGAACTTGGCGTCATAAAAATCAAGTCACAAATGCTGATTATCTCAAAATAATCCGACTTTATCAGAACGCTGCAAATCATTTACAGTTGATACAAACTGCAGCTGCTTTTACTTCCACTTCTCTTTCCAAGGAACTTCACATGCTATTTTCAGCTTTCTTGTTAAAAATTGTGTTATTTGAATTAAGATCTTTGTTTATTTTTTCAAAGAACTTGGTGAATATTAACCACTGAAGATATTTGACATGTAATTTATTGATTAGGACGCTTTGTAAACAGTTCACATCAAATGTGCTGAACTTTAGCCCCTTTAAAGTGATAAAGACTGAAATCATGAGCCAGAATCTGAGTCAATCTCACTTTTTAAAGTTTAATAGTCACTCTTATTGCTTTTTTGTTGGTTTAACCTCAAAATTTATGTTATAAACAATCAGTTTTTACTTTTTAAAGACAACTGCTGACATCTAATAAGTCTTTAGAAGCAGTTTGTGATGGTGGACCTGAGAAAAAAATAGGTTAAATTTAGGGATGCACGATATTGGAATTTTGGCCGATATCCGATATGCTGATATTTTAAAACTCATGTGGCTGATAACCGATATCGATACCGATATTAAAGCTGAACAAAATAAGCAGTCATTGCAAATAGCAGTTTTGTTATCCGTTTCTGACACTTTGAAAAATCGGGTGGAAAAAAAAATATTGATACACTGAAATAACGCGATGTTTTCATATGCCAATATCAAATCAATATTTTAAAATGCGGTATTGATCTATTTTACTAACAAAATAACTGGAGATTTCATCATTTTCTAACAAAATCTCACGATAGTTCATGAGTTCTTGTGAGATTCATGAAAATCATGAAATATTGCGAGATTTCGTAAGTAATGCGATACTGCATTTTGAAATGTCAATATGATATCAGAATGTGAAAATATAGCAAAATCTTTGTGAATTCTCGCAAGATTTTGTAACAGACTATGAAATATTGCGAGATTTTGTAAGTAAAATAGATCAATACCGCATTTTTAAATGTCTGTATGATATCACCATATGAAAATAATGCGATATTTCAGTGTATTGATATTTTTTCCCACCCTTAGTCTTTAGAAGTTTGAAAGTCTTTAAAAAAAGATGTTTTTGAAGAAGAGGAGGAAGAAGTTTTTCGGGTTTTTTTTTTACTTTAGAAACAGTGGGCTGATCGGTTAAATATCAGTGGGGTGGCTGATGTCCAATACTCGGTTTTAAGGTCGATATAGGCCGATACAGATAGGGGGATGATTATATCGTGCATCCCTAGTTAAACTCATCAAAACTTGAAGCAAAAGTCCAGAAAAGCATTTCAAAAAGTTATTTTGAGCCACAGACAAGAGCAAAGCTGAAAATAAATTATTTCGATATCATAAAAGTGCTTTAACATTTAGTAAAATTAACAAATGTCTTGGGGTTGGAGGTGACGTTGTGCTGCTGATGACGGAAACACAAAGCATGCAACAACGCAGGGCGAAGCAACATCAACCTGCACATGCGCAAGGTGTACTTACGCAGCAGAGCATAGGAGGAGGATAAGAGGTGAACAGCGTATCTACCCTGTGAGAGGAGTCCTGGCAGCGAGAGGCGACGCCGCAGACCCTCCGCCTCCTCCTCACGGATGTCCCCTGTGCTGCAGCTCTTCTTCCCCTGCATGGAGTCCTCCTCGCGGACACGCTCGGCGGTGTTATCGCTGACCCCCTCGGACCGGGAGGCCCCCGACGGCAGGTAGAAGTTCATCATCTTTTTGAGGGACAAGGCTTCGTAGGTGGAGGCAACCCGCTCGCCCACGGCGGAGGCGCAGGAGGCCACCAGGTTGTTGAGTGTGGAGGAGGTGTTGGAGGAGCCGAGTCCTCCTGTTGAAGGCTGAGAAAAGATTGAACAAGTTAGACTAAAGATGAGCAAACGGTAGGGGTGGGAAAAAATATCAATACACTGAAATATCGCGATACTTTCATATGCCAATATCATATCTATTTTTAAAAAACGCGGTATCGATTAGGGCTGTGCGATATACTGATATGATGTCGCAATATTATATTTATATGAGAGCGATATGATATTTACACATATCGTGGTATTACTTTTCATGATAACCCGGCTGCACCTCGACTAACCACAAAGGGGTCACCTGATTATTTAAAAAGGGTGGGAAAAAAATATGAATACACTGAAATATCGCGACATTTTCATATACCCATACCATATCTATATTTAAAAACATGGTATCAATCTATTTTACTAATGAAATCTCGCAATATATCATCCTTTTGTTATGAAATCTCATGAGATTTTACGAAATACCACGAGATCTTGGAACAGAACGGTATTTCGTGAAATATCATGAGATTTGTATCAAAACAATGATATATTGCGAGACTTTATATAGTAAAATAGATCGATACCACATTTTTAAATATAGATATGGTATTGTCATATGAAAATATTGCGATATTTCAGGGTATCAATATTTTTTCCCACCCCTATTATTAAAACTGTCTGGAAGACGATCCTCACCAAGACGTTTACAAAGAAATCATTAAAAAAAAAAAAAGCCAACTATCTTTAATTACTTCGATTTATCAAACATTTCAGACCAGTGCTCTGGCAGTTCCATCACTGCAGTGGAGCGATACCTTTACGACAAACATGTTCCATTACTAAATTGTAGGTGTTTGATATAAAATGAAACTTTCAGACAAATTAAGGTAAAAATACTGGTATATATTGTAGAGCCCGACCGATATGGGATTTTTGAGGCCGATTCCGATACCGATATTGGGGGCTTTAAAAAACCCGATATCCGATATATTGGCCGATATCCGATATCAGCCGATATCCGATGTCAGCCGATATATATCAGCCAGGATATTAAAAAATGAACATGGACACACATACTGTCTAACTGTAGTCCAACTTAAATTCTTATAATGACCAAAATGTGATTCAACACTAAGAATCAGAACATCCAGAATCTGTGATGATGTTTTAGGTGGTGACACAGATTTGTTGCGTTTTCTGCCTTACTGTTGCTGCAGCCCAGGTTAACGTTCACATCGCAGATGTTGCATCTAACACCTGTTGAATCTTTGTGAAGTGGCTCCACCTTACTCTTTTCCTCTTCCTGGGAATGAATATATACACATTTAGTGTATTTTAGTAATTAGGTTTCAATACTATAGATGACCATTTCAAAATGAAAACAAGTTGCTGCTAACAGCTTACAGTGATTACACACAGACTAATGGAAGGTGTTTTATAAATGATATATTTTTAAAGACTCATTCATTAAAAACACCTTAGAAATGTAAATTTGTCATCTTTAAGCTTCAAAAAGTTCCATCTTCCACTTAACACAAGGGACCAAACTAGATTTAAGAGCAATGTTGCAGCTTTTAAATCTAAACAGAATTACAAATAAATACATTAGTTGGAGCTTTGTAATTAGTTTAACAAAAAAATTAAACTTCTGAATTTACGAGTCCCAGTAAAACCTGCATGGTATGAAGTATAGAGGGACACAATATAATAATTTTATATTAGATAACAGGAGATGGAAGTTAATAGTTGCATTTATCTCGTTTGTGTCACAAAGAGGCGACTTACACAGCGTTTACTGCTGTATAACAGTCTGACATTAGCTAATAGCAGAGATGGAGTTAGCAGCTGCATCTTTGTTTATTTCACAAATTTCACAAAGAGGCAACTTGCACTGTTAAAATGCTAATATTGTCGCTAAAACTAGCGCATTTAAAACTCGCCTGCTCTCCTTAATGCGCTCTAACAGCGTGTTTCCAAGAGGACGTTTGTTGTCACGGAGCACTAAAGTGTAGTTTTACATAGTTTTAAAAAGTCCCAGCTTACTAGGAGGAAACTAAATGTCTGCATCAGTCTGCTGTCCTCTGCCTGCGTAGCGCGTGTGTGTGCGAGGGGGAGGAGGGAGGGGGTGCAGAGAAAGCGCTGCTCTCTGTGTGGGAGGGGGAGGAGGCAAGGAGCAGCACGAGCAGCTTTCAGGAAGGGAGGGGGGAGAGCAGAAGCGCGCAGCAGAAGTTTCTATTTGCCGTTTGAAGCAAAACCAGAATTTTCATATCGGCCACATTTTGGCCGATGCCGATTAATGAGCCAGACGCCAAAATCGGCCCGATATATCGGTCGGCCGATATATCGGTCGGACTCTAATATATTGTATATCGTCATCTAAAACAAATATATCGTGATCTGATATTTGGTCCATATCGCCCAGCCCTTGTATCGGTCTGTTTTACTAACGAAATCTCCCGAGATTTCATCGTTCTGATATGAAATCTCGTGAGATTTCACGAAATTCTGCAAGATTTCGTAACAGAACGATGAAATCTCATGAGATTTCGTTAGTAAAATAGATTGATACCACATTTTTAAATATAGATATGATATCGGCACATGAAAATATCGTGATATTTCAGTGTATCTGCATTTTTTCCCACCCCTAGCAAACATGCAGGACTGCAGCTCACCAGCAGAGCATGCAGCCCTCCAGCGGCCGTCTTTGCTTCTGCCTGCGTGTTATCAGTCAGCTTCTTCAGGTAGTCTTTCACAGCCTGCTCGTCGGGATAAGGGGAACTCTTCACGCCACCTCTGGACTGAGTCGAGCTCGGGTGCACTCCGTTAGCTAAACGTGCCTCCTCTTCCTCTGAGTTCTGCGTGTTGGGGTCAGAGGTGTCGTCGGTGCTCGCAGCAGGAGCAGAGGAAGCAGCGTCTGAGGTGGAGGCCATGTGGGAGGGGAGGACGGGCTCAGACGGGGACGTTTTGAGCCCTTGGATGGGAGCAGGTGCCTCCAGCCTGCCCTCATCCTCACTCGGCTCCACACCGAGCGGACAGTAGTGGCTGTCAGAAATGATCACATGGTCCTCTTTGTCCGTCATGGTGTAGAGCAGCTGATTGCACTGGCGGCATTTGTCCACAGGCGGCCGGTGGACGTCCTGAGGGCCGAGGCAGCGCACCAGAGCCAGGCTATGTGAAGCCCCACAGGCCACTTGTAAGACATACCTCCCTTTCAGGAGCTCCACTTTCTGCGGTTTCCACACAGGAAAGACGGTGGTGCTGAGGCCCGGCTGGCAGCCGCTGCCCCACGCCCACACCTCCCTCTGGACGGACAGCGCCAGAGTGTGCTTCCCCCCGCAAACCAGCTCCAGCACCGGCACCATCTGAGCAGAGCCAGTGTCAGAGTCCACCAGAGCCACCGGTGTCGGGTTGGGGACGGTGCTGAGGCCCGACAGGCCGCACTGTCCCGCGCCATTGTCTCCCCACATGTGAACCCCACCGTCCTCTGTCACAGCCCCACTGTGGAAGCTCCCAGCCGCGACTGCCACCACCCGCTGCCCACTGAGCGCGCTCTCCAGTGTTGGTTTGGTCGTCTCTGATGCTTGACTCTGCTTCCATGGCAACTCCCCAATACTGTACACCTGTCCACCTGTTGAAGCAACATCCACAGATCAGATCAAGTAGCCCTGCTCAATTACGGGAAAAGTCCTTATCACAATTATTTAGGTCAATATTGAAATCACGATTATTCAAACAATTATTTTTTTTAGCATTTCTCTCTGTCAAAAAACATTTTGCTATTGAAAATTTAAGCAAAATTATGACATCAGGGAGAAAAAAGGCTACAAATATGCACCTTACAGTTGTTTTGTGATGTATAAAACATTAAATGAATAAAATAAATATACTTTAAACATGTAATAATACATTGAAAACAAATGTATCCAAAATAAAATCTGTATCCACCTGTTCTGCAATTTCTCTATATTTTAAGAATAAAATAAATATACCTGTTTATGCAAAAGAAATAAAAATAAAATAACCCATTGCTTTAGTGCAATGTTACAACATTCCAAATCTAATATTTTTTTTAATTGACACCCAACAAATTACAGGGTAAGAAGCCACTGAAATGAACTTTTTACTTCAGAATAACTTTCAGGAATTGTGTAAAGAAAAATGGCAAATAAATTGTTTCATCTCTATTATATGAGATTGGAGATCGTTTGACATAAAAATTGAAATCACGTTAAAATTTAGATTAATTTCCCAGCCCTATTTTTAAGCCATGAACTGGAGACAAAAAATACCTGGTGTGTTTAGTTTTCAACATGTGCACTTCCTGTCATGAACTCATATTCATGCTTCCTTTGGATAATATCATCAGACAACATGGCATAAATTTTCATTGTTATGCAGACGACACTCAGATATACTTATCTATGAAGCCTGATGAAACCAATCTGTTTGTTAGATTACAAAGATGTCTTAGTGACATAAGGACCTGGATGACCCTGAACTTTCTGCTTCTAAATTCAGACAAGACCGAGGTTATAGTCTTTGGTCCCAAAAAACTCAGAACTAAATTATCTAGCTTTATAGTTGATCTGGATGCATTAATTTGGCTTCCAGCACCACAGTGAAGAATCTTGGAGTCATTTTTGACCAGGATTTGTCTTTCAACTAGGGCTGGACGATAAAAAAAGATATCGAAAATCTATTTATCGATTTATCAAAAAGCCATTATCAAATTAAAGCTATTTAGGTGCAGCCCTGACCATTTAACTACTAATACCACTATAAAAAGATCAAACTAAACTGTTTCAGCTTGCATTCGGAACATGACGCAAAGTCCGTCCGCCTTTAACCAATTCATCTTTTCAAACATTCGCCTCCTTCGGTCTTATCGTGTCCCGGCCCTTTCATACATCACGAAATTTCAAAAATCAGCACAGCCACACTCTCCCTTCAACTCTTCCACATTTTCTTTACTTTCACCAAAACGACGTGCTCAACATTTCCCTCTTTACATTACCAGCCGTACATGTCCGGTACATCTCCGAGGTAAAAACCAGTACGCATGTCTAATGCAGACGATACGGACAAGTTCGCAATATTACCGCTTTCTAGTGCAAGTCTGAAAGGGGCATAACACTAATTCCAATTCAGCCTTTCCCTGGTCTGCGTTTGTGATTGGTTTGTGGAAGGAGTGACTGTAGTATCATGCTACCCGAAGGCTGCAGCTAAAACTGTGTTTCTATATTGAACTTTTATTGACCCTCTTTTTTATATTAAACCTCATCGTCATATATTATATTAATTATCGTCCACCCTACTTTCAACTCCCATATAAAACAGGTTTCTAGAACCGCCTTCTTTCACCTACGTAATATTGCTAAAATTAGGGACATCCTCTCTCAGGACGATGCAGAAAAACTAGTCCATGGTTTTCTTACTTCCAGATTGGACTACTGTAATTCCTTATTATTGGGCTGCCCCAAATATGCCTTGAAAAGTCTCCAGCTGATCCAGAATACTGCTGCTAGGGTTCTGACTAGAACCAGCAGGAGAGATCATATTTCACCAGTTCTAGCTTCTCTTCATTGGCTCCCTGTTAAATCCAGGATAGAATTTAAAATTCTTCTTCTCACATATAAAGCTCTCCATGACCAAGCTCCATTATATATTAGAGATCTCATAGTTCCATATATTCCAAGCAGAGCACTTCGCTCTCAGACTGCAGGCCTGTTGGTGGTTCCAAGGGTCTCTAAGAGTAGAATGGGAGGCAGAGCGTTTGGCTATCAAGCCCCCCTATTATGGAATCAGTTACCAATTCAGGTTCAGGAGGCAGACACCCTCTCTACCTTTAAGATTAGGCTTAAAACCTTCCTTTTTGATAAGTCTTATAGTTAGGGATGGTTAGATATCCCTAAGCTGCTATAGGTTTAGACTGCTGCGGCATGTTCGTGATGCACTGGGCTCTTTCTCTCCCACCACCTCTGCTTCTCCCTGTAGAAACCTGTGACAGTATTGCATCATTAACTGTGTTCTCCTCTCTCAGCAGATCTGGCTGGAGAACGTTGCAGTGTTTGTTGGTCTCCCTTTCTGTCTTCTCCCCCCCAGCCGGTTGAGGCAGATGGCCGCCCTACCTGAGCCGGGTTCTACCGCAGGTTTTTCCTTCCCACTGTCGCCACCCCTCCATGCTTGCTCAGGATGGGGGATTGAATCGAAGTCAAGATTCGATCCAATCTGTTGGTTTCCTTAACTAGGCTATTATGAAAATGACCTGAACTTTTCTGTCTGTTTAAGTGCCCTGAGGTGACATTGTCATGAATGGACGCTATACAAATAAAGTTGAATTGAATTGAACTCCTCTTACCTTCAACCAGCAGAACGCTGTGCCGCGTGCCCAGAGCGACCTGAAGGACAGGCCGTGGGAGGAGCAGCCTCTCTGGGGTGACGCTGTAGGAGTAGCCCTTCCAGGTGTGGAGGAGGCCCCGCTGTCCACCGCAGTCATCCTCAGAGCTGGAGGACAATTATATCCATCAGTATAGAGAGATCTCAGAGGCTGATTCTCTTACTGATAACAAACCTGGCTTCAGGATCAACTAATATCAAACATATTTGTAAGATTAAGATAATTAATCAAGCAAAACATGAGAAAAACATTTAATTAAGTGATGTGTTGATTATAAGAATACGAAATTAAGGAGCAGAGGTGTGTGGGAGGCTGATAAAGCAGCATTCATGTCCAGCTTTCATCTGAACAGCAGTTGTTTTGTGGGTGAAAGCAGAAGTAAGCAGTGTTTCATCCGTAGGCGATGTCACATGGCGATCACATCCAGCCAGGCAGCTTGAAAGCAGCAGCTGAAGAGGATAATCCCTCTGGGGGAGACTCTGGGTGGACCTACCTCTTCCTCTGGGTTTCCATCAGTGGGGTTTATTTCTCCATCAGCATGGTGCACGTCAGGACTGCTGCATCTGCTGTCCCTGAATCACAATCCAAGCATTACCAGCCCGTCTGCCTAACATCTGTGAGTCAGTGAAGTCACTATGATGGTCCTGTTTCCTGTTAACGTGAATTATCGGGGAAAACCCAGTCAAAACGAAACCAGTCGTTATTACTTTCATTAGAAAAAGTGTCAACTTCACTTCTAAGAGAATTAATATCTCAACTTAAAATGTCCAAAACAAATTATGTATATATATACTTAATAAAAAAAAAAATCCTACCTTTGTAAACTGTTTCATCACCTGGCTGCTGGTAAACATAACCTTAATCTTGCTAGCTAACGTCAGTCAATCAAATCGGCTAACTAGCCACAAAAAAGAAAAAAAAGAGCTAGCGCAAACCACAAGTGTCACTGCTCCTTTTTTCTAAATAAAACTGCCTCCTCTTTCCTACCAGCTGGTTCTACTCCAACTTCGTCAGCTGGTCAGTTACAGTGACCGGTGACACATCCGCCTTTTGACCGGTTAGCAGCGAAACGCCGCTGGTTGTTGTTCATGTCTTGTTGACACACGGGGACGCTAACTACAAAGATCGTCTATAAACACGAAGAGTCGTTTAGCAGTGAGACCGCGACAGCAAAGAGGGCGCGCATCTTAAAGTGGCATAACCCCGAATATACTATTCCCAGGGCAAGAGTTTGTATTTATCCATAGCTTAATTTGAATCTTATATTGTTTTAGTAGCTACAATTACAATACAAATACAATTAAGCTTTTCAACGTGTATTTTGAGGCGTGTGCCCCCCAATTGACCAACTGAGCAGTAAGCAGTACGACTCCATCAAGTTCACTGAAATAAACATGCGCTATCTATCTATCTATCTATCTATCTATCTATCTATCTATCTATCTATCTATCTATCTATCTATCTATCTATCTATCTATCTATCTATCTATCTATCTATCTATCTATCTATCTATCTATCTATCTATCTATCTATCTATCTATCTATCTATCTATCTATCCCCCCCCCCCCCCCCGTTAAAACTATATCAGAGTGAGCACTCTTCTCTTTTTACTGCCCTCAATGGCTCAGCTGCTCTGCTGTTGTGCTTTGAGAGGCTTAACGGAAACAGACAAGGCTCAAAACTGACGGAACGCGAAGGCTCAAAGCTGTCAAATTTAATTACGCAACTTCAATGACTTAACACTATTTCACAAGTCTTGTAAACAAGCGTGGGAAAAAATCTGTGTCAGACTTGCTCTTTGACACAGATTTAAATTGAATAATGCATATAAAAAGTAAAAATCAATCAAATTTGATTTAGAAAATAAAATATAATAAAATAGAAATTAAATAAGTTTACATGAATAGTCCAGTCAGTTGTATTACAAGCTGTTTCTCTTTCAAAGTTTTCAAGTTAGCATACACCACTTATGATTATCAAGTTATACAGTTCAAGTCCCTCTTAGCCTGCAGCTACTGCACAAAAACACAAAATATCAAATACCGGCATATTCAAACCCCTGTAATCTTCTCTTCTTTTTACCTGCCAGTAATCCTGCACCCTCATCTGAAAAATTGGGACTGAATTATAAAAAGCTGTAGTAATCTCGATCTCAATGGATCAGAATGAGCTCCTATTGTTTGGTTGGAAACGTTGACAGGACAGGGGAAAGTCAACAGCAGCTAAGTAAGACATGAAATATAAAATCTATTCCAATCTAAACAACACCAAACAAAAGTCATAGCAGAATAAATTACTTGGCATTATCAGAGAAGAGTTTTTCCTGAAGCAATTTCAGATACTTGTAGCTGTAACCTTAACCTTAAGAAACCTTAAGAAAGCCTTGAAGTGTACATCCATCCTCTCTCAGCCAAGTCAAATGAAAAAAATAAAGCTCTTCCAGCTAACTTCAGTTTCCCTGTGTCATTCCACTCATTAATAAACGCAGTATTAACTGTAAAACTTTAATCTGCTTTAGTCAGCACGCTGTGAGTCAGAATTCAGATGCCACTTTAAAGTGGGGAAAGGAGTCAGAGGCTGGCAGACAATCCAGGTTGATGGACCACGTGTGTGTGTGTGTGTGTGTGTGTGTGTGTGTGTGCAGCAATCTGTCATTATCAAACTCAGGGAAAGTAGCTTCCTCTCTGAACCCTATTCACTGGAGGGAACATATGAATTCTGCTTGAGTTTATTCTATGTCTTTGGCAAAGTAGACAGAAGGAGGGCAATTCAGTTGATCTTTTTCAGCTGTGTGTCTGATGCCGGGTTTCTATGCGCGGACTTTAATTGGAACAGTGATTCTTTACTACTTGAGCAAATCAGCATGACATACAAATCATTTTTGCTTTTTGCTTTACAAGAAGAAATCACCCTCTCCCGGTCAGCCCAGATTTTCTGTTGGATGAAGATCTGGGTCCTGAATTAATCTTTTCCATTCTTTTTTTCAATTAAAGTTTTATTTTGTTGATTTGAATTTGCTTTTGGATTCATTGCTCTGTTAAAAAGCTCCAGCTTTATAGATGACACCTGAAGGTTTGTGGTCATAGAAATAATTTCCTCCACCTAAAGCTCCAATTCCAGCTAGACATGACACTACCACCACCGTGCTTCACTGTAGGTGTGGTGTTTCTGGTGATATGAGATGCATATACACCTCAGAGAAAAGACTTACCAGCCACTCTATAGTTACACTTGTTAAATTGCTTGTTAACACAAATATAACCAGCCAATCATATGGGAGCACCCCAGTATTTAGTTTTTTGTTTTTTTTTACCGAGCATCAGAATGAAGATGGAAAAATCAAAAATTTAAATCAGTCATTTAAAAACACGTAATTTCCATAAATAAGTGATCGCTGACATTTCCTTCACGCATATGAAACACGCTGTAAGGTTTGTTTTAGGAGCTCCAGACCTCAGCAGATGTTCGCAGAGGCTGCAGACTGGGATCAGCCCAGCTGTGGAGACGACCAGGACACGCTGCGTGGGCATGAACCGTGGAAAACGCAAGCTGGAAGACGTTTGTGAGACAGTGTGAGCTTCAGGTGGGATCGTGTGGAGTTTCTGATGGAGCGGACGACAAACCTGACGCCGCTTTTCTGCTGCTGGATCCTCGTTAACTCCGGTAAGATGCGCTGAAACCTCGCTCTCCTTACTACTCCTAAATATTTTAATTAGAAGGAATTCTAGCGTTAAAATCCTCTATGAAATTGCTGTAATAACCAAAAAAATGGACTTTCCGCTGCTTACGGGATTTTTTTAAAAAAACGACTTAACTCAATTAACCCCCCCCCCTGTAATCCTATTTATTTATATAATCATGTAATCGGCATTAGAGGAGCCTGTTTTGTCATTTTTCACCTATAAAACACCAAATTACTGCAAATATTTTGCGTCCTATCATAAATTATTTTATGGTGTAAATAATTAAAGGAATGTAAAAGTAGGCAACTTAGGGTTAAATTAACAAGAAATGTCGACCGTGAACGCCCTAAGCTGCGTTATGCTTTTAGATTATTTTCTTTTTAGAGTTTTATAAGTTCTGGCACCTGTTTTTTTCATATTTGAATATACAGTATCTTTCTTTCATCTTTTGTGTTATTTCCTGTTTTACTACTGTTGCATTTATCAGTCAAATGAGTCATAACCACGAAGTGAAAGTGAATATTTTTGGCTTTTTTTTTCTTTTTCTTTTAAACTGATGTTTGTATTGAATATTGTGGGTGACAGGTCTGAACTGCAGGCAGGTCAGTTCAACTTGCAGATTATTTAACTACGATCATGTTTGTAATGCTAAAATAAACAGACTTCCCTTTAAAAACGATGGCACATGGTTGGCAGTAGCCTATATGTCACTCAGAAACATGTTAGTTTCCAAGTATAACTGTTTGAAAACGTGATGAGCCTCAAATTGGTGCCTTTTGTGTGAGAAAGTGTTAGGACAGCTTCCCATCAGTCTCTCCTTCCTCATGTAAGCGTTTTTGGCCAACTAAGCACTTGTGAGACATTAAACATGTAAAGACCATGTTTTGATGGATTAAAATCTAAGTTGTGTCTCTAGCTACCAGAGTTAGGTGTAATTAAAGCATTTTGGAGCATTTGGACCCAACGTAGGTGTTTCTGGTTAAGAGATCGGGTTCATTTTAAAGTTGGATGGTCTGTCTCCTCTTCTGCTGCAGGAAACACTCACTATTTTCAGATTCTCTGAATCTCTTCACAGGATTTGATATCCTTAATTGTTAAACTTCTGAAACATCTCAGCCCCTGAGATTTTTCTTTTACTAATCTTGTTGCCAACCTGTTAAATCAAATCAAATCAAAGATACTTTATTAATCCCTGGGGAAATTCATTGTTCCAGTATAACCTGTGACTGGGCAGACTGAGGGGCAGCCAGCTTCATAGTGACACTCCTGCAGTTCTAAAAAAAATTGTAGTGTGATTACAGCTACTGTCCTTTGTCTTTGTTAGTGTACATTCATCAGACACTTTTAAGTCCACTTGTTCAACTGCCTTACACAAATATCTAATCAGCCAATCACATGGCAGCAACTCAACACATTTAATCATGTAGACGTACACTGTAACAAATTGTTGTAATTTCTACAGTAAAAAAATACAGTAACCTCTTGCTCTGTCATTTCACAATGTTTTATTGTAAACCGCAATGCATTGTGGGTCAGATAATAAATACAACAACTAACAGTATTTTTAAAATGTTAAGTATTGTAATATTACAGCCATCTACGTTTTACAAGTAGATGCTGTAGATGACGGATTTTACCGGTTGAATTTGAACGTCACATCTCAACACAGACACAGAGGAACAGAGGAGGAGCAGCACGGTTGACAGAGTTCATCCTTGATATCCCCGCAGTAAGTTCAATTTTGACCAAAGTTCTTACAAGAAAAACATAACATTAGGATGTATGTAGGCCTACTGTGCTAAAGAAAAAAATATATCAGGAAGCATGCAGGGGAAAACGCTAGCTAACGTCCAGAGATGCATGTATGTGTTGTTAAGATGCTAATGTTAGTGTGTTTACACTTTCGGTTTTTAACGAGATCCCGAGACCCGACCACTGCAGCGGCACGTTGATCAACCACTCATCAGCTAGGACAACTTAAATTGCCATGTAAAATAATTAGTCTTTTATGTGATTGTGATATGCTAATTTTTCATGTTAGCTTAAGTAAACTAGGGCATTCTCACCGTAGGTGAGTAAAATAACTGATAACTGCGATTGTATGAAAGACATGTAACAGTTTAAGTCTTGCAAGAGCAAAAGCATTCATTTAAAATTTCATGTCTGTCTTTAAGGTGAAGTTCTTACTGCCAGTGGCTGGATGCTGACCTTTGAGGGCCATGGTTTTGCCACCAAACACAAACTTTGTGTCCAGAATGGCTGCAGTGTTTTCCAGCTACTACACTTTTAATCTGATGTATCGGAGCAGACGTTGTGCACGCTGGGATTCATGCAAAGGTAAATACTTGCTTTAAGTTTAATTCTGTTGGCTCATTATTTTGTAAAGTTTGCTGTTACGAGAAACGTGTTATTTTGATTTATCAGATGAAGTCGTACAATATCAAGAACTTTCTCAACCCTTTGATGCACAACATATGCACCCCTTCTAATTCACAACATGAGTCAAACACGACCTACATTCATTTTCCATCTTATTTCATATTGGCTGAATTTTTTTTCTATCTTTTGAAATCAGTTTATGATTATATATTCCAAATATTCTTTAAATATCCTGTTTTTGACTACCACAAATCATTGTTTCCATTTTTCCTGTCATACTTTACGAACCAAATTAGTTTTTATATTACTACATCAAGTTTATACATAAAAAAAACCTATTCGTGTAAGTGTGATCTAAAATTAAACAATTTAATTCTCTGATAGTAATTTGTTTCAGGTCATTGCTTGAGAAGTGAGTGAGACCGAACATTTTTAGTATGTAATACCTGTAACATGTTTGTCATTTTGTCACAGAAACAAAAACAGAAAATATGCCTACAGCTGTTGAAATGAACCGTTTCTGTAGTTTAACAACTGTACACTGGTAAAACATGACCAAACAAAATAAGATTTAACCGAACACACAAGTGGAGCACAACCTATCATCTCAAGTATTTTTTTATTTTATTTTAAATTGAAATAGTCTGCTTATTGAAGTAAATTTGTTATACATATTATATATATTATCTGTATACAGAAACAGGTTATACTTAAGTAAAGGTTCATTTCCATTTTTATGAATAACAACAAAAGTATAGAACAGCACTTGGTCAGATTGCTTTTGAATCCAAGTTCAGAGCTGTAAATTTCCAGTGATAATAGGCAAAGAGTCTCTAGGAGCTTCTCAGCTAGGGGGACACTCATGAAGAAGTTGTCCATTGTAAAGTTGTGACCTAAGTGAAGGGAAAAAGATCTGAAATTTACTCAACATAGAATTCTCTAAATTATAAGACCATAATTATTACTACACATTTCATTCTGTTCTACTATTTTGCTTATAGAAAGCTAATTCCACTGCACGATTGTTGGAGAACATTCTCTCCTAAGTTCCTCTGAACATCCTCTCCTTGGTGTCTCAAAATAACCTAAATGTCATCAAATATTATGTACAATTGTCTTTCACAACTGTCATCAAATAATTTCTATAACTTTAGAACAATGGAAAAACAATGCTTAAATGTCGATGCGAAGGGAGCTGAGCTGAGCTCATCTCAAAGTTCACGTCACAGAGCTTTGGGTTAAATGTCTGCACGTGTAAACTTGATATGGAAATCTAATTTGTTCATAAAGGAAGATTAAATTTATTTGTGTGAAACAAAAACAAGACATTTACTGCAGAATTTGAATAGTAAATGATAAAATAACTTTATTTCAAAGGCATGTACTGATCTCAGCAAATGATCAGACACACCTGGATTAATTAGTTCATCCAATCTTGAAAGACAGGAAACAAAGGTGTAGGACTAAGTTCAGGAAGTTGTGGAGGTGTGCATAAAGCCCATTGTAACACACATTAAATTCCACAGAAAATGAATGCGGGTCATTTTTTACCTATGTTGGGCATTAGAAGGGCAGTGACTTAAAAATGTTTTTTATTTACAAAAACTAAAATAAGAATGTTTTATGACCAAAAATAAGTAAAAGGAATAGTTCACCCACAGAATGATGTAACTTTATTTTCCACTTCCCCTCATGGTGAGAAAGACTCTGCAGCACTTTTTTAATATCTCAAATGCAGCCGGTGATCAGGAAGGCTTCTCGTTTCCCCCCAACTTTCATATAATGGAGTTCACCGGGTCCGAGCCAAAAAGGTCCATAAAAGTCCACAAAAACTTGGACCTTGCTCACCATGAGGGGAAGTGGAAAATAAAGTTACATCATTCTGTGGATGGACTATTCCTTTAATTGAGGAATACCTTGAATTTTAAATGAGAAAATTAAGTTACTCCAAAGATATAGAAAAGAAAAACTCATCTGGGTCACTTCTCTGACCCATGTTGTGCATCAAAGGGTTAAAAGGGAAGTTCACAGAAAACTCAAAAATATACATTGTCCTCCTTACATTGACCGCTATCTATCCATCGACTTCATTGTGAGTTGTCTGGATTGTGCTCTGTCTTGTACACTAGCAGTTACTGCAAATTTTTCATGTTTCTTTTCATGTGATTTCAGATGTTTCATGGGAATAAATCCAAGTCATGGCACAAAGCTGGAAAGGCAAGCTGGCCAGAAGAGTGGGAAGGTCCAGGAGAAGAGGAACAACACTTTTGCGGGTATCCTCACTCCTGAGGCAGTTAATGGACTTTAAATGGCTTAGTCTAAGGCATATTGCAAATGAGATCTCATTTCCCTAATATGTGATATGGCACTGTACAGGGTGTGAATGTTTTACTTAAACTTTTAACATACACTACTCACAAAGTTAAGGATATTTGGCTTTTTGTATGATGACAGAATGATTTTAACATCTACTACAACCTTTCCAGGTGAACTGAATTAAACTTTCTGTAAACCTTTCAATGCAAATGTAAATTGTTCAATGTTTAAATATTTATTCTGCATCATTCTGTTCTCCAAAAACCAAAAGTTGAATGTCCCTAACTTTTTGAGAGTAGTGTAAGTTGTAACTCAGGTTTTGGATTTGCCCAGAAAGTTATCTCAGGTTTTTTAAAGGACATCTTTATTTTTTTTAACCTGGACCTTTTTTCTAGGAGTTTATACGTGCATTGACTCACCTGTAAAATTTCAGCATCACTTTGACTCCTTCGGTGAACATCCAGTATAATGACGGAGACGGGGCAGCCACTATATAAGGCATTATCTGCAGTAAAATTTTAAGGGGAATGAACGAACGAACAACTACTTTTGTCCTGCGAGTCCAGATTTAGCTTTCCGTTAGTTATCAGGGTGTTTAATACACTTTTTGGAGCCATGCGTTCATGATGCACACTTCTGTAGTTCAGCTGAGAAGAGCAGCTGCTACCCAGACAACAACAACAAAAAAACAGTTTGCAAAACTCTGAACTCACAGGACAATAGTACTCATTCATTTGTTCATTTTACTTAAAAGTAGCCTATTGATGAATTGAAACAATTTTGCTGAAGATTATATCTTAAAGAGAGGCTGCCCCATCTCTCCCATTATATAGATGTACGCAGAAAGGTGACTCAACGTAATATCTTCCAAAGGAGTCAAAGTGATACAGAAATTTTACAGGTTTACATATATAAACTCCCAGAAATAAGGTCCAGGTTGAAAAAAAAAAAAACCATCCTTTAAAGCCTGCATAAATGTTGCACTCTTTTACTGTAACTTGTCAGACAGTACTGCACTTATCAGACAGCAGCTTTTAATGTTGGTGCATGTTGAAGAATGCCGTTAACATTCATATGTGCAGACGTGTTGCGCGCTCTCTCAGGCTCTGATTGTAGTTGTTCAGGGAAATTATAATAAAATAAAAAGAAATTGTAAATGAGATCACATCTAGTAGTTGTTTTGTGTGTGTGTGTGTGTGTGGGGGGGGGGGGGGTTGTATTGTAATGTATAAACAACAAAAATCTGTAAAAGGTTCAACTGTAATTCTTTGTTACAGTTATGTATTGTATTTAAATTTTACAAGAGTTTTTTGGAAACATATTTGCCAGGAAGTTACTGTAGATGGAGTTACAGTATGTCATTGTAATTCAATTTTACAATATCTTATTGGCAATTTTTTTGCCAAGACTTTACTGTAGAAAGATTACAGTATATTATAGTAATTCATTTTACAGTAAATTTTACATGATTTTACTGGCAACTTTTTTTGCCAAGAAGTTACAGTAAATTCTACAGTAAATTCGTTACAGTGTAGTCAAAAAGACTTGTTGAAGTTTAAACTGAATATCAGAATGAGGAAGTAAGGGATTTAAAGACCCACATCAGAACTTGTAGCAGTTTTCTCAGTGGTGCGCCCCCTATCGATGGCTACCTAGCATCCATCTTGCATCGTACCTGTAATGTGATTTACTCCAGCCAGTAAAAGACAGTCTTATCTTGACTCTTGTTCCGTCCCTTCCTCTCTTTCTTTTCCTCTTTTCCCCCGGTAATGTTTCCTTGCGTTTTTTTGCCGAATCTGACATGATGCGCGTTCAAAACATCCGCTGTGTTCATGTCTGGTTCATATCCGTTTGCTAGTAAGTGCGCAACCAATAGCCGGCTGCAAGTCATGGCTGCGTCCCTGATACAAAACTTACATAGTGCAGTTTCTGAGCTTCGGGACGTCTCTGGGCAGTGACGGTTCAAAAATGTGCATAATGAATGTTGGTGTGCCATCAAAACGAGTCAGAAACGCATAATTTTAAGGTCTAAAAGTTACATTGTGTGTCTTTAAGTGACTGACGTGGCATGGTTGTTGGTCTTTATTTCAGAAACAGCTGATCTATTGGGATTTTTACACACAAATAAAGTTAAATTAGATTCAGGAGCAGAGTCACGCCTCAAACACACCTTTAATTTCCTGCCTTCTTATCCTTGGTTCACTTCTTAGCTCTGTTTCATTCTCTTGACCCAACCCCTACCCACCCCTGCTCTCCTCCATCACCCATCCTGAGTCTCCTCCACCCGACACATCATGGCATGGCCTTAATCATCACGAACCATCTGTGACTGGTTTGAAAGAGAGAAACAAAGCTCACAAAACTAATTCACAATGACGAAATAACAGCTTATAACAGTTAATTTAGCTGGTCAACAGCAAACTCTAATCCTGTAGTGTAGCTAAAGCATAACACACCCACACACTGATCAAAAATTGTTAATCTGGGAATATTAGTTCCATAAAAGAGCTCTGGGGCGATCGCTACGCTGAATATTTGGCACAAACATCAACGTAATCCCTCAATTTTTCTGTTTGTCGTCCACTGGCAAAGCATTACCTGAAATATAGTTTCATCAGTTATAAATAGTATAATCACAAAAACTGGCGTGGTGTGCATGTTTGCACAGTTTGGGTTCTTGGCTCACTGTTTCCAACACTGGCTAATCCCATTTTGCTGGCTGACGATGCCAGATTGCTCTCCAGAGTTCAAAGCTGTGGGCTCCGCAGGGAGCGAGAAAAGGAGGATATTTGACCACATTCAGCTTCTAACAGTCTTTACTTCTCCTGCAAGACGAATTAAATCACAAATAATCCAAAAGGTCAAACAATAGGAGGTCAATTTCAAGCTGAAATTACGCTTCAGATGGCGAGTAAGTGCAGGAAAACCTGTTAGATGCTGCTATGGTTGCCAAAAAAAAAAGACATCTCTCTATTGTTATGTGTGCAAAATTAGATCAAATCCTTCATAAATCTTATCTTTAAAATCATGAACGTATGTTTCTCAACCATAACTGAGTCCTTTCTCATATACAAGTCTTTAAAAGCCAGAAATAATCGAAATGAAAAAAACAAGTGAAAGGGCTGAAAAAACTGTAACTTTAAAAATATGTATAAACATTTTCCAGTTTCTTCTTTGTAAAAGGAAAAACAGTCAAATAAATAAATAAATTATTTGAAAACTGCTGAGCATTTTTAAATTTTATGCCATTTGTTAACAATTACAAACACCTGTAAGCCTCATAATGCTAACTCATGAGGCTAAAATGTCATAGTCAGCTACCTAAAAACCCAAATGTCTAATAATATTATTATAAAAGCAGAAATCAAAGTTTAATGTCCTGAGCATCAGGGAGTTGTAGCATCTTTGATGCGTTAACTACTTGTGCTTTATCAGTACATAAATCTATTGCAAAATTTAATCTAAATAGTAACGATATAACACATTTGTGTGTTTGTGTATCACTAAATCAGTTAGTGTGCAGCTAAAATGTCTACAATATGTGCTAACATGCTAATTATAACAAGATTAGTCAGTGAGCAAAACAAGCAAATCTACTGGTTTGCTGGATCACAACTGACTTGGTAGCAACACCAAGGTAAAGTTTTGACTTTTGAGGCAAATGGATTGAAGGACACTATCAGGAGCTGGTTAGCTTAACATCGCAAAAAGACTAGAAACATCTAAGCAAAGAGTCTGGCAACCAGTCCTGTCATAAACTTGACATTTTGAACATGCCATCCTATTTGTGTTAGTGATCTTAATGCCAGTCTGCAGGTGAATTTATTTGCTTTTGGGGAGGGATAGGATCTCTCCATGTAGTTGAAGCTTTTTATGCTAACTGACTGTTAGCTGTAGCCTCCCATGCATGCAAACACCAAAGCGACATTCGCTAGAGGTTGTTCAGAGGTACAAGTGTGTCTAGTTTAACGGGAAATAAACTATCAGATAACAATTACTGGAGAGGTCACCTGGCAACCATGTTGGACTCATTCAGCTTCTGGGACAGTTAATATTTACTTATGGGATTTAAATATTCCAAATGAAAAGAAATGGACCATAATACCACTTGTGTTTTTTACGTAGCGAAACTCCTTGTTTCATGTTGTGTTGAGCATTATCTAAACCTTGAAAGCTTATTTAAACCCATCCATCCTCACTGTCAGTGCTGGCTACAGACTGGACTCGAGGTTTCTCCGAGGATGCTCTCTTCAGGAGCTTGTTTGGAGGCTACAGCAAGTGGTCGCGTCCGGCGCAGAACACCACGGATGTGGTCGTCGTCAAGTTTGGCCTTTCTATCGCACAGCTGATAGATGTGGTGAGATCACACAAAGGCTGACCCAAATGTTCATATTTAGACTAGTTTTAAATTCAATGCAGTCACAATTAAGGCTCATTGTGTCAATTTTGGTCCCAAAACAGGATGAAAAAAATCAGATGATGACAACCAATGTGTGGCTGAAACAGGTGAGACAAGCGGGAGGTTAGCTGGGCTGTATTGCATCTGTTAGCTAGCAAATTAGAGAACATCTGTGAAACTCAGCTAACATGTTTTTGCCGACAGGAATGGACAGATTATAAGCTGCAGTGGAGTCCTGCTGACTTTGACAACGTGACGTCCATCAGAGTTCCCTCTGAGCTCATCTGGGTGCCTGACATCGTGCTGTACAACAAGTAAAAGGAGATTTTATCTAACAACCTTTAAGTGTAGTAGATGCTTATACGTTGCATAATCAGTCTGTCGGACATGTGATTCATTTAAAGCAATAACACATTTCTCTAGGTGGAAATTATCTGCAATGACCAATTATCTGCTTGATCCATAATAACACACTCCTCCACTGGAGAAGGTGTGTAAGGAGTGAAGGTCATTTCTGTGCAATGCATCTCGATGGTTCCACTGTATTTCTTCTTTTATTTCAGCTTATTAGTTGGTGTTACATGCAAATTATGCAGCTGACTAGCTGGCTAAACGACCCTGATTGGATTACGGCTGCTCAGAGATCTTGCATCATACGGTTTTTAGTCAAGTTTCCAACCCTCAAGGGACCGAGAAAGTATGAATTCTGAGATTCATCTGGGATGAAACTTTCTCCTCCTTCCGCCCGCAGATGACATCAGCTTGCATCATGAATACAGTATCGTTAACATTCAGTCATCAATTATTAAGCTTCCTATGTTAATGGGCATAGCTCCAGGTTTATTTATTCACCTTCTGAATTTGAATATAATGAGAAACAAAACATAATTCACTTAGAAACTGTTGTTTTTTTTTTTTTTTTTTTCTCTTCTTCCTTCAGTGCCGATGGAGAGTTTGCTGTCACCCACATGACCAAAGCCCAGCTGTTCCACACACGGCAGGGTCCGCTGGGCGCCACCGGCCATTTACAAGTCCTCCTGCTCCATCGATGTCACCTTCTTTCCGTTCGACCAGCAGAGCTGCAAGATGAAGTTTGGATCCTGGACATATGATCGTGCCAAGATTGACCTGGAGCCCCTTGAAAGCACCGTAGACCTGAAGGTGGGAACAACTGCTCCAAGCTTTTGATTTGTTTCAGCAATTTGTTGGGATTTGCCCTTTAGATTCTGCTGTGCCTCTTTACTCCCTCTTATCAAAGGCTCATATGTGCTTTTTTCACTCTCTGGCTCATTTTTAATTAACAGAATCATGTTGTACTGCAGCATAATGGAAACTATCCATGATTACTTCCCCACAATTAGCAGAGGGGAGGAAATGTCAAAGAGATTTCTACAGTTAACATTCATGGCCAGAATAAAGACACCCCGGAAACAGTTCATATCATCTGAAATAAACAATAACTGAAGGATTTATCCACCAAATGCTTCAATTATGTGTAATGTCTCAGGATATGACACAGAGGAGCTCAGTGGTTGACTGCAAACTCTGCAAGACATTTAAAGAGTGTAAAGCTGATGTAAAATAAGCTGTTTCAACTTTGATTGATTATCTGAGCCTTTCTCAGAGAAGACAGTAGAGATCTCTGGGAATGCATCAGATCAAAAGAACAGGCGACTTCCGGAAAATGTGATGAAGGTCCTTTCATGCCGTTGGGCTGCTTTGCTGCCTCTAGTGTGTAATATCAGAAAATTTGTGATGAATGTCTTGGGTCTGTTTGCAAGGTTGCAACCTTAAGCACACATCCAGCAGTTTAAAGGGAAAACTGAAAATTAAAAGGTGAGCTGTTTCAAACTGGCTGGCAATTACTCCTGATCTAAATCCTACAGAGAGCTGAAATACTTCTACAATCTTATGAGAGCTTGAAGAGTGTCTGAAACTACTTCAGAGAACTACAAGACATATTTAGGAGATACAGCTGAATATTCAGAGGGGCTGTTTTACAGGGATTTTTTTGTCCGGTGCAAACTTTGTTTTAGGGTTAAAAAGTGTCAAACTAACCGGAAGCAGTGATCTTTGCTCCGGACCTGGTTGCACATGTGTTTGTGGGAGTTTTCTTTTTCAGAGGACATAATTTGGGGAGGAGAGTGTATAAATGAATCTGGTGAAGCCAAAAGCAGCCATGTATGAAATTATTCATTTTCCATGCTGTTTTCTGTAGATTGTAACATTTGCTTTCATGTGAAAAGTATTTTCATCCAATTTTCTGAAGAAATATGCTTTTTTTTTTTTCTTGAGATAATCTTTATTTTTTTTTACTCATTATCAAAATAGCAAGCTTTGCTTTCCTTACAGTAGATGATTATAATGATTTATTTAATTTATGGATGTGCATTTCATCAACAAACATTCAATATTCCTCAGATGAACAAACATTTACTGCTTGAAAAGGAGCAGGATGAAGAAAATCTAATATTTTCTAGCTATACACAACTAACTATAAAGTAACTTTGTATTAATTCAGACAAGTCAAACAAAATACCTACAAAGATGACACAAAATGAAGACAAAACCAAATGCAAAAACCTCCATATCCAGGAAATACAGAACAAACAAAACAAAGGTAAAAAATATATATATTTACCTGAATATATGTAAAACAATTATGATACCAGAACCAGACAAAAATAAGTAAATAAATGTGTTACAAGCTGCAAAACAAATAGCAGAATATAAAGCTCATAATTGATCCTGTAATCGTACTGTTCCATCTTTACTTTCATGATCATGAGATGGACAAGGTGAGCTAAAAAAAAAAAAAAAAGTGATAAAAAAAGTGATAAGCACCTTATTTACAAAGTGAGGATAGGATAGGATACAATAAGATACAATTCAACACAATACAAAATGATACAATGCAATATGGTATGATACCAAGCAGAATGACACCTTAATATAATCTATGCTGTCCACAAACTTTTTGTGGACTCCATGATTTTTTTGATTTGAAACTGATTTGAATTTTTGACACTAAGTTAAGTCATGTATGTCTTATTTCTGAAAAGAGGGCTTTCCCGAAAGCCTTCTTTGTTCCATTGTCTGTGTACCTTGTCATCCCGCTTTGTTTTACAAAATAATCTTTCTTGAGAAAACAACATATATCATCCTGTCCTCTTAAGAAAACAATCCTTGTTATCTGAAGATCATAAAGGTATACAAAAAAAAACAAAAAAAGATCAAGCATGGCTGCTTTGGGCTTCCATACCAATTCAGATATCAGTTTACATTGTTTACATAATTATTTACACCAAAATAAAGCATGCATTGAATTTCCTGTCATGTGGCCATGATTGTTTGCGGAGAGAAAAGAGGTGTTGCTCAAAACCAGCAAGAAGAACACAGAAATTCTCCATTTGTGTGGATTTATCTGGGATCCTAGAAGATGTTTTTGGTTTTGCAACCAAACTATTTTGTTTCTAACTTCTTGATTAGCCTTTCATATTTTTGTTTTTAGTTTTGTTTTATTGGGTGTCTGTTAAATGTCTGTTAAACCTGACTATGGTACAGTAGTAAAAGTGGTCAATCTTGAATGTCATTAAGGATTGAAGTGGTAGTCATGGTGGTAAAATAAGATCTCTTGTCTAGGATTACTGGGAAAGTGGAGAGTGGGCAATAGTCAACGCCGTGGGCACCTACAACACCAAGAAATACGACTGTTGCCATGAGATCTACCCCGACATCACTTATTACTTTGTCATCCGCCGTCTGCCGCTGTTCTACACCATTAACCTCATCATCCCCTGCCTGTTGATCTCCTGCCTCACTGTCCTCGTCTTCTACCTGCCGTCAGACTGTGGCGAGAAAATCACGCTGTGCATCTCTGTGCTGCTGTCGCTTACAGTGTTCCTGCTGCTCATCACAGAGATCATCCCATCCACGTCACTGGTCATCCCTCTCATTGGAGAGTATCTGCTTTTCACTATGATCTTTGTCACACTGTCAATCATCATCACCGTGTTTGTGCTGAACGTTCACCACCGCTCGTCTGAGACACACACCATGCCTCGATGGGTTCGGAGGCTTTTCCTCTCTGTGGTGCCACACTGGCTGTGCATGAAGCGTCCAAAACATGGGCTCAGGTCTATAAGGTGAGAGAGAAAGAAGGAACTCTACCGACATCCCTAAAAATTATTTCACTGTCTTGTCTTGAATTAATTTTTGACAAATATTTGCAATGTACCATTAGGTCTGTATGTGTTTGGGAACTGAAGTGGCTGTAGTGGATTCTGGTGGAACAAGGGCCCAGCACCTAAAAAGCCGTGCTTTGGAATTTGATTAATCACCACATGCCACAATTGGATGTAAAAATGATAACCAGAGTATTAGGTGTTCCTGAAGGAGAACACTCTTGTCTGCTGCTACATTATTGGTTTGAATATGGGAGTTTTAAGGCAACTCAGGAGAAATGTTTGAGGAACATTCCTTACCCACAAATCTGCCAGTGGAGCCATTCATGACCCGATCAACTCAAACCAAACTGCATCTTATCACCGACAGTTAATTCAAACCACAATCTTAATAAGTCACCCGCAAATTATGGACACACAGCACATGCAATCTGTCGGAAATTTTACACTCTTTGTTTGCTTTATTTGAGATCCTTATAAATCAGGGCCAGTGAGTAGTGTTGTATTACTGGATTATTCAATGATATATATAATTTTACCCATATCAAAGGTGGTGCCCTGAGGTTTTCTTCTGTTATTCAGTGTGTACGCCACATATTTTGGTGCCCCATGTGAGGCTTTACTCTGTTAATTTAATGTGTTTATGCTTCATAAACAACTGTTGTAGTTTTGAAAGTGAAATACTACTTCAGCATGAACACAATGTGGATTGTCTTGATGAAAGCAAGACCCCCTCTGAAAGAGACTTTTCCTAGAAGGCAGCATCTTGTTCTCTAAAACTGACTTCTGGAAAGTCATCATAATAATAATTACTAAACAACAATATAAAAGGTGCATAAACTACATTCTAAAAAGCACATTTCTCAGTTTCAATGTTTGATATGTTACTTTATTTTCTTAAATGCACACAAAAGCAACAGTATGGCCTTTCACCTGTTAGAACAGCTACAGAATAGACACTATCAGCTGATTTTAAAATGATTAAAACATTCTGAGCTCATTAGACTAATTTATTATTTTGGATTGGACCACTGACATCAGCCTCACCCAGCCATCTGATGGTTAGATAAAAATCAATCAATCTGGACATTTTTTGTCTCCAAGTTGATGCTGTCAGTTTAAGAGTCTCCATGTGAGATGCAATGGTTAGTAACCATGGATTTCTGTAAGAAAAAAGTAATGCAGGCCCATCCATGAAGCCCTGACTGCAACACCCTCAGTGAATGTTAGCTTGTGTGAGCCAAGTATGGTATTTCCATCAATGCTGATTGGTGCTTGGGTGGATAAGTACCTGAGATTAGTGAAGAACCATTCAGAAGAGCACTCATAAGTGAAAGTAGCACTCAAAAGCTGGATGTTAACAGGTTTTTCAACCAGTGTAAAAAGGGCTGTGTATTTCATATAGAACATCAGAGGAGTTTTGGAAAGAGTTGCTGTACTTGGAAATGTCATGGCAATATATATCTATAGGAAAAATATGAATCGAGCTCAAGATTTAAAGGAGCCCTATCATGAAAAATGGACTTTTAAGAGCTTTTCAGCATGTCAGTGTGTCATTTCCTTATCAAGAAATGATTTAAATCGTTATTTTTCTTCATTCATGCATATTTGAGTAATCTACATGAATATTTAAACCAAGCGCTACCTCCCTGCAAACGGCTGACTACCCACCGCGTTACGTATGAACGTGGCACCAATCACGAAAGTCCAAATGCGCACGCTCAGTATCGTAGCAAGACGCCCCTTTGTTGAACAGAAACTCAGAGAATCCTATCCACTCTCTGAGGAAAAAACTAACACCTGCAGGAATATTTCCTCAGAGACAAGCAGCCATCAGCTAACAGACGTTTGATCCAGAGTTCAGGAGAATTTTCTTCCTCTTTTTTTTCTTTTTTTTTTAAGCTCTAGAGGACAGCAAGTTGGGGAAAATGCAGTTACGTTCAGCGTAGTTATGTTCAGCATGGGCGTGTATTTGTTGTACTGGATGAATCGACTTGCCAGAAGTGGTTGGATTTTAACTTCAGGAGCAGGGGGAAAAAAAACTCAACTTTGTGTGTGAACTTCACTCCTGACAACTTCATGAATCTCGGGCAGTAAAGTGTTTTTTTTCTCTGGGATTACTTCTGAAACCTGACGCAGTTCCTACTATAAAAACGCGCATGGACAGACAACAACACTGGTGAGTCAACACATCTCTCAGCTCAGCGCTAACTGTTAGGCTACGATTTGTTCGCTAATTTACTTACTTGTCAGGCGTCTCTGTGGTACCTCTGTGGTACTGCGTGTACTTCAAACTCCATATCAGACGCGCAGTCGAGCGCATACAGCTCCATAACAGGCTCCTCCATTTGATCCCGTCGATCGGAGTCCGATTATCCATCAATGTTTACAAGATCCATGTGAGTGCTGCTTAGCTCAGCGCTAACTGTTAGCCTATGATTTGATCGCTAAATTACTTGCTTGCCGGGGGTCTCTGTGGTACTTCTGTGGTACTGCGTATACTTCAAACTCCATATCAGACTCTGGGTCGAGCGCATACAGCTCCATAACAGGCTGGTCTGTTTTATCCCGTCGATCGGAGTAATTATCCATCAATGTTTACTACTAACATCCACATGAGAGCTGCCGGTGCCGGTGCTACAGACAATTCTGTGACCCTTCAGAATAAGTGTCTCTTCCGGGGCGACGTCATGAAATGGGCGTAAAACATGCTGCAATTGGTCGAGAGCTCCGTGGTTCAGGACAGTCAGCCATCTTACTTCCGTGTTGGAAATTAGATGCATCGAAAAACTAATATTTAACACCAAATTAGTTTCTATAGTAACGATGGGAACATATCTAGCTTATAAATGCCTATATTTGACTTTTGGAACATTTGAAAAGCATGATACAGCTCCTTTAAGGATTTAAGTTTAACCATACAAATAGCTTTGTAAACAAATAGGAATAGTGGTCGTCCTTTTATGAGCCAGGAAATATGTAGCAGATATTTCCTGGCTCTTACCACTACATATTTAAATATTTCATTTACTAACCTTGTTTTTCAGGCAATATCACCTCACTGGTAATGCCCTTCACGAATCCACCTGGAACACTCAGGAATCGATTATTGATCTCCATGGTTACCAGGATGAAAACAGCTACCACCAACTCAACTCCTTTGACACCAGAGAAGAAGTGAACTACTGCAATCTTCAGGTGTATCCAGGTTCACATCACTTGGCAGGGTTTGGGATGAAGATATCTGGTCAGCCGAGGATTTCTTTCCTGTCTCCTTCTTCAACTGAGTCTCTTAGTTTGGACTGGGATGCAACTCACGGTCTGATCCAGAGTCAGCCGGGCTCTCTTCTGTCCCCTGCAGTGGTATCAGCCATTGAGGGAGTGACTTATATTGCACAACACCTGAGGGCGGAAGATGCAGATTTTTTGGTAAGTTTATCCACATTTGCTGATACGTGGGGGTCTAGAGTGTAATGTGCAGGTTTCTATGCATTCGCATTTTAGAAAAAAAGGAAAAATTATGTCTGTGCAGGTGAAGGAGGACTGGAAGTATGTGGCCATGGTTGTGGACCGGATCTTCCTGTGGATGTTCATTATAGTGTGTCTGCTGGGAACCATTGGGCTCTTCCTGCCTCCATGGCTCTCTGGGATGATTTAACACCAATCTGCAAATTAAAAGTATAATTCCATTAATAATTGTAACATTTCTTCTGTGATCGATATATTTATTTTCTATCATACCTAAAGATACAGACTTGCTTGTTAGCTGTTGATGTCAAAGCCTAGCAATGTTACTTTCAGTTATTTTCTCATGCATAAAAACAAATAAAGGCACAAATAAGATGGACTAGTTTACTCAAGAAACAGTCCAGCGTTTAGGATATAGTGACATGAAGTGGCTCAAATGGTAAAGCACTGAACAACTCCCACTTACCTCCAAACTATGTTGGCCAAATAAAACACTTGCTTGAGAGCCAGTGTTCACTAAGTCCTTTCTAAAGTTTGTGAACTGTAGATTTAAAGTATTTCCCTTCAAGATTTTTGATGCTCTCCAATACAGTACACACACACCAGCTGCTTTATCAGGCCCACCTGTTCAATTACTTGTCAGCACAAATATCGAATCAACCATAACATGGCAGCAACTCAAAGCATCTTGTCATGTAGACATGGTGAAGACGACTTGCTAAGTTTAAACTGAGCATCAGAATGAGGAAGGAAGGGTTTTAAGAAGGGATGTCCAATATTAAAATGTGATATCGGAAAATATCAGTATAGTTTTTTTGGACCAATATTTTTACAAACGAATTCTCGCAAGATTTTGCTAGTAAAATCTTGCAATATTTTGTTGTTCCGTAACGGAAACTTGCGAGATTTTGTTTTATTAACAGCGGTAATAGTATGTATGCATAAAAGTCCCCGTTATCCTGGAAGAACTTCATATTCCAGCATTCCTTTCAGAGTCATATGACTACGGAGCAGCTGCTAATAATATGTCTGGTTTTAAGTTGTTGGTTAAATTACCAAGTTGTCAGAAACATTATAATTAGCCACATGTTGGCTAATACCTGCTAGTATCTGATATATGGCAGCCAGATGTCCAAAATGAACTCCTTTGGCTGAGTTAAAGGGACTAGAGGCAGGAATTTAAAAAAACCCAAACATGCATGTCCATTTTTTTTTAATACTAATGGGTGATGAAGCGCTAAATACCAAAAATAATGTTTCCACCCACGTTCTCTCTGTTGCCTTGAACAGGCTGTGTGCTGCAAAATGCGCTGTAAATCGGTGGCCGAATTTCCTGCGCTGCCCTGCGGACGTGACGTCAAATGACACTACATTCGCAGTTTTGATATAGGAAGAACATGGTTGCGGTAAATTCAAACACTGTAAGCGATAGTTATGGATTCTTCTGCCGTCAGCAAATGATCCAGATCTCTTGAAAGACCACTAAAAAGTGTAACTACAAAGAAAAAGGTTAGTAAACAACATTATAGCCTCAGTTTGTGCACGCTCCCGTGACGGCTTGGCTCGTGGCTGCAGTTACCTGAAGCGCCAGTCGCAGCAATCGTGAGTTTCGTTTCTCACCCCGGCTTTACACCTGGTCCGTGAGTGCAGCGCTGCGCAGCGCAACGGCTTTGCTGCGACCTGCATCATGGCGGGAGCATTTACACTGTTCACTGTGCACCCGCGAGCACACCAGCTGTTGTTAGATCCGTGACATCACGAGACACAGAAGGACTGCAAAATTGCCTGTGATTCTCATCCAAACGGTTATTTTGTCCATGTTTGTGCTTCATGGTTTCTTTTTTCACTAAACCCTTGTGGACACGGAGATGACGTCATGTTAAGGTAGTTCAGCGGTTTAAAAGCTGCACAGTGGCTTTTGTTTAGGAAGTTACCGAATGTTTTACTCTGAATCTGTGTCTGATTTCCTGTCTGGTTCGATCTTAAAGGAGCCCTATCATGAAAAATGGACTTTTAAGAGCTTTTCAGCATGTCAGTGTGTTATTTCCTTATCAAGAAATGATTTAAATCATTATTTTTCTTCATTCATGCATATTTGAGTAATCTACATGAATATTTAAACCAAGCGCTACCTCCCTGCAAACGGCTGACTACCCACCGCGTTACGTATGAACATGGCACCAATCACGAAAGTCCAAATGCGCACGCTCAGTATCGTAGCAAGACGCCCTCTGTTGAACAGAAACTCAGAGAATCCTATACACACTCTCTGAGGAAGAAACTAACACCTGCAGGAAGATTTCCTCAGAGACAAGCAGCCATCAGCTAACAGACGTTTGCTCCAGAGTTCACTGAGGTCATTTTCTTCCTTTTTTTTTTTCTTTTTTTTAAGCTCTAGAGGACAGCAAGTTGGGGAAAATGCAGTTACGTTCAGCGTGGTTATGTTCAGAGTGGGAGTGTTGTACTGGATGAATCGACTTGCCAGAAGTGGTTGGATTATAACTTCAGGAGCAGAAAAAAAAACCCTCAACTTTGTGTGTGAACTTCACTCCTGACAACTTCATGAATCTCGGGCAGTAAAGTGTTTTTTTCTCTGGGATTACTTCTGAAACCTGACGCAGTTCCTACTATAAAAACGGGCATGGACAGACAACAACACTGGTGAGTCAACATATCTCTCAGCTCAATGCTAACTGTTAGGCTATGATTTGTTCGCTAATTTACTTACTTGTCAGGGGTCTCTGTGGTACTTCTGTGGTACTGCGTGTACTTCAAACTCCATATCAGACTCTGGGTCAAGTGCATACAGCTCCATAACAGGCTGCTCCGTTTGATCCCGTTGATCGGAGTCCGATTATCCATCAATGTTTACAAGATCCATGTGAGTGCTGCTTAGCTCAGCGCTAACTGTTAGCCTATGATTTGTTCACTAATTTACTTACTTGTCAGGGGTCTCTGTGGTACTTCTGTAGTACTGCGTGTACTTCAAACTCCATATCAGACTCTGGGTCGAGCGCATACAGCTCCATAACAGGCTGGTCTGTTTTATCCCGTCGATCGGAGTAATTATCCATCAATGTTTACTTCTAACATCCACATGAGAGCTGCCGGTGCTACAGACAATTCTGTGACCCTTCAGAATAAGTGTCTCCTCTGGGGCGACGTCATGAAATGGGTGTAAAACATGCTGCAATTGGTCGAGAGCTCCGCGGTTCAGTACAGTCAGCCATCTTACTTCCGTGTTGGAAATTAGATGCATCGAAAAACTAATATTTAACACCAAATTAGTTTCTATAGTAACGATGGGAACATATCTATCTTATAAATGCCTATATTTGACTTTTGGAACTTTTGAAAAGCTTGATACAGCTCCTTTAACTACTGAAATTGACGCGGTGTCGGTACGTGCGGCGTCAAAAATAGAGCCGGAGTGTATCTTTAGCGCAGCAGCGCGACATGCCGGAGCGACAATGGACTGCCCACGCGCCACGGCGTGCTCGATATATTTCAAACCATTGACTACATGGGCGCGGTCCTGTGTGCATGGCGCTGTGCTGCGCTCATGGACCAGGTGTTAAGCCAGGGTTAATCTTGCCTGTAGTCCCTTTACGGATATTTAGGGATCTTTGCTCTTGGAGCAGAATATAGTTGTATCTCTCAAAATATGAGAGATACAATTTCACAGTTGTCTGCATATATCGTTATCGGTTGATATTGGAATTTAAGAGTTAGACAATATCAGATATCGGTAAAAAAGCCAATATTGAACATCCCTAGTTTTAAGTGAGTTTGAACGTGGCATGGTTGTTGGTCACAACCATCTCTCATCTTGTTACTCATGAGGACTTCTCTGTTTTATTGTAACTTTTTTCTATATAAAATGGTCCAAGACCAAACTCTTTATTGGTTTTTCTGTTGGTTTATAACTTTCCTGTTGGGATTCCGCTTCTGAGGCTTCTCGGTTGAAGCCTTAACACTTCGCAAAAGAAATACATTTCTTTCATTTCCAATAATTAGTGAGAAATAGAAAAATAGGTATCAAAATATATTCTTTTCACAATATCATTGCGTACTTTGATTGATTTCATTCTGTTGGATGTCATTTCTTTTTACACATCACTTTCAGTTGCTCTCAAAACCACTAGAGGTCCTATTATCTTCCTATGTTAGTTTATAAGCATACACAAACACCTCATGGGATTGTTTGGAGCAGGATAGGCTCCTTTTCTGGGGGCAATTTTTTTATAGGACACCATTTATAAAAGATTTATAAGTAGTAATAAATGATTTTATCACTTGTTGATATGTTGAAAACCTTGAAACACCTCAGAAAATAAAGTAAATTAAAAAATAGTTGGAAACAGCTCATAAAATAACAATTTTAAGTTAACATCGCCCATTCTGCTGACATCCACAACCTGGAATTCATTCATTGCAATGTCTTAGTTATTCAATCGAGCTTTTGTAGTGAATAACATTAGTATTGCTAATAAAGTAGCCACAATCAAAATCTAACCAATAAAATTGGAGGTTTAGTCCATGAACTTCAAGACAGTAATACGGTATGAAACCAGAATGACCACCAGAGGATGCTGGCTTCACAGGATCAGTGTGGTGAGCCATCACTACCAATACTGAGCTCAAAACCACTAAACACAAGACTGCGTCTTTACAAAAAAAAAAAAAAAAAGCAACATGTTTTTTCCTACTTTCTTCTGCAGACATTGGTACTATTGTATGGCTTATAAATGTATGTGAAGGTGTGAATGTTGATGCAATGTTGTGTGCATATCCTGCAGATAGATAGATAGATAGATAGATAGATAGATAGATAGATAGATAGATAGATAGATAGATAGATCGATTGATGCCTATGTGTATTTTTTATGAGTATGTGCGTGTATACAAGTGCATATATGCAGATAGATGTTGTGTATATTTTATCATTGGTTTATTGTACTAGGCATGAGTCAGTATCATAACTGCACTCTAATTTTGTTGCACATTGTTGTATAATGACAATAAAGTATCATGTTGTATTTAACAATCATGGATCAAATATGTGGTCTTTTAGTCTTCATTAGTGAAAAAAGACTTCCGTACAAACACAATGATTAAAACATAGATTGATAAATAATGGATGATGAGGCAGTGTTTTATATTAAAAAGAATATCAACTGATATACATGAAAAAGAAGCCTCAACACAAGTATGAACTAAGACCCAGCTTGTTTCATGTGCATCTCATTTAGCAAAAAGCATCTCCCTTCTTTTGGCCGACATGGAGCTGAGAGAAAACACTGCATCACTGAGAAACGAGGGAAGAAAAGGGAAAAGCTTAAAGAAGAATGAGTCCACTGCAGAGACCAGCAGGTATCTGTGTTTTGGCCGAGCAGATGTGAGCGCGTGCAGCATCGCTGTGATGACCGGGTCCGCAGTCTTGAATCCAGACCTGCATGCTGATGTGAAGTATTCGCTGGCGAGCTCAATGTACTGTCTATTGAAGATTATCTTTCGCTCGTCGTCCAGTTTCTCCCAGATATCCAAACTGGTTTTCATCTTCAGTATGTTGGTAGCGCCAGCAAAATTACCCGGCTGGATGATGCTGACCTGAAGACATTAGTTAAAAGTTAAATTAGTCTGTGTGCATTCTCTTACAATCTTTAATTATTCTTTATATACACACTTAAACCCTTTTTGGATTTGGCTTTTCCATATTGACTCAAAAAGAAACAAAGAAAAGGAGGTAAAAATGTTAAGCTAGCACCCTGTTAGCTTAACTTACAGATTGCATATAGAGGTGTGAGTCCCAATGTTGCTAAAGAAACAATCTCCTTTTATTCTGTTCTTCTTCCCTTTCTTTCACTATCAGTGTAGGCTAACATCAACTATTAATTATTCGCTTAAATGTGCTGAAAAATAGGTGACATTGACTATCAAGCTAGTTAGCTTCTCTACCACGCCATGGTGGAGAGGCTAACAAAAGGCAGCCTCTCCTAAATCCATTTAAAAAGTTAAAGTTTTTCACGGGACTTGAGACAAATTCTTTAGTATTTTTTTATTTCAAATAAAATGATTCTCTAATTTTGCAAGTTCTGCACAAACCTCTTAATGCTCCAGTAACTTGATGGTGCCGCAGGGAGACTAAAACCTGCAGGATCTGACCTTAGAGGTCCAGAACTGGTGATCTTTTAGAGTGTTAGAGGATTTTTTTTTTGTTAGATAGTTTTTAAATGTTTTTTTCCCCCAGGAATACGCACCTTTACACCAAAGCTGGCCATTTCTACCCTCAAACAGTCTGCAAATGCTTCTAATCCTCTCTTGGAGACACTGTACGCTCCCATGTTCAGGCAGTGAAAGAAGGCAAAGATGCTTGAAACATAAACCATCCGACCTGCAACATAAATGTTTTCATCTGTAGCTGCACAGTGCAGTGTGATATGGAAGGAAGCGTTGAATATTAAACTTACCTTTGGTGGCACGAACCAGAGGCAGGAAAGTGATGGAGGTCCTGATGCAGCCAAACAAGTTGACGTCCACCACGCGGTGAAAATCCTCAATAGTGCTCCATTCGATCTCTGCCCAGTCTGTGATCCCAGCATTGTTCACAACTGCCCATAGACCTGCCGAGGTGGACACATAACCTTGATAAATCTCTACTTTCTGCACAATAACTGAAACAAATACATTATAATGGAGAATAATCTAAGCCAGAAATAGTTTTTCATTGACAAGAAGGGAAAAAAAATGTTCAGTCCTTCTGGACAAAATCTACCATCAGATAAATAATAAACACATTAATTTTAAAAAAAAAGAGGGAGAAATAGATAACAGTGAATCAGCTCTAATTATTCTGACACATCAAAACCCATTCAATTGGAGTGGCATGACATAAACAGAAAATTCAACTTAGTATCTAAATATCACTAATTTAGGATTTGTTGTGATTAATTTTAGAAGTTAGAAAAAAGTCAATCTGATTTTCATTATGTTTTTACAGTAGCTACATAGTCACTTACTATTTTTAGTTTTCACTGTATTTATAAATACTGTGTTCAATTATCTTTTAAATTCTAGATTATCTTAAAAACTAAAAGCTAATGATTAAAATTGCATAATCAAACAAAATAGTAAATGTATTTCCAAATAATGGAGTGCACAAATGAATATATTTTGAAATAAGACATAATTTGGGCATTTTCTATCAATATCACTTGTTCAGTTGGAAAATTTCTGTATTAAAAAAGTAAAATTTGAGATACAAAAATGAAAAAAAAATTTCGAGCATTTTTAATTTAATTAACTTTATTATTTTTTTCTGAATTTGGGCAGTAATGGGTTTCCATACCCATCACCTTACTCCCCCCATTAAATGTCCTACCTTTCTCTGGTAGGTTCTCCAGGACGGTCTTCTTTGCCTGCTGCACATCTTCGTCGCTGGTCACGTCCAGTTTAAGTATTTTCAGATTACTGGAGCTTTGTTTGGCCAGACTTTGGGCTCCAGCCCCCTGTGGAAACAAACACCCAGCAAAGACCACAAATCCCCTCTGGTCTAAGCAGCGAGCCAGCTCGTGTCCGAAGCCGCTGTCGCAGCCCGTTATCAGCACAGCGTAGCCGCAGCCATCCTGCTCACGGCTCTGGTGGAAAAAAGACACCAGCTTGACTAAAACAAAGAGCAGGACAGCAGAGATGGAGACGGGGATGATAGCTTGGGCCAAGAAGAAAGAGGAATTCATCACTGCAAAGTTGCTGGAAACCAGTATGTGAGAGGAGTGTCTGCTCCTGCTGTCTGAGGAGATAATATAGTGTAGCTATGCCTGATTTCACGTGATTTGTTCCGTTTTCATGTGATGGAAAAGCAGATGTCTAAGAAGAGCATCAGCTTTATTGTCTCTTGAACTGATACTATTTCATCATGGCACCTTTTCTGGCACACTCAGGTTTTTGCGATCTGCAGAATGTGATAGGAGTATCACTTATGTCAGTAGGCATTCATAATGTGGTGAATGAATGAGCCAGCAGAGCTGGACTGCTAAGAGTTAGACTTGTGCTGACATGATCTACCACAGTACTACAACAGTTTTGTGGAGATGTTGAAGCCTTTCTCTGATTTTTCGCCACTGTCTTCACACTTGAATGGGCTTCGGCATCATGGAGACATGGCCTAAAACCCATCTAAAGCCAAGCCAACTTTATTTACAGAGCACTTTCAAGACAACAACAGCTGAACAAAGTGCTGTACAGGCACAATAAATAAAATCAAATAATCAAGAATCAATTAACAAATAAGAACACGATACAAACTATAAAAAGCTACGGAGCCCCTCTGATGACATGGTCAGAAAAAAAAGTTGGCAAGATGTCAAGTCGTGGCCACGAGTTATTAATGCGAAGATGGATAAAATGCCAGGGAAAAAAGGTGGGTTTTAAGAAGGGTTTTAAAACTAGGCAGAGATGGAGCTTGCCTAACCTGTAGTGGGAGCGGGTTCCATAGTTTTGGTCCCACCACGGAGAAAGCTCTATCCCCTTCTAGCTTTCGCCGTGTCCTCTGCACCTCTAGGGGCAGTAGGTCAACTGACCCAAGGGACCGGGTAGGGGAGTGAAGGTCTAAGATCTCTGAGAGGTAAGAAGGGGCAAGGGCATTTAAAGACTTGAAAACAAACAAAAGAATCTTAAAATGAATCCTAAAAACAACAGGCAGCCAGTGCAGTGAAGCCAAAACCGGTGATATGTGCTCTCTCCTTCCAGCACCAGTCAGCAAGCGAGCCGCAGCACCAACTAAAGATGGGACAAATGTTTTTGGGGTACACCAATGAACAGAGCATTACAATAATCGAGCTTTGAAGTAATAAAAGCATGTATCAAGATTTTAAAGTCATGTCTTGATAAAAAAAAGGTTTTGCTTTAGCTAAACGCCTCAACTGAAAGAAACTGGCCTTAACCAGAGCCTTCAGCTGCCTGTCAAGAGTCAAAGTGCTGTCCAGCAGTACACCAAGGTTGGTGACCACGGATCATGCTGGGCCAAAGGGCCTAGGTCAATGGGACGGGACGAGTGAGCATCAGGACTAAAAACCATGACCTCAGTCTTACTTTCATTAAAATGTAAAAAGTTCAAGGCCATCCAAGCTTTAACCTCATAAAGGCAAGCCAACAAAGTTTTTAATGAAGAGGACGGGTCCCTTTGATTCAATGTCACATAAATCTGTGTGTCATCAGCATATAAGTGAAAAGCACATTTGTGCTTTCTGGACAGGTCTTTTCTGACACTAAGGTTTTTGTGTATGATATATGTGCAGAATATGATAGCGGTATCATTTACTGTACCTCAGCAGACATTTATAATCTGGTTAATGAATGAGTCAGCAGAATTGGCCTGATAGTTAAAATTATGCTGGCATTACCAACTACAATACTACAGCGGTTTCGTGGAGCTGGTGAAGCCTCTGATTTTTCCCACATGAACCGGCTCTGGCGCCGTGGGGAGAAGTGCTAAAACCCAACCAAGGGTGTGGACAGTTGCTTGGCCTTCTACAGAGTCAGGAAGTCTTCTTCCCACAGCAAAATGTGACCAGGCTGGTGATCAGCATGGCGGCACGTGTACATTGTCATGGCTCTGGGCCGTGTGATTTGTTGTTGTTTGGGGTGGGTCCTGTTGCTTGTGTGTTTGTTACTGCTCTGTATGTTTTTCCTGTTTAGGACCGATTCCACGCCCCACTCCTCTGGCTTGTTTGCAGCTCCGCCCGCATTAATCAGTGGGGTTTAAAAGCGGGTGTGTGTGGCCGCTAGGCTGACTCGTCTCTCTTTCAGCCCTCTGGTCTTGGCGTCGGCTGTGTCGGCCTGCATGGGCCCTGGTTCGATTCTTCACACCTTCATCACTCATCCACATCGCACCCACTTACTTAAATAAATGCTGTTAAAGCGTTACGTTTCGTGTCGTCTCCCCTCTCTTTGTTGCCATCCCTGAGCCCGATGGTAACAACATGCAGCGGCTTCGCTCGCATCCGATACAATTTTTGTGTTCTTTGTGTACTAAGTCCGTGTGTGTTTGTTCGTCATCGTCCTTGTCTTGCCTTTATATCTATAGGTGCATATACTTCCGAGAGTTTCTGCTCGACATCTGGAGAAACATGGACATAACTCCGGTGGATGTGGAAATGCTACGGGACTACGGTTAACTCTGGAGGCTCGCTCAATCCCTGACCCCACAGCTGCACCCAGCCCGCAGTGGAGGCACCACGGACGGAAGGGGGAAGGGGGAAGCGTGGAGGTACCCAAGCTAGATTAGCTGCCAGACCACACTGGCCAGCTATCCCATCCATCACCCTGGCCAACGTACGCTCGCTGGACAACAAACTGGACCACTAGTTCGGACACACTACAAATCTGTGGGTGAGTGCTGTGTCCTTGTGTTTGTGGAAACTTGGCTCAATGACAGCATCCCGGACCATGCTATCCACCTAGCAAAACGGCTAATATGCTTCCGGGCGGACAGAGCGCTCGTCGAGGGGGGGGGGGAGACCTGCGGCGGTGGACTGTGTGTTTACATCAACGATGCCTGGTGTCGCGACGCAGTGGTGGTTTGCAGACACTGTTCACCACCGGGGAGTTAATAATCATCAAGTGCCAGACATTCGATCTACCCAGGGAATGTCCTGATATCCTGCTGGCTACGGTCTACATCCTTCCCAGCTCCGCCAACAACAGGAGTGAGGCACTGAACGAACTCCTCCAGCACATCAGTGAGCAGCTAACAGCCTATCCTGATGCCTTCCTCATCTTGGCTAGGGACTTCATCCATGCCAACCCCAAGAGTGTGTTTCCACAACTACATGGGCATGTCAACTCTCCTACAAGAGGTAACAACATCTTGGACAATGTTTACACTACTCAGAAGGGAGCCTACAAAGCCCTCTGCCTCCCCCATCTTGTAGCCTCAGACCACTCCACTGTTATGCTAATCCCTGCATGCAGACTGCTGGTTAAGGTGACTAAACCAGCCAAGGAGATCCGGGTGTGGCTAGAGGGGTCATTAGAGGCTCTCCAGGACTGTTTCTCCACCACCGACTGGAGCATGTTCAGACATGCAGCTACTTACAACAACATCATAAACATTCAGGAGTACACCGAGACGTCATGGCCGTGAGGAAGTGCATGGACGATGTCACGGTCTCCAGAACCATCTCCATCCGGGCCAATCAGAAACCTTGGTTGACAGGGGAGGTCCACAGGCTCCTGAAGGCTCGGAACGCTGCCAATGCAGAAATCCAGAAAAGTGATTAAAAATGGTAATTCTTTTTTCATCTTCTAGGGGCTGCAAAACTGAGCAAATCCCCTCAGACTCCCATGTTAAAAAGACCAACTTCACAGCAGAAATAAATATGTTTACAGCCTGGTTCAAAAAAATCATTCTAGGTTTAATAGGTCAAGTTTACCGTCATGTTAGCTGTGAGGGGGGTGAATTTTTTATAGCTCATCCCTTTAGATGCCATTTAATCTTGAAATGACACATAATTAGGGGCGTGTCCTTCTGATTGACAGGTGGCTGACAGCTCGTTTGCTCTCAGTAAGGTCTTAGACTGTAGCAGAGTAGCAAAATGGTGGTTTTTAGCAGCTAACAGCAAGTCCAAACATGCCTTACCTTTAGCCTGCCGCTTAGGGGCCTAATCTCCATTAGCTCCTGTTAGTTTCGAGTTAGCTCAGATAGCATTTAGCCCAGAGTATGCTGGCTGGCCTCATTTGCCCTGAGGCCTCTCTTTGCCCATTTTAGTAATTTCCGGGAGTGATGACACACATGACACTGCAAGATGGCAACGGTGGGACACGCCCAACTGGCTTCTCTTTCAGCTCTTCAAACGTGACCGGATACTACGTCCATTTTTCTTTTTTTTACTGTCTTTGGTAACTACCCACATCTTATGACCAGCTCCATTTTTCCCTCACTCGTAAACTAGATCCTGAGATACTTGAACTCCTCGCCCCTAACCTGAGGAGGACACCACCCTTTTCTGGATGAAGACCATGGTCCTGGATCCATACAATCAGCCACTTTATTAGGTATTTCTTGCAAGTATTAAATTGGACCCCCTTTTGCCCTCAGAGCTATTTGTGTTATAGATTCAACAAGATGTTTGAAACATTACTCGGAGGTTTTGCTCCATATTGATATGATAGCATCACACAGTTGATGCAGATTTGTCAGCTGCACATCCATGATGAGAATCTCCTATTGGATTAAGATCTGCTGAGTGTGGAGGCCAGTGGAGTAGAGTGAACTCAGTCATATTCAAGAAAACAGTTTGACATGGTGCATTATCCTTCTGAAAGTAGCCATTAGAAGATGTTACACTGTGGTCATAAAGGGATGGACATGGTCAGTAGCAATACTCAGGCTGTGATGAACCATGCCATGCTGGTACTACAGAGTCCATCTCCATGGAGGGGACTGGCTCAGTACAGGAAGAAACTATAGCCTACATAGTTCTTTTTTGTTTCCACAGGCAAAAACTGGCAAAGGTGCCAGAATATCCACATCTGCCCTTATTATGGGGTCACAATTTTACAAGGGTGGAGCTTGTCACATTGCTGTTGATTGATTGGTTGAAAGAAACATCTCTTCCTGTGCAATTCAGCAATAAGAACAAAGCAGGAACAGCTCTATGTTTAAATATACTGTGAATCTTTGGTTATCTAAAGCCAAATGCCAGGAATAAAGAAAAATCTACAAGATATCCACCATGGTTGTGTTCCTTTTGTATCTTCATTAATATAATTCATGAATGCACAAGAAGCAAATACATGAAAAAAAACACCTCCCCTCATTTGAACTCACTCTTTATGTTTGCTAAATGATCTGCACTGTTTTTCAGAGAGAGAAATTATCAGAACAGAGATGCACTTCCTAAGTGGTTATGACCTAATCTAGATTTTACCACTAAGGGGGCGTCATTAAAGGAAAAAAGCAAAAGTAAAAAAAAAAAAAATAAATAAATAAAGACCACCATGCTACCAAGTACAGACAGCTGCCAATTCCGAAAAGTTGAGGCCAGTGAGTACTTTGGAAGAAAAGGCCTATTATTAAGCACTTCAGAGAATTAGTTTAAAAGGAAGAGATCCAGTTTCTGTTAGCATTTTCAGAAAAAGTGCGAAGTTTTATTAAATGCAAAAAAAAAGTGACAAAAGTTGGTTATTTTTTGGAAAGTTCATGAAACAAATAAGTCTCAAGAAGTTATTTCTTTACTTGTAACTGAAAAGCCTGAACAACTTCAAAGACGCACTACAGAACTTTTGCAGTTTTCTAAGTGAATTTTCTCCCCCCACGACGGCATCCATCAATGCAAAGTTTTTAAGGTAAGAAAGTTGCATAGTGCGTCTTTAATGCTCAATAAGTCTAATGTCCAGCTCTTACACCACACTTTCAATGACTGTACTTTATTTCATTTGAAAATAAAACATACTACCCTCTCTTCCACTTTGGTTTGGTTATGACACTGGTTCCCAAATTTGATGTTCCTGAACCTCAAAGAGGGTCCTCCAAAGAATGCATGTCCACACGGAAACCAATTGAGGTGTATTCCCCGAAGTTTTTAAAAAATATATTTAGATATTTCATGTATGGGGGGACCCCGAAACTCTGCACCATTTCAGTAATGAGGGATTTCTGAGAAATATCAGTGCAGATGATGTGCCCTTATTTTCAAAAGAAAAAAGAAAAATAGTGAGGCTAAATGTTGATAATTGCCTTAACTTTGGTTTTATCAGTGGCAAGGAGTCAGAAAGCATCATTTATGGTAATGAAAGCTTAAAACCAAGCATGGTTTCAACATGGGGAGGGTGGGGGTCCACAGTTTTTTGGTAGTTGCATGAAAGGGATCTTCAGAGAAAAAGATTTGGGAACCATTGGGTTTTGCTAAAGCTAAGCATTTGTGGTAAAATGACCTTTTCAGATGTGGACTCTTTTTCCATGAAGTAATCTCTCTGACAGTTTTTAAACACTTAATTATTATTCTTGCCCCAAGGAGGTGAGGAATACTGAGAAATGTTTTACTTGCTTATCTCTCAATGAGGACATTGCACAGAAAAACCTCAAATTATGTTTAGAAGACATAATTTGAGGAGACATAACAAAGAAGTGTTTGTTTCTTTACCCTGACATGTTAAAACTACAGCCCAAGGTTGCATTAACTATTTTCTAGAATAAAGTAAATAAAACAGACAAAAACTAATTTATCGACCTTGATATATAAAAATAATCATTAAAGCATAGCGACCAGCTCCTCATCTTTTAGTGAGTTGTTGTGTAACTGAAAAGGGGCGTGTATCTCTGTTTGTTCAAACACCCTGAGGCTATTCTGTATACTAACACTGGGCAATAAACATCAGTTATATTCTGAAATTCAATAATTAGCTCAGTTAAATCCACCTCTGTGTAAATTAAATGTCCTTTAATCTCACTATATTTATTTCAGTATGTCTGCAACATCAATTGAGTAGCACCATGGAGCTCTTCAAACAGTTCAAGCACCGCGTTCTGGAGAAACAAGGCAGCCCAGGCAAAGAGGGAAGCGCACATAGGAAGAGTGGTTGAAAACAAATGAGTGTTCATAAATAAACAGCTGAAAGACTCCCCCAACAATTGGAAGAACGTCTTCTGGTCAGATTAGACTAAAATGGAACTTTTAGACCATTAAAAAAAACCATGATATCCCATCAGTCCACGGACATTATCTCCACATTGAAGCACGGTGGTGGCAGCATCATGCTGTAGGCAGGGGCTGGGAAACTGGAGAAGGAGTGCGAGTGGTTTGTTCCAATACAGCTTTGCAAATCTAAACCAGTCCTAAACCGTGCTGCCATTTTCTTTTAAGGTCCCGTTTACACGAAAACTCATCCACAGAAAACGCAAAACTCTCTTCTTTGCTGTTTTTTTTTTTTTTTAAACTTTTTCTTTATTAAACATATACATTCAGCCATAAACACAACACACACAGGGGAGATGTATTTAGCTGTCATTAGTGTGGTAGTAATAACAAAGGAAAAGAGAGAAGAGAAAAAAAAAAAAAAAAAAGGTTAAAAGAAAGAGTTTACTGAAGTTCAGGCATGGCCTGCATTATTAATGACCATTTCTCATCAAACAAGTTAGTTTTCATCTGTAGTCTTGCTGTGGTTTTCTCCATGATGAACACATTTTTTACCCTATCCCTCCATTGTGTTATGCTTGGAGGTTGTGGCTTCAACCAGGAGGCTGTAATTGTTTTTTTTGCTATCAACAGCAGGATTCTCAGTAAATATTTAGAGTTCTTATCTGTCATATTGTCTGGGATTATTCCCAAAATATAAAGTGTTAAATTCAGAGGGAACTCAATACCCATTATCAGTTTAATCTCCTTTTGAATATTCCTCCAGAAACCCTGTATTTTGGGGCAATCCCAAAATATATGGGTGGAGTCACCCACCACTCCACACTTCCTCCAACATAGATCAGTTGTGTTACTGTATTTTGATGTAATGAACGGAGTATAAAAGTAGCGCATCTTCACTTTCCATTCAAATTCCCTCCATGCTGGGCTATTAGTTAGTCTATGTCCCTCTTTAAATGATTCTTCCCATTCTTCTTCTGTTATTATGATATTTGCTTCCAGCTCCCATCTCTCTTTAATATCAAGGGTGTTATCCTCTAATTCGTGTTGTAGTGCTTTATAAATTTTTGACACAACCCCTTTTGTTGACTTGCTCTCTGAAAATGACCAGAACAGTTCCTCTAATTTGGAAGGTATCTTACAAATGTTTTCCCAATCCTGGTGTTTCTGTAGGTAATCTCTTAGCTGTAAGAATTTATAAAAGTCATGAGCCGGTAAGTTAAAATCTTTTTGAAGTTGTGTGAATGATTTAATTGTTTTTCCCTGAAATAACTGATCAATATATATTAGTCCTTTGTTAGCCCATTTGTTAAATCCTGAATCCATGATAGATGGTATAAAATCTGGGTTCTTCGCTATCTTAGTAGCTCTGCCTACAGAATTTGACAGTTTAAGGGTTTTTCTCACTGCTGACCAGACTTTCATGGTTCCCCTGATCCATTCATTACCCATCCTGAGTTTCCTCCAAGCTTTCTCGTTCAAAAACGGGAGTGATTCTAAAGATACCTTTTGACATGCATTTTGCTCCATCTCCACCCATATTGAATCTTTCTCTTTAGTGGTCCACATAATTAAAGCTCTGAGTTGTGCTGCCCAATAGTAATTTCTTATGTTAGGTAGATTCAACCCTCCTTTCTCCTTTTTGTTGAGAAGTGTCTTGTATTTAATTCTTGCTTTTTTGTTTTGCCATATGAATTTTGATATAATTTTATCCAGCTTTTTTAGAAAAGCTCCAGTAATCACAATAGGTAAGGACTGAAATAAAAATAATAATCTTGGCAATATATTCATTCTTACTGCTTCTACTCTTCCCAACAGAGTCAATGGTAGGATCTCCCATCTAGACAAATCATCTTTGATCTCGGTTACCAGTTTCCCATAGTTAGCTTCAAATAGCTGGTCTGTACTAGGAGTGATAATTATACCTAGGTATCTAAACCCTCTTTCAGTCCATTTAACATGGACCTTTTCCTTAAGTTCTCCTGGGCAATCCCCTGAGAGCATCATAGCTATTGATTTAGTTTCATTCATCAAGTACCCAGATATTTCACCATATTCTTTTAGGTTATCTAGTAGGGCTGGTATAGATGTGGAGGGCTCGCTTACATATAGTAATAGATCATCTGCAAATAATGATGTTTTATGTTCTATGCCCCCTTCATCTTTTATCCCTTTTATGTTGTCATGGTTTCTTATTGATACCGCTAACGGTTCAATACTAGCAGCAAACAGCAGCGGGCTCAAGCAATCTCCTTGCCTTACTCCTCTTTTGAGGTAGAAAAATTCTGAGCAGCAACCATTGACTCTAATCCTTGATTTGGGATTTTTATAAATAGTTTTTATCCAATTTATAAATGTTGAGTGAAACCCAAAAACCTTCAAAGTTTGATACAGGAAGTTCCACTTCAGGCGGTCAAACGCCTTTTGTGCATCTACACTAAGCAGCATGTTGGGTTGGCATTTTTTTTTTAGTACATGATATAAGGTTTAACGTTCTCCTGATATTGTTAGCCCCTTGTCTCCCCGGGATGAACCCAGTTTGGTCTGGGCTGATTAATTTAGCAATATGCTTTTGCATTCTCTGTGCTAGTATGCTTATTAATATTTTCAAGTCAATACAGAGCAGACTGACAGGTCTATATCCCTCACATGAAGTCGGATCTTTACCCTCCTTATGTAGTACGGAGATTATGGCTTCTGACCAAGTGCCTGGGGAATCCCCTGTTGACAGAGCATAGTTAAAAACCTTGCGTAATACTGGTGTAACCTCTTCTGCAAAACATTTATAAAATTCTCCTGGGTAGCCATCTGTACCTGGGGATTTGTTACTTTTAAGGGTTTTTTATAGTGTCGGCTATTTCTTGTGATGAAATTGGTTGTATCATTTCAGACGCTTCTTCTACTGTTAGTGCTGGTAGTTGTAGCTTTTTAAAGAATTCTTGTGTTTTGGTTTCAGCGAGATTAGACTCTAAGTCACTATACAAATTTTTATAATAGTCTGCAAAGGCCTCCGCTATTTCTGTTGGCTTAGTCATGATTGAATTAGAGCTAGGATGTCTTATTTTTGTGATTATTCTATTTGTTTGAGCTTTTCGTAATTGAAAAGCCAATAACCGGCTTGCCCTGTTACCCATCTCATAATATTTTTGATTTGTGAAACGAAGAGCTCCTTCTGCTTTATAAGTTAAAAGGTCATCTAACTTGTGCCTTGTTTTTTTCAATTCAGGGAGAATGGAGTTGTTAGAAGTCCTTTTATGTTCTAATTCCAACTCTCTGATTTTGCTTTCTAGCTTTTCCTGTTGTTTTAATCGAGCTTTTTTCAATCTAGATGTTATTTCTATTATTTTTCCTCTTATGACTGCCTTCCCTCCCTCCCACAAAATTGATGGCGAGACCTCGCCGTTGTCATTCATTTGGAAGTATTCCTTTAAATTTTGTTTTAATTCTTCGACTACCTTTTCATCGGATAGGATCGACACATTGAGTCTCCAGTACTTAAAGAAGGTCTCCCTGCTCAGCTCAAGCGATAGTGTGATAGGAGCATGGTCACTTATAGTTATGGACTCTATATTGCAATTTCTGACTCTGTGTATCTCTTGTTTTGACACACAAAAAAAAGTCTATTCTTGAGTAACTATTATGTGGATTAGAAAAGAAGGTAAAGTCCCTTCTTTTAGGATTATTATGTCTCCATGGGTCAATAAGACCTAATTCTTTTATAACATTATTTAGTACTCTGGATTTTTTTGTGTTTGGTTCCTTCTGTGTTGGTAACTTATCTAATTTACCATTCTGAATAGTATTAAAATCGCCTGCTAAAATAATCATCCCTTGTCCATTCCTGGAAACTATATTAGCTATATTTTTAAAAAATGTTTCATTCTCCTCATTTGGAGCATAAATGTTCAATATCGAAATGGTCATTTCTCCTATTGTGCCAACCACCATGATATATCTTCCCATATCATCTTTAATCACTTTTTCAGCAGAGAAAGGTAGGGATTTATTAACTAGTATGGCCACCCCCCTTTTCTTGCCGTATGAAGCATGGAATACTTGGCTCACCCATTCTCTTTTCAATTTTTTATGTTCAATCTCACTCAGGTGAGTTTCTTGTAATAGTGCGATTGCACAATGTAATCTCTTCAACTGGCTCAATATTTTTTTTTCTTTTAATGGGGTGATTTAAGCCATGCACATTATAAGAAACAAGGTTCAACCTATTCATATTTAAAATTGTTGGCCATCAGCTTTGTTCCTCCAGTAAATGAAAACAACAGTGCAAAACAGTACACAGCAGAAAAATAAAGAAATAAAAACAAACAAACAAACAAACAAAAAGAAACTGTACATATCTCCCTCTGAACTAATATACAACAATGAACTTCCAAAACTCCCACCATCAGAGAGATGTGGCTAAATCTCCCTGGGGAAATAGCACAATGTGCCCTCACAACTTCTCAGATGTTTATAAGTTGCTACCTACTCAAACTGAGCTCCAAATTCTCCTCAATGAACCAATTTTGAAAAAAAAAAAAAATGCTTAGCATTAGTTAAATCACATAACTAGCTCTTTTTTATACTCTTAATATTCTTCCAACCCGCATCGTCATATTGTCCTTATTATATTCGGGAATGTTTCACTTTTAGATTCAGTCTGTAGTCTAATCCTTACCACTGCGAACCTCTGTTTACCGAATGAGAGCTTGTAGGTCTGCCTCTGTGATGGGTGGTTGTCGCCACTTTCCCCTCTGCTCTGTCACCACGGTCCAGCTGCCCTGCATCCTCATTCTCTGTAGTTTCTCCCACTCGTCTTCCTTCACATGAATTCCCATACTCTTCAGCATGGATGCAGCCTCCGCCAGTGTGGGGAATGTCTTAGTCCCCGTTTCCAGAAACACTTTCAGCTGTGCAGGATATGGAGACTGTGCCTTTATGTTTTTTTCCTTAAGTTTTTTTTTTACATCCCGTACTTGTTTCCTCTTCTTCTGTACCTCTGTAGTATAGTCTTGGTTAAAATAGATGGTCTGCCCCTCATAAGTTGTTTTTTGTTTCCAAGCTTTCTTTATGTCTTCTTTGCTGTTTAAAAGAAAAACAAAATACACAACAGCAGGACGAAAACTATCTCTAGTAGGCAGTGAAACCTTTTAACCACACACCCAAATGTGCGCCACATTCCGATAGAAGCAGAAAAAGACAACACAGCAGAAGCGTTGGGTGTCGGCTTGTACAGAGGAGCTGCTTACATACTGTAACCTTTGTGTTTCCCTGGTGGCACAAATGTTCTACAGAACCAGGCCCTGCTTCAACAGTCCAGAAGCTGCAGCAGCACAAACATGACGCGGGGTTCTGCCATAGATGTTGATCAGCTTTTTATGGAGTCACCCCCAAACCCCACAAAAGAAAGCCGGCTTACGAGCCGACTTTCTCAGACCCACCAGGGTCTGAGTGCACAAGTGAAAGATGCAGGGGTGTCTGCAGAGATTTTTTTTAGGGGTGTCCATAGAAAGGCCAGAGAAAAAAGCAGGGTGGACAAGGGTTATTAAGGGTAACTTTGGTTTCTTTTAATCTGGACCTTATTTCGAGAAACTCACACATGCATTTACTCAACTGTAAAATTTCTGTATCACATTTCTGACACTATTTAGATTCGTTGTAGATTCGCATATTTCCATACAATGGCAGTGAATGGGGCAGAATGAATGGGCCTATATAAGACATTATCTGCAGCGCAACAAATACTTTTAGTAGAATGGACGAACGAACGAGTACTATTGTCCTGTGAGTTCAGATTTGGCTTGCTGTAATTATTGGGGGGTGTTCTCCACACGCCTACCAGCCGCACACCCACAACACCGTGGTCAGTGGTGTCGATAAAACGAACCACAGGTAAGTCATGAGCTTAACTTCCTCCATTGTTGTTCAGTGTGTGTGTCGCAAACAAAAGACTTCAAAAAACTTTGCTATGACGACCTCGTCCACACTGAAAACCAGAGCTGAAGACGGCCTCACTTACCCTCAGGTGTAACGTGAATAAACTAAACAGGGGTAGTGGGGTGTCAGCCCTATGAGGGCCGGGCCAAGTAGGTGCTAATGTGAAACGGGCATTAGAAACTAGTTGGGGCGGTTCTGAGTGGCGCCTTCCTGGATGAATTTACATATGAATGGCCGTGTTAATAAGGCATGACAGACTCGCGGGGGGTACGACAAAGCACCAACGGCAGAAAATGGTTGTTCCAGTGTAATATTTTTTTATCTATTTTATTTTTATTAGCATATAAAGATTCTGACATTCAAATAAAACGGTGGCCAGCTTTTTGTTCAGGGGGCCTGGCCACCCCTTTGGGGTGCCATTGGCAAGATGACATGAAAGACATCACTGTTGTTGAAAGATTCCCGCTCCTGCTTACTGTCCAGATTCACCTTATGTTGTCAGAAAACTTCACTCTGGAGGCCATTATCAGATATTTGCGTTTTTGCCTTTTGATAACTCAGTTACCGTGGAAACAAGAGGCCAGAACACAACAAGACTGTTGCGTTTTACTGCCTCAGAGCTGTAGTGTAAACAGGGCCTAAAAGAGAAGCAGCTTTCTCTCAAACAATCAATGTTCAGTCTTTCTCTTTTTAAATTGTCATGAACGTTAACAGTTAACATTCTTACTGAGGCCTGTCGGGTCTGAGACGGATCTTTGTTTGACCAGCTGAGCTTACTGGGACGTCTACTCCTTGGCAGACTGGCAGTTTTCTTTAATGTTTTCTACTTGTGTTCGTTTTTCACTGCAGAAAGATACTTTTCCACAACTATGTCTTTGTTGGTTGCTTGATAAAAAGGGGAAATTATGCACTTTTTTGTAATTTATTTACCAAAACACTCAGCAAACTCGCCTGGCTCAGTCTTATAGTTTACCCCACATTGACCATCTGCACCGTTGCACTGTCCTCATGGGGATGGCACCATCTTGTCTGTGGCTGTTTCACAGAATTACCAGAGTGAAGCCAGGACATCACCAGAATCACAAGTTCATCAGAAAGAAGTTAAATAACTGTTTATGTTTGACTCCTGACACATTTTCCTTCTCACAAGATGTCAGCTCAGAGGCAGCCCCTCATGCAGCTCCACTACATGACACATTTCTTGGAAGGCCATCAGTATAAAGTGAGCCGTGCATGACTAAAGGTTTGGATGAGATGGTGTTTTTCGGATTGTAAAGCAAGACTCAGAATCTGATAAGATTTCACAGCTCTGGCTCTGACTTGTGTAAGTTTTAGAACCTGATGTGACCTTCAGGGCGTCAGCAGCAACACAGACAGCTTTGGGTTGTTTTTTTTTTAGGGATAAGCGAAAAAAAACACGTCTGGAGTAAACAAGTGTCTTTGTATGAGGCAGAATGGACATTTCTGTGAACCTGCTTCTGGGTAGCAGCATCTTCATCCAATGTTGACATTAAACCTTTTTTTTCTAGTAACAGCAGCAGGGAAAAGATTGTAAAAAATGCTCCAATCTACTATACGTGTACAATAAATCCTGTATGTGTGGGAACTACCATTGGCCCCATCTACCGTGCCTATTCTATCTTGATACATATCACAATTTCTACATAATCTTCCTGTGTTTATATGTTTTATCCACCTTTTATTTTGTTGTTGGGTGAACGATGCACTGACCTTGTGCTTTGTTGCTGTCTGTATGTGGCACAAAGGGCTGTTGAGGCTACTTTCCAGCAGGATAATGCACCATATCACAAAGCTCAAATCGTCTCCAACCACTTTTTTTTTAACATAATGAGTTCATTGTACTCCAACGGCCTCCACAGTCACCAGATCTCAGTCCACCTTTGGGATGTGGGGGAACGGGAGATTCTCATCATGGATGCAGCAACTGTGTGATGCTTTCATGTCAATATGGAGCAAAATCTCTGAGGAATGTTTCCAACACCTTGTTGATTGATGACAAAATAAAGCAGTTCTGAAGGTGAAACGGGTCCAACCTGGTACTAGGAAGGTGGACCTGTTAAAGTCAGTCTAACCCCTAAATGCACAGTAGAAAAGTGAAAAGCCATTGGATGATATATAATATTGGGTTAGATGGAGTTCAAACTTTTTTTTTGCCATAAATTTGTACCAGCAAAAAACACAAATATTGGCCTAAAACATTGGTCGGTATCAGTCTGTCCTTAATGCACAGTCTATGAAACAGAAAAGCACCTACAGTAATAAACTTTGCTTTTAAAAAGTCACAAATGTTTCCACATGAGCTCATGTCTTGTTTGCTGACATACTTTCATCCATCAGGTTTATTTTTTAGATGAAGTAATTATCTTCCTGTAGAGCTGAATGGAACTAAAGTTTCATGATAAAAACGTACTTCTGCTTTTAATTTAGATACAAAAACTGTTGAAAAAAAGTGTTATAAAAAAATTGGACTGCATCATTTAATGTTTGAAAGATGAACATGACCAAAAGAAATACATAGAATTCATTACAGTTTATTTTGTGTTTCTTTGTAACGAGTCAAATGTTAACAGAGTAAAAACAACTTCAGTGGTAAATGATGCGTAAATACAGCAGGATACCGTCAGCAGTCACAGATCAGTCACGGATCCGTTATTGTGGATGAAGTTTAAAGCAGCAAATCTGGTGGTGAAAGTGAACCATGGCAGGTGTACACAGTAAAAAAGATGAAATGCAAAACATTTCAGATTTAACGCACAATTCAGTAAATGAAATGCAGCTCCGTAAAATAAAAAGTAATGAAAATAGTTTCTGTTAGAACAAGTTTAAAAAAAAAACAGACAAAAGAATAAATGGAATAAAGGGCCAAATCTGCCAATTCCCAGACACAATTAATCTAACTTCATATCTGAAGTATTTGATCAAAAGTTAAACTTTAATTTACTTTTTACATATTCTAATCAGAGATTCAGCTCTTAATCATATCAATAATTTAAAAAAATTAAATTAGTCCATAAGTGGATGGAAATCTGTCGACTGTGAGAGTCACTAATAATCTGCTGAATGTTGCACCCCCTCACTATCACATATAAACCAAGAAAAGGATGTGAAAGATAAATAAAAACCCTTTCTACCTGGAGGAACGTTCAGCAGAGCGTGAACACTGGATTTCAAGTTTCTTTCTGCAGCGCCCTCTCCTGGCCAACATCAGTTGCTGCACCTATGTGTGACTGAACCGATCCACTGCTGGTAAAAGATGCTGTAAGAGCCAACTTTTCAGCCCAAACCTGCAGGGTTACAACTGTTACTGAACAAATATGATGGATTACTTTCTGTTTCCAACTTTCAAACCTGCTATTTATCTGAATTTAATAATACAACTTTGATTATTTATCTTCCTGCCGTTCAGTTTTTGATGATTCTCATTGTAAAACATAAATTAGAAGGTGTAAAGGCTGATCAGTGCTTGAACACAGCGAGGCGGTGAGCTACTCTGCGTGTCATGAATAATACGTCTGAAGCAACATATACAGCATCTAAAACAGTCATTGTACTATGGTGGTAAAGATCTGCATGTATTTGTTGCTACTAATCACAGACTGCCTCCACTAAGATATAACCTAGAGTTTTTGATGGTAACTGGGTGACAACTTTGGTAAAGTATCACAGTATTTTTGATGGTACTCAGTCTGATCTGGGCCTTCCCAGCACGCAGCAGTCCCGTAAAGTTCGCATGAAGATTGGTCTGACAGAGGTCAATCTGCTGCTTTTCACTGTATGAAAGGGAAGTGTTGTCATGCTGGTGATGCCAACGTACAACCCCAATCCTAAATGTAACTAAAAACAGAATGCAATGACTTATCAACCCATATTTTATTCCCATAAACAATATATTAAATTTCTATTTCATGGAGAAAAATTTGCTCTGATAGCTCTAAGTTATCATTTTCATTTCCAAATATTAGTCCAGCATTTAAAAAAGTAGAGTTTTTATTTGTATTTTCCTATTTTCTGTACTTTTCATGGTTTTTATAAGATGCTCCAGTTATAAAAATACCCCTGAAATAAATACTAACAACAGAATTTAATGCAAACTATAGTCATTAAAACTCGCAACAGAAACTATTTTGTAGATCAGACTGAAAATACAGAGAACCATTCAATGATGTCTCATAGTACGAGTGAATGCTGGGAGGTCATGAGAGCTGGAAACCTCCCTGAGGAGGCTATTTTGGTCTGATTCAATTCTTTTTTGGGTCAATCTTAATGACATAGAGCCCCTTACTGTAAGGACATTCACAGGTCGAGATATTTATTGACCCCTTTTAAGCTTGCAGGTTAAGCAGCCGGCATGTGTAGGTTTCTTTTTAAAATATATTTTTAACATATTTTAAAAGGATAATTTGGGATTCGTGTTCTGGGAAAATATGGCCTGGGAGACAAAAAAAACAAAAAAACACTAAGTCAGTATTTAGGAAGTGGTGATGGACAAGTGGCAACAGGAGCAGGTAAAGGATGTTGCTTGGAGCTTCTAGTCATGACTCTGCACGTAGGCGGTTGTAGGGTGATGACCGTCCACTGTTCAATGGGGTAGATACAGTGCCCCTGTCCTCCTACAGTGACAGAGCAGCCCTATTTAGGGTTGCCAATGATCTCCCCGCATGGAGAAGGGGATGCAAAAGGTTCCCTAAAAAAAAGCCTGCCTCAGCTCAGTCTGGTAGGCAACCGCACCTACCTGTCCATCTATTTCAGTGGTCGAAAACACAGAAAACAGATAAAACCCCTAATTCTTGGAGCATGGAATGTTCAACGTAGGCGACCGACAACGGCGGCCGAGCAATACGCCAATGAACCCTCATTGCCAGGATGCTTGGTCGCTACCAAATCTACAAAGCTGCCTTGAGTAAGACCAGAGTTGTGGGTGAGAACCAGTTTGAGGAATCTGGAGGAAGCTACACCTTCTACTGCATTGGGAAGCCTGAAGATGACGAGAACCTCCAGAGCTGGACTTGCTATTCGTGCAAGCTTAGCAAGAGAACTTGACAGTCTGCCTCGGGGGATTAGAGACAGAGGTGACGTGCACATCACACGCTTCATGAGAGGTGCAGAATGCTGGTCAGACCACCGTCTACTCAGGAGCAAGAAAATCATCCAGCTTGCCCAGAAGCAGAAGACAGCCCAAGATGAGCCCATGCGTAAACTCAATGTTGGACGCTTGGTACGTGACAAAGTGCTAGGAAAAAACATCACAGAAGCCTTGCGCTGCTTTGACCCAGAGAATGGTGAAACAGAAGAACAGTGGAATATCTTCAAGGGGCATGTCTACACAGCTGCTGTTGATACTCTTGGATTCGACAAAAGGGAGCATAGAGACTGGTTTGACGAGAATGATGCCGAGATTAGCATCATCTTCGACCTGCTCCCTGAAGCCCACAAGCAACATCTTCATGATAAGGCCTGCAGCCAGAAGAAGCAGCTATACCAACAAGCCAAGCAAAAGCTGCAGCAGAGGACTCGCCAGATGGAAAACAACCGGTGGGAGAAGATTGCGGAATATCTTCAGCTTGCCACAGACACGAAAGACTTTGGTCTTTTCACACAGGCCTGCGTGTGGTCTACGGGCTGAAAACCACTGGCTCATTTCCCGTCCATTCCTTTGACAAGTCTGTCTTGCTCATTGACATCCTAGCATGCTGGGCAGAGCATTTCAGCGAGCTCCTAAACAGTCTTCAATCTCTGAAGAGGCAATTGCCACCCTAACCCTACCCCAGCTGCCACTGAAAGCTGAATTGGCTGACCCCCCTACCAGTGCAAAGACAGTGATAGGATGTGTTCTGGCACCAGCTCTCTTCTCCGTCCTGTTCTCCGCAATGCTGCTGGACATGTTGAATGAATGGATGAATCAACGAATGAATGGAATATATTTATAAAGCACTTTTCATACAAGAGTAGCATCAGCACCTTCATGCTGGTAAGAGAGAAATGGGTAGACTGGTGATGTTTTTAAGAGGATAAAATCCTGTCTACAGTATGTGACATTTCTGATGTGTGGAATAACGTTCAGCTCAGAGTTGAAAAGAACACCGAGGTTTCTCACACACCGAGAAGGATTAAAATTCTGTCATTTTGGTGGTAGGATCTCTCTCTTGTCTTCAGGTCCGATGATAAAAACTTCAGTCTTGTTCTGGTTGAGCTGTAAGAAATTCTCTGCCATCTATGACTTTATTTCTAAAATACAGTTTAAAAGGGTGTTAACTGGCTCTATGTCATCAGGAGACACATCATCAGCATAGCTGTGAAAGTCAATGCCATGTCTCCTGATGATGTCCCCAAGTGGCAGCATGTAGCTACAGATTAAACAGTATTGGGCCTAAACTTGAACCTTGGGGAACCCCACAGTCAATTTCACGGATCCTTGGGGAGCATGTATCCATACTTACTAAAAATTGTTGACATGTGAGATAGGAGTAAAACCAATTTTAAAAAGTACCTGAGAGGCCCACCAGACTTCCGAGTCTGTCTAATAAAATCTGGTGGTCTACTGTGTCAAAGGTGGCACTGAGATCCAGTAGAACAAAGACAGAAAGTTTCTGATAGTCAAAGTTACATTTAAGATCATGAACTCACTGGCTGCCACTCACGTGTAAACACGTTAATTCAAATCCAAACGTTAACTGCCAATCACGTGTTTCCACGTTAATTATGGGTTTTAATCGGGGGGGAGCTGTTTTAATCTCTGGCGGAGCTTGTCAGAGAGAACCAAGTGTTGATCGTCTTTATTTCGGTAATTTTCATCCGATCCAGCAGATGGAGGTGTCAGACAAGCTTAAAAAACACCTACCAGGAAGTGGTCCGCTTCTATGGTGCCTGTGTTGTTAGCGGTTGTTAGCCCAAGAAGTATGCTCAATTCTGTTGCGAGGGGGAGAGGACATGGCGACTGGTCGTAATCGAAGCAGTTTAGGAGGTGGATGATAGAGGAAAGTTTGTGGAAAAAGTGATCGGTGACAGACAGACACGATCGATCGAAGACATCCAAAGATGGAAATACAGCAGCGAAGTGCGCCATCTGAAAGTGAAAGTAAGTCAAGAAGCATGCGGGTGTTGCCCGTGGGGGGTGGGGGGGTGTTGCACCTATAAGCAGTGGTGGCTGAATAGGAGGGAGGGAGGAATAGAGGGAGACGTTTCTGCCAAATGTTGTTGTGAAACACACTTGTAACTTATTTAGCAAGTAAATAATTATTTTGCCACCAAAACTCTTTTCTCAGTGTTGTATTTGTTGTTTCATAGAAGTAAACTGCTGTTAAGATGATGAAGGTGTTACTAAAGTAAAAAAAAAAAATGGCATCAAAGACACTTTTCCACTTGAAGCGCACTGCAGCATTTAAGGCTCGTTTTCTCAGATTTTTGGTCAGAAACAGGCATTTTCGCTGCAACAACCCCATGTTCTACTGCAGTTTACTAAAGAGTGGAAAAAGCTAGAAACATGTTTTTTTTTAATGAAAGAAGAGAGTTTAAGCTTTTCTTAGGTACATTCAGTGTTTGCATAGGCATAGTACACAATATTCTGTGGATCTCCAAAAATCAGTGAAAATGCTTAAAAATCCTGGCAATATGGAGCGCTCTGCTTGGAAAACGTCTGGCAGTCAATGAGTTAACAATCTTTAAAAAGGCTGTCTCAGTACTGTGGTTCGTCCTAAAACCAGATTGATATTTTTCTAAAATATTGTCTTTATTCCAAGGGTTATAATAGTTTTGGATTTTTAATTAGTTTCAGTTTTAATTTAGTTTTGACTTTTTGTTTTTCAATTCAGTTAGTTTTAGCTTTTTGAGCAGGTTTGCTGTTTTTTTTTTTTTTTTTGTAAAAAGCTTACTTTTAGTTTAGTTTTTGTTAGTTTCAGTGTTACTTTTAGGTTTTTTTTTTTTTTGTAAATTATACAAATTTGTCTGGTGTGAGATTCAAAATCATCAGAGAGTAACGAGAGAGAAGTAAATAAATTAAATAGAAATAGATTTCATATCGGCCCAAAAAGCTTATGAATTAAACAAATTTAAAAAGACTAAAACTAAGGATGTTTCTGAATTAATTTGATTTAGTTTTGCAAAGGCACAATTCAGATTAAGTTAGTTATCGTTTTTAAAAAAAACTGCCATTTCTATTTTTATTTCAGTAAAAACATTTTTTTTTCAATTTCAGTTTTTGTTTTTTCATTAGTTTAAGTTAACTATAATAACCTTGGTTTACTCAAGAACTCGTGTAATTGAACAAAAACAACTTTTTCAATAATTTTACTTAAAAACAGTAAGTTCACAGACTGTGAAAGAGGAGTCTACATCCAGTTCCACTTCAGTGGCAAGTTATTCAACTTGCGGAGACTCCAGGCAATGACCAAAGAGTTTGAGGCTCTTCTGCAGGAATTCCTCTTTGCCGATGACTGCGCACTGACAGCTACCACTCCAGATGATATCCAGCAAATTGTGAACTGCTTCTCCACACCCTGTAGGTGCTTTAGTCTGGGAAAGAGGCCATATTCCAACCACAACATTCACCTTAGAACCTTGTTAAACCATAATTTTGTTGCACATCATTGAATAATGACAATAAGGTATTATATTGTATTTAACAATCATGTATCAAATATGTGATCTTTGAAAGTCTACATCAATGAAAAAAGACTTCCATGCAAACACAATGAAATATAACAAAACATAGATGAATAATGGACAATAAGGAATGTGGATGAAATATTCTAAGTAACCTATTGAAAGATGTCACTTTGACTCTGGCATGTCAATCATCTTTATTTTACATGTTCTGGGGTTGATTGCATGTCATGTGTAAGGCCTTATCTGGAAGGGTCTTATCTTATTTGGTGCCTGAGTAAACTGTTTAAGAACATGCTGTACCCAATCAAGGACAGATCTGCAGACAAGACTCGAGGAGCAAGTCTCTCTGTGAGGCTCTCCACTTGAAAAGCAACATTAGCTTTAATTACTTTGTCCAATAAATTCTTTTATCCTTTCTCATCAGGCTCTTGGTAATTCTTTATTTTTCCACAACAGGAAGAAAATCTGTCTATTTTCAGCAGGGGCTGTGCTTTATATTAAAAAGAATATCAACTGATCTGCACTGTATCAGAAGAAGCTTCAGCACAAGTATGAACAAAGACCCAACTTGTTTCATGTGCATCTCATTTAGCGTAAAGCATCTCTCTTCTTTTGGCCCCTATGGAGCTGAGAGAAAACAGTGCATCACTGAGAAAAGAGGGAAGAAAAGGGAAAAGCTTGAAGACAAACATGTCCATTGCACAGGCCAGCAGGTATCTGTGTTTTGGCCGAGGAGATGTGAGCGCGTGCAGCATCGCTCTGATGACCGGGTCCACGCTCTTGAATACGGACTTGAATGCAGATGTGAAGTATTCCCTGGCGAACTCAATGTACTGTTTGCTAAAGATTATCTTTCGCTCCTCGTCCAGTTTCTCCCAGATATCCAAACTAGTTTTCATCTTCGGTATGTTGGTAGCACTGACAAAATTAGCCGGCTGGATGATGCTGACCTGAAGACATTAGTTAAAAGTTAAATTAGTCTGTGTGCATTCTCTTACAATCTTTAATTGTTCTTTATGTACACAGTTAAACCCTTTTTGGATTTGGCTTTTCCATACTGACTTAAAAAGAAACAAATAAAAGTAGGTTGAAATGTTAAGCTAGCACCCTGTTAGCTTAACTGAAAAATTGCACATAGAAATGTGAGTCCCAATGTGTCTAAGGAAAACAACCTCCTTTTATTCTACTCTTCTTCCCTTCCTTTCAGTATCAATGTTGGCTAATATCAACTGTTAAGTCTTCACTCAAAGGCATATGCTACCCCTGGATGAAATTGAGCCTCCCCCTGCAGTCCCCTGAGTTGGTGGGCAGAAGCGTTTTTCTAGCCGACCCAGTCGTTCTCTGAATCTGGCAGCACTAACTTCAGCTTAGCTTAGCATAGTTGCTGTAATCTGGCATGTCTAACTAGCACCACTTGGTGAAAGTGAACTAATTAACTTGAGATTTTTCTCCAATTATGTTTCGTGACCCACACATTCTGATCAAGTACAAATGACAAGCCAATTTCACATCAAGGACTGACTAGGTGGCATTTAATAGGGGAACTGTATGCTGCGGAAGTACAGGCGAATCACAGCCAAAACACCGCGGATAGTAGCAAAGGCAGCACGCATGCACAGCATCCCCAACTTCCATAAACAGGGTTGCTATCGGATGCTGCGCATGCGTGCTGCCTTTGCTACTATCCGTGGTGTTTTGGCTGTGATTCACCTGTACTTCCGCGGCATATAGTTCCCCTATTAAATGCCACCTAGTCAGTCGATCAGAATGTGCGGGAAACATAATTAGGAAAAAAATCTCGAGTTGGTGTGAGTTGGAAACACCAGATTACAGCAACTACGCTAAGCTAAGCTAAAGTCAGTGCTGCAAGATTCAGAGAATGACTGGGTCGGCTAGAAAACGCTTCTGCCCACTTGTCCAACTCAGGGGACTTCGGGGGGAGGCTCAGTTTCATCCAGGGGTGGCATATGCCTTTAAATGTGCTGAAAAAAAGTTCAGATTGACTATCAAGTCAGTTTGTTAGCTTCTCTACCATGCATAGGCAGAGAGGCTAACAAGAGGCAGTCTCTCCAAAATCCATTTAAAAAGTTAGTTTTTCAAGGAACTTGAGACAAATTCTGAAGTGGAAAGAAACAAAGTGTTTTTTGATTAAAATAAAACGATTCTCTAACAATTTGGCAAGTTCTGCACAAGCCTCTTAATGATCCAGTAACTTGATGGTGCTGCAGAGAAACTCTAAAACCTGCAGGATCTGACCTTAGAGGTCCAGAACTGATCCATCTTTTAGAGTATTAGAGGATATTTTTGTTAGATTTTTTTTTCCAGGAATACCATACCTTTACACCAAAACTGGCCATTTCTACCCTCAAACAGTCTGCAAATGCTTCTAATCCTCTCTTGGAGACACTGTACGCTCCCATGTTCAGGCAGTGGAAGAAGGCAAAGATGCTTGAAACATAAACCATCCGACCTGCAACATAAATCATTGTTTTCATCTGTAGCTGCACAGTGCAGTATGATATGGAAGGAAGCGTTGAATATTACACTTACCTCTGGTGGCACGAACCAGAGGCAGGAAAGTGATGGAGGTCCTGATGCAGCCAAACAAGTTGACCATCTGCACCGTTGCGCTGTCCTCAGGGAGATGGCACCAGCGTGTCTGTGGCTGTTTCACAGAATTACCAGGGTGAAGCCAGGACATCACCAGAATCACAAGTTCATCAGCAAGAAGTTAAATAACTGTTTATGTTTGACTCCTGACACATTCTCCTTTTCACAAGATGTCAGCTCAGAGGCAGCCCCACATGCAGCTCCACTACATGACACATTTCTTGGAAGGTCATCAGTATAAAGTGAGCCGTGCATGACTAAAGGTTTGGATGAGATGGTGTTTTTCTGATTGTAAAGCAAGGCTCAGAATCTGTTAAGATTTCACAGCTCTGGCTCTGACTTGTGTAAGTTTTAGAACCTGATGTGACCTTCAGGGCGTCAGCAGCAACACAGACAGCTTTGGGTTGTTTTTTTTTTTTAGGATAAGGGAAAGTAAACATGTCTGGAGTAAACAAGTGTTTCTTTGTATGAGGCAGAATGGACATTTCTGTGAACCTGCTTCTGGGTAGCAGCATCTTCATCCAATGTTGACATTAAACTAGGGCTGCACGATTCTGGTAAAAATGTGAATCGTGATTTTTTTGCTTAAAATTAAGATCTCGATTCTCTGAAACGATTTTTTTTCCCCAAAAGTATTTATTGCACAAATAAACTTTAACAAAACAAACAAAACAACCTATTCAAAAGGTAATTCAAAATAAAGCATGTGTTTGCACAAGAGCTTTGTTGGAGCATTTCTTTGGCAGATGCATAGTTGTAATTCTTTAACATTGGTTAGGGGGTGGGGAGGCAACGGCAGTGTTGCATTTGAGGGTGCTTGAAAAAAATCTGGGAAAAATGGAAACTTATTTGTGATAAGCTCGTGATTAAAAATGTTTCAGAATTGTTGTGGGTAGAATTGAGATTGCATGTATGTGTGAATTGAGATCACGATCTTTTAACGATTAATTGTGCAGCCCTACATTAAACCTTTTTTTTTCTAGTAACAGCAGCAGGGAAAAGATTGTAAAAAATCCTCCAATCTACTATACGTGTACAATAAATCCTGTATGTGTGGGAACTCCCATTGGCCCCATCAATCGTGCCAATTCTATCCTGATACACATCACAATTTCTACATAATCTTCCTGTGTTTATATGTTTTATCCACCTTTTATTTTGTTGTTGGGTGAACGATGCACTGACCTTGTGCTTTGTTGCTGTCTGTATGTGGCACAAAGGGCTGTTAAGGCTACTTTCCAGCAGGATAATGCACCATATCACAAAGCTCAAATCGTCTCCAACCACTTTTTTGAACATAATGAGTTCATTGTACTCCAACGGCCTCCACAGTCACCAGATCTCAGTCCACTTTTGGGATGTGGGGGAACGGGAGATTCTCATCATGGATGCAGCAACTGTGTGATGCTTTCATGTCAATATGGAGCAAAATATCTGAGGAATGTTTCAAACATCTTGTTGATTGATGACAAATTAAAGCAGTTCTGAAGGTGAAACGGGTCCAACCTGATACTCGGAAGGTGGACCTGTTAAAGTCAGTCTAACCTCTAAATGCACAGTAGAAAAGTGAAAAGCCATTGGATGATATATAATATTGGGTTAGATGGAGTTCAAACCTTTTTTTCCCATTAAGTTGTGTTTTCTGTCACATCTGGACCAAGTTTCAATGTAAATATGATTTATATTAAAACAAACACGTGTGCGCAGTCCATGAAACGGAAAAGCACCTACAGTGGTGAACTTTGCACTTTAAAAGTTACAAATGAGCTCATGTCTTGTTTGCTCACATACTTTTATCCATAAGTTTTATCTTTTAGATGAAGTAATTGTCTCCCTGTAGAGCTGAATGGAACTAAAGTTTCATTTTTTCCCCTGGATGACATAAACATACTTGTGAATTTAATTTAGATACAAAAACTGTTAAAAAAAAAAAGGTGGAATGCATCATTTAATGTTTACGGAAGAGGATTAGGGCCACTGAAGAGAAAATATCAAATTCTGAGAAAAAAGTCAGAATTCTGAGATTAAAGGGACATTGTGTAAGATCTCGTGTTATATATTCACAAAAATGGATTATTTTGTTCAAAAGTGTTTTCCATTACTCACTCACGCCTCAGTAATCACTGGCATCAACAAACTGAAGTGCTCCTGTAAGCTCTGAATTTGCCGTTCATATCATTCATATCTCCATTGCACTGGTAGGCTTGGTGCTGGCTACGTTCAGTAGAAGTGTGACAGCATGAAACCACAGACACTCACCAGAGACACCGGAGTTGTCGGCTCAGGTCAAGGTAATGCTTTAGAAAAGTCACCGTGGTGCACTGAAGAGGAATCGGGCTTACGCTGATGCTGCGTTAATGTGCAGTTGGGCAGACGGCCGTCGGTAACAAACCAGGTGTCATTTTTATCACAGAAGCCGAGAGAAAGATGGTAAAACATGGGTCAGGGAAAACGACATCGCCATGACAACATATCAGAAGTTACAGTGAAGTCACTGCAGCAGCTTGTTTTATGTTCTTCACTTCTTCCTGCAGCAGCTGGTGTTTGTCTGCCCGGTTTCATGTGAATGCAGCATAATTCTGACTCAGAAATTAGAGGGGGAAGAAAAAAAAACCAAAAATATATATATATATATATATATATATATATATATATATATGTGTGTGTGTGTGTGTGTGTATGTATCCAGACAATTATTTAAAAGATGTTCTGGGAAAAGTCAGAATTCTGACTTTTTTCAAATATTGGGAAAAAAATTCCCCGAAAAAACCTCTTTTAATGTTCTGGAAAAAAAGTCATAATTCTGACTTGTTTCAGAAATTGAAAGAAAAAACAATCAAACAAACAAACAAAAAACACCGTCATTTTTCAAGTATATATATATATATATTTCTGGAAGACATTTTTCAGAAAGGGGGAAAAAAAAATCCAGACAATTTATTTAATTTTTTAATCTCAGAATTCTGACTTTTTTCCAGAACATTATATATATATATATATATATATATATATATATATATATATATATATATTTGGGGGAGAGAGAGAGAGAAAAAAAAACCCCAGTTTTTTTTTTTTTTTTTTTATGTTCTGGAAAAATGCCAGAATTCTGAATTTTTTCAGAAATTGAAAGAACAGACAAACAAACAAACAAAAAAACTCCCCCGTTTTTTTATGTTCTGGAAAAAAGTCAGAATTCAGACTATTTTTATTCTCAGATTTTTTTTTCTTCAGTGGCCCTCTTCCGTAAATGTTTGAAAGATGAACATGACCAAAAGAAATAGATACAATTCATAACACAGTTTGTTTTGTGTTTCTTTTTAAAGATAAACAAAAAACAAGCTGATAAGATTTATTTCAGCGACACACAGCTACAAGAAAAAACCTTCACAGATGTTCTGTACTGATAACGAGTCAAATGTTAACAGAGTAAAAACAACTTCAATGGTAAATGATGCGTAAATACAGCAGGAAACCGTCAGCAGAGTCGCAGATCAGTCACGGATCCGTTATTGTGGAGGAAGTTTAAAGCAGCGAATCTGGTGGTGAAAGTGAACCATCGCAGGTGTACACAGTAAAAAAGATGAAATGCAAAACATTTCAGATTTAATGCACAATTCAGTAAATGAAATGCAGCTCCTTAGAATAAAAAGTAATGAAAATAGTTTCTGTTAGAACAAGTTAAAAAAAAAAAAGCAGACAAAAGAATAAATGGAATAAAGGGCCAAATCTGCCAATTCACAGATACATTTATTCTAACTTAATATCTGAAGTATTTGATCAAAAGTTAAACTTTAATTTACTTTTTACATATTCTAATCAGAATTTCAGCTCTTAATCATATCAATACATTATTTAAAAATTTAAATTAGTCCATAATTGGATGGAAATCTGTCAACTGTGAGAGTCACTAATAATCTGCTGAATGTTGCACCCCCTTACTATCACATATAAACCTAGAAAAGGATGTGAAAGATAAATAAAAACCCTTTCTACCTGGAGGAACGTTCAGCAGAGCGTGAACACTGGATTTCAAGTTTCTTTCTGCAGCGCCCTCTCCTGGCCAACATCAGTTGCTGCACCTATGTGTGACTGAACCGATCCACTGCTGGTAAAAGACGCTGTAAGAGCCAACTTTTCAGCCCAAACCTGCAGGTTAACAAATATAATGGACCACACTCTGTTTCCAACTCGCTCTTTATCTGAATTTAATAATACAACTTTGATTATTTATCTTCCTGCCGTTCAGTTTTTCACGTTTCTCATTGTAAAACATAAATTAGAAGGTGTAAAGGCTGATCAGTGCTTAAACACAGCGAGGCGGTGAGCTACTCTGCGTGTCATGAATAATACGTCTGAAGCAACATATACAGCATCTAAAAGAGTCATTGTACTATGGTGGTAAAGATCTGCATGTATTTGTTGCTACTGAATCACAGACTGCCTCCACTAAGATATAACCTAGAGTTTTTGATGGTAACCAGGTGACATCTCTGGTCAAGTATCACAGTATTTTTGATGGTACTCAGTCTGATCTGGGCCTTCCCAGCACGCAGCAGTCCAGTGATTTAGCGGTTTATCCCAGACGTTCGCCTCCAGGAGGTCCCATCAGGTTTCCACTTTGCCGAAGGTGCCGTCGGGCGGGCGGTAGTGTTTAGGGAAGGCCTTGAGCTGCAGCGAGTTAAACGCGTACTTCCTGCATCCGACGTTCTTCACGGTGTTTTCTCGTCTGCAGCCCTCGCTGTGGAGACAGGAGGAGGAAGAGGAGGAGGAGACAGAGGGGAGGAGGGTGTTCAGACAGAATGAGAGCAAAGGAAAAAGTAGGCATGATGACTGGTCTGACAGAGGTCAATATGTTTGCTCCTTTTCACTGAATGAGGAGAGGGAAGTGTTGTAATGCTGGTGATGCCAACGTACAACCCCAATCCCAAACGTTGGATCACTGTATAATGTAATAAAAACAGAATGTAATGATTTAAAATCTTATCAACCCATATTTCATTCCCATAAACAATATATTAGATTCAAATTTCATAGAAAAAATTAGCTTATTTTGACTGATAGCAGCAACGCATCCGTAAAAAGTTGGAACCGGAGCACCAAAAGGCTGGAAAAGCCATGTTAACTGGCAACAGCTCAACTTAACAGGAGCATCTCTAATATAATGACAAAGGTTCACCAACCTGCAAAAACCTGCATCTAGAAGCTGCGGAACAATTTCAGAAAAATGTTCTTCTTAACACTTTGAAGGTCCCACCATCTACTGGGTATAATATCACCAGAACATTCAGAAATAGGGATGCATGATATAATCGGCTCCCTATTGGTATCGGCCTATATCAGCTTTAAAACTGAGTATCGGACATCGGCCACCCCACTGATATTTAGCTGATATTTAACTGATTTTTTTTAAAAAAAAGGTATTATTCTTATTCAAAAACTTCTTTTTACAGATAAAGACTATGGGTGGGAAAAAATATTGATACTGAAATATCGCAATATTTTCATATACTGACATTTAAAAACGCGGTATTGATCTAGTTCACTAACGAAATCTCGCGAGAATTCTCAAAATGTCTAGAGATTTTGTAACAGAACGAAATGTTGCAAGATGTTTCAAGTAAAATAGATCAATATCACGTTTTTAAATATCAATTTGATATTGGCAATATGAAAATATTACGATATTTCAGTGCATTAATGTTTTTTCCCACCCCTAATAACAAGTCAAACTTAAGGACAGCTGTTCAAGCAAAATTAATAGAATATAGGTATGCACGATATAATCGGCCCCCTATCGGTATCGGCCCTAAAACTGAGTATCGGACATTGGCCACCCCAGGTTATTTAACAGATTTTCAAAAAAATTCTTCTTCTTAAAAAACTTCTTTGTTACAGACGTTAAACTTCTAAAGACTAAGGGGTGGGATACTGAAATATCACAATATTTTCATATGTTGATATACTTACATTTAAAAAAGCGGTATCGATCTATTTCACTAACAAAATCTCGACATAATTCATTTTTCTGTTTCAAAATCATGCGAGAATTAAAAAAATATTGTGAGATTTTCTAACAGAACGATGAGTTCTCGTGAAATTTCGCAAATAAAATAGACCAATACCGCAATTTTGAATACTGATTTGATATCGGCATATGAAAATATCATGATATCTTTAATTATAATAATAATGGATTAGATCTATATCGCGCTTTTCAAGCACTCACAGTAGATCCATTATTCATTCACTCCTCATTCATACTTGGTAAAAGCTTGGCAGCCATTTTGCGCCTACGGCCCCTACGACCACCACTGGAACATTCATACACCAGTGGTGCCCCCACTGGAGGCAAGGAGGGTTAAATTTACCCAAGAACACAGCGACAGATGGCTGGGGGATCGGGATTTGAACCTCCGATCCTTTGATCATTGGTCAACCTACTCAACCACCTGAGCAACAGCCGCCATATTACAGTGTCTCGATATTTTTTTCCCACCCTATTTTTCAAAGTCTCGGAAATGGATAACAAAACTGCTATTTGCAATGACTGCTTTTTTTTTCAGCTTTAATATCTGTATCAATATTGGTTATCGGCCACATGAGTTTTAAAATATCGGCATATCAGATATCGGCCAAAGTTCCACTATCGTGCATCCCTATTCAGAAATTTTAGAGGAATCTCTGTATGCATAGGACAATGGTCACAACTGGATGCTGTTGGGATCCATCAGGTAGCGCTGCAGTCAAAGCAGACCTGATTCTGTCCTGGAAATCACTGCATGGACTCAGGAAGACTTCCAGAAATCACTGTCTGTGAACATGGACGTGCAGATACATATTTTCCATGAAAATGTCTCAGTTTCAACCTCTGATCTGTTGTTTATGTTTTATTGGGATTAAAATATGAGTTGATGAGATTTGGAAATCACTACATTCTGTTTACATTTCACAAAGAATCTCACATGTTTTTCAACTGGGGGTGCAGTGTTGTTTTTGGCAGCTATCTGAGTTTTAGTCTTAGTCTTAGTCTTTCTGACGAAAATGCTTATTAGTTTTGGTCATATTTTAGTCATTTCTGTATCTGATAGTTTTAGTCTAGTTTTAGTCGACGAAAAATCAAAAAGGTTTTAGTCTAGTTTTAGTCGCCGAAATTAAAAACGTTTTAGTCTAGTTTTTGTCAGGTAGGCTATATTTAAAAAAAAAAAAAAAAAAAAAAAAAAGAATAACTGGCCACTATGGAGACCATGCTGTCGGTTACATTTGAGCATATAGGTTTGTATATGAAAACAGAAAGAAAGACTATGTTTCATTGCAAGTGAAGACAGCAGTTAATGGTGAGGGGAGTGAGTTGCGTTGTCTTGTATTATAATCATGTCAATAATATGAAAGTTTAATTTTGTTGTTTTATTATATTGTGTATCTTTTCTTTACCTGCCAAGGGACTGCTGATCCTAATTAGCTTACTAATGACAATTCAACATGTTGCTATATGTTCATTAATATGTACTGTCCCTGTCAAATAAAAAAGTGTGAAGATAGAATAAAGTTTAAAGCTTCTTATAAAAATACTGAATGCAAAAACATTTTTGACACACAAACCATCAATTCATTGCAAAATTAAGGTAAAATATAGGGCTGCAAATATCTAAAATTACAAACCATTTGGGAGTCAAAACAGCCGGCTCTTTAGGAACCGACTCAAAAGAGCCGACTCTTTTGGAACCGACTCAAAAGAGCCGACTCTTTGGGAACCGAATCAAAAAGACCGGCTCTCTGAAAAGAGACGAACTTCCCACCGTTTGAACAGCGCAGCCAAGCAGCTGCGCGTCTGACCGCAGGTGTTTACCAGAGTCCCTCAGCAGTTCAGATACCCGACGGTAACACGCAAAAACTCTGTTTAGCAGATAGAAATGACAAAGATTAATATAATGGTTAAGGTGTGGGCGGATATTTATGTAGTTCGGGTGGGTGGCGGTGAGAATACGTTTCTTTTTCGTTGAACAAGACGCTTTTTAAACATCACACATTGGGATCGTTTCCAGATCAGGCAGAGACAGAGGCACTGCTGGTCATGGGAACAGCGAACACTGTTACAACCAGGAATGATGATCTTTTATGCTGGAATGTCTGAATTAAATAGATAAAGCCCCTACGTGGCAAAATGAAAGACTGCTGTGAATTTAAAGGAATAGTTCACCCTCAGAATGATTTAACTTTATTTTCCACTTACCCTGATGGTGAGCAAGACTCTGGACCACTTTTTTTAATATGTCAAATGCAGATGGAGTTCAGGGCGACTTCTCGTTTCCCCCCAATGGAGTTCGCCAGGGTCCAAGCCAAAAAGGTCCATAAAAGTCCACAAAAAATTGTTAATATTCCTCCATACTGCTCGTCCCATGTAATCCAAGTGTCCTGAGTGGGTAGCGTCCAGAATTTACTTGAAACTACGCCATTTAGTATATTTTTAGAGTCTAAAAAAGAGTATTGTTTACGTCCAGGAAGCGCGCACATGCGCGGTCACGAAACTACGGAAGCCACGGCAGACGAGATCGCGCGTTCTCTTTTTCTTTCTTTCTTTCTTTTAGATCAATATCCACCCCCTCCTGTGTTTGTCCCGGTTTGTTTAGAGCTCTTGCGCTCTTACCACAATGTAAACAGTGAATTTCTTCTTCTACGCTTGCATTATCGGCAGAGTGGGCTCTGAACGCCGAGGCTTCCGTAGTTTCGTGACCGCGCATGTGCGCACTTCATGGACGTAAACAATACTCCTTTTTAGACTAAAAATATACTAAATGGCGTAGTTTCACGTAAATTCTGGACGCTACCCACTCAGGACACTTGGATTACATGGTACGAGCAGTATGGAGGAATACTGACAATTTTTTGTGGACTTTGATGGACCTTTTTGGCTTGGACCCTGGCGAACTCCATTGGGGGGAAACGAGAAGTCGCCCTGAACTCCATCTGCATTTGACATATTAAAAAGTGTTCCAGAGTCTTGCTCACCATCAGGGAAGTGGAAAATAAAGTTAAATCATTCTGAGGGTGAACTATTCCTTCAAGATATTAATGTGCGACATGCGGGTCAGGTTTGACAGGAAGAGCCGCGGGTCTCGGTTCGGGCGGATGCGAGTAAGGATACAACTACTTTTTAACTTTTGACAGACAGATAAATGCAGAATAGGCAGACATTTCCTGCATTATGAACGTCTGTCAGACCAGAGATTCACATTTTCGTCCAGTCTCGTCTCGTCAACGAAAATTTACACCGTCCCGTCATATTTTAGTCATCAGAGAGACATGTGTAGCTCGTCATCGTGTCGTCATCGTCATGAAAAAAAGGGGCGTCAACGAAATGATTTCGTCATCGTCATCGTTAACGAAAACAACACTGTGGGGGTGTAAAAAAATAAATACATAAAATAGCATAATCACAGACACATTGACAAATACATCCAGGACAAACAAGTGCTGCTAATTTCTTGCTTCAAAATGGCTTTTAAAAGAATTTGTTTTCATTCAAAGTTACCTTGCACATTTACTGTAAATGTCATCAGCAAGAGTTTGAAGCAGCTAAATAATAGGGAGAAAGATGGAAAAACAACACTCAAATCTGTTTATGTTTTGCAGATGGTGGCAAACAAAATCATTTATTTCAACAGGAGTATGACTAAGTGCAGACAGGAGGTTTTTCTTGGGTTTGTCATACATTTCGAGCAACATGGATGCAGTTTTCAGGCATTTAAGTGCTGATTTTAGACAGACGGAAACACATACTGACAAACCAGCATCATGATTTTCTGTGTACTGACCTGGGTTATTGCTTCTAACACCAGAAAAGCTGCAAAAATCAGTGTCCAGAAGATTTTTCAGAATTATAGCATGTCAATAATGTCCCTATTAAAATGACACATTTTATTTTGCATGCCAAATATAACCAAAACCACACATTTACTTACAGAACCTAACATAAAAGGCTTATAGGCTTGGAAATATTAGCAAACTGTGATGTAATTAAAGGTTATTAATAAACAAACATTTAACAATATGTATATAACGGTGATACTGTAAAAACAGGCTTTAATATAAAGTGACAGCAGCAGGACAGTTATGGCACAAGCATTATAAATAATACATATATATAATCTCTTTAGGAATAAAACAGAACAATTAATAGTGCATTTACCCAAAACATGTATTTAAATACGGTTTATGTACAGCGGTACAAATATATTCTCTGAAACATCCTGATTGCTAGAACTTAAAGGAAAATAAGGAAGCAAAAGCAAATATATAAATAAATAATAATATTGCATTATTTTGCTTTAATGTCCACGATAATGTAAAACTGATATAATTCTTTATTTTTCAATTACACTTTTTGCATGATGCAAAAATTATTGCATCCCTGCTACTTACTGACAATGTTACTCATATATTAGTTAATTCTTTTTTTTTTTTTTTAAATAAATGCTAACCTGTACTGAAACTCAGAGGTAGTTCTACAAAAACAGAAGTAGATAATACTTTGAAAGATGTGGAAAAACATATCAAGTGGTAATAAATAGCTTAATTTGATCTATTTGTTTTTTTTTTTTTGCTTTTGGTCAAGAGGATGTAAAACATAGTTACACCTCATTAGCCTGTTAGCTTAGATTAGCTTAATTCTTCATACACAGATTTTACACTTCAGCTTTGACACAGATTTATTTCCTTGAACTACTTTGACTTTGAATAGAGTCAAACTATGTTTCTTGCTAGTTTTAGTATTTTCACAAAGCTAAGTTACCAATCAGGTCATGTAGCTGAAGGTTTCAGATGAAGAAAAAGGGCGGGAAACTCCATTAGGGAGTTAGCTTGTTCCTTCCAAAGTTAGCTAAATCCAATAACCATTTCCTAGAATTTAATTTATAGAAACCAACAAATATTAGTTTGATAAGAAGCATCATTTTCCAAACAGGCTGCTGCTTTATAATTATCTATAGGTTATCATTTTAACTCTGGATAATTGAAACTCCCAATATGTCCAACTATTTTTTATAAAGGGAGAATAATCATGTTATTTCACCAATTCATTTCCAAATATAAGCCCAGCATTTAAAAAAGTGGAATTTTTTGTTTGTATCTTTTTATTTTATGTACTTTTCAGGGTTTTTTTTTTTTTTTTTTTTTTTTTTAAAGAAGATGCTCCAGCTATAAAGATAGCCCTGAAATAAATACTAACAGAATTCAATGCAAACAATATTCATTAAAACTCGCAGCAGAAACTATTTTGTGGATCAGACTGAAAATACAGAGAACCATTCAATGATGTCTCATAGAAATAAGTGAATGTTGGGAGGTCATGAGAGCTGAAAACCTCCCTGAGGAGGCTATTTTGGTCTGATTCAATTCTTTTTTGGGTCAGTCTTAATGACATAGAGCCCCTTACTGTAAGGAGACTCACAGATCAACATATCAGTTTACCCCTTTCAAGCTTGCAGGTTAAGCAGCCGGCATGTGTCAGGTTTCCTTTTAAAATATCTATTTTTTAACACAGTTTAAAAGGATAATTTGGGATTCATGGTTTGGGAAAATATGGCTGAACCTACGAACCTAGGAGACAAAAAAGGCCCCCACTATGTCAGTAATTGGGAAGTAGTTTGGATTTGGAAAAGTTATAGATAACAATTAAATAAATGTGCAAACTTTGTTTGTTGGTTGGTGGAAACTAAAATCTGAATCACATAACTAATTTAGTTTAATTACTTGAAAATGAATCACCCCAATAACAAATGCAAACAAATATTTGGGCTAATGTCACACAGAAAAGCATCACCACATATTAAAAGCAAGAAAAAAAAACAAACCCTTACGGTAATTTTGTACATATTTTGAAATGAACAGTATTAACAAATTTATGATCAAGACGTACATGAATCAGCACAGAAAACAATATTATGATAGCTTGTTTTAAAGCCTACATATAATGTCATAATTTCCACAATAAAAAAAGCACTAGAAGTAACCTTGGTGATATGAAATAGTCAAATAAGAATAATTCTTCATTATAATACCAAAAGCTCAACAAAAGGTTTACATTTTGACCAAAAAAGCATTTAAACTGACTTAAGGTATGAATCTAAACAACCATTTAAAGTGATAATCTTTGAATCATTTTAATTAAAAATATTTCCACCGCTCAAATAAGAAAGTTAACTTTATGGCAAGAAATTTGACCGTCTTGGAGTTTTGGACCTTTGATCAAAATAAGCTTTTTAGATGTTTTATAAGCAGAACATCTGAGCAATGAACTGAAAAGTAAAAGTGGCTCATTCTACTTCAATAAAGTGACGATACAGTACAACACCTGACAAAGGGAAAAACCTGTTTTTCAGGAAATATTTATGCTTTTTCCCCCCCCCCCGTTTTCCTGCTCAAGCAAAGACACTGCATTCCTTTTTAGCTTTAAGCTCTGGCAAACATGAACCCTGACAAACTGCATTTCACAGACCAAAATCTGACTTTCGGCACAAGCACGGCTACATCCATCATTCGGTCGCTAAGCTAACTTACCATCTATCAAACAACATCGGTTCCTTCACTCTGCAAATCTTGACTTTATAAAGCTAATCTTAACACAACAGCTGGTACAGATAAATACTCTGAAAGGTGCACAACCTGCAGCACTACTCTGCATAACCAAACACATTTCACCTGGATATCCTACAATGATACATTCTAGCATTAGCCAATTAGAAGCTGCATCTAAAAACCAGAAGAATCAACTCTGACAATTGGCGAGACAGAGCTGATCTTCACTGCATCCTGATTAAGACTCAGGGGCAGATCTGGGGTCAGTCACTGACTTTGTGTTTCTCATTTGGCACAGACGGAAACTTGCATGTGGATCAGTCACATCGCGGCCGATCGCTGCCTCCCTCTGGGAAGCCTGAAACAAATAATTTTATAAATGAACTGAACTCAGGAAAAACAGAAAAGACACGACAGATATCTCCTTAAAGAGTGATCTCTATGCTAAAGAAGATAAGGAACGTGCTTCAGAGTGGATTGGATACTGTCAGCGCATTGGATCTTTGTTGTGTCTGAATCGGTGAAAACTCCTGGTTCCACTTTTATTACATAGTGCCTCGAACGCACCATCACTATCTTCTGGCGTTTTGTTATTAAAATACATGAGCCGGGTGGCGCGGTTGTTGTTGGTAAACAGTGAGGAGGGAAGCGAAACAACAGGCGACGACAAAGTTTGGCGATACTTTCGATTTTTTAAGAAGGGAGATGGAAAACATGACATCTGCTATAAAAGATGTTAGTGGCATGACGAACATGGCAAGGTGGGCGGCATGGCGTGGATGCTTCTGACGCTGCTACCTTAGATGATTCTGCTGATACACAAAAATATGTCGCAATCAGCAGCAAAACTGATGAGAGAAGTCTCTCTAGCTGACACTTCCCTGACAGCTATCCGTCTGTACCGGAGTCAACTGCATCTTATTAATTACAGATATGTGACTGTCATTGTTGCCTTGTTTATTATGCGTTTGCTTGAAGTCTCGTTTATATAAGCTCTCATAAATTAATGCTACATGTTTGCAAGCTGCATTATGTAAGTAACCACTGGAGGCAGTGTCTGGACAAATCTGACAAGATGCGAGGAAAAGGAGATTTAAGGTGGTAAAAAGGACAGAAAGTTTAAAAGATGACAAACAGCGTTCAGATTTAAGCAAATGCTAACCTCTCTTGCTGCCACGTTTGTATGATGTAAACAAAACTATAAGTTAAGCAACTTTATCGCTGTAAGTTCTGTAATTCCCCCCCTGGTAGAATAATAGTTAATGGCACAGAAGCTAGCATGTGAATAATTATGCTCATAACAGAACAAGAATTTAAAGTTTGCTGAGAAAAGAGTTGGAAAAAAGTCTGTTTCAACCTGCCACATACTCTTAAAGACACACAACGGAACTTTCAGCAGTTTTCTAAGTGACGCGCCCCCTATCGGCAGCTAAACTAGCATCCATCTTGTTCGTACCTGTACTGTAAGCTCACTCCAGCCAGTAAAAGACAGTCTTATCTTGACTCTTGTTCTGTCCCTTCCTCTGTTTCTTTTCCTCTCTTCCTCCGATGATGTTTCCTTGCGTTTCTTTACCGAATTCGACATGATGCGCATTCAAAACACCCGCGACGTTGATACCTGGTTTACATCCGGTTGCTAGTGAGTGACGCGGTGCTGCAACCAATAGTTGGCTGCAACGTCACAGTCGCGTCCCGGATGGGAATCTTACATACTGCTGTTTCTGAGCCCCGGGACAGCTCTGGGCACTGACGGCTCGAAAATGCGCATAATGAATGTTGGTGTGACATCAAAACGAGTCAGAAACACAGATTTTTAAGGTCTAAAAGTTACGTTGTGTGTCTTTAAAGGTACAGTGTGTAAAAATGACTGACATCTAGTGGTAAAGATGGGTATAGCAACGAGTTAATATGCCAAGCACTATTGTGAATGTATGGTGGCCGTCAGTGGCCAAAATTCTCTCAGATTGAAAGATGTTTCCATCTGAGAGTGGATCCAGTGGTCTCAGGTGTAGCTATGACTGGACTATGAGCAATTATTTTTAATGTCTTTTAAGTAGGGCTGTAACGGTACACAAAAATCACGGTTCGGTTTCTTTTTGGAACAGTACTGACAAAACGGTACAAATATGTTTTATTAACAAATTCACGAAAATTTAACATCAAAGCTGTTTGTTTTATTTGTTTTTCTGACATATTGTTTGAATGAGAAAAAAACATAAATTAAGAAAATATTTTAAAACAAAATCCTACTGTTTTTTTTTTTTTCCGCCAACAGTTCGGTACAGGGTCGTGCCGAACCAAGATTGGTTCGACACAAATACACGTTACAGCCCTAGTTTTAAGGCATTACTTATTCCAAACAGCGCTTTAACTCTCATTAAACAAAGCTGGTACAGCAGTTTTTAAATTAAACATGTTGTATTTTTCAATCTAGGCTTCATGTAAACGGAGCCAGTGACTGACCCAGATCTGCTGCAAAGTGCACAAGCCAAAGCAGAAGTCAAAAACTCCTACTTTCTACAAAAACAGGAAGACCTATGAAATGAAAATAAGCTTGCAAAAATAGATATAGACTAAAGTATAGTTGGTTCATTTGGCATAAAATGAAAGCTTTAGTTCCTTTGCCTGCAAAGAAGTGCAAAAGCACGTGGAAGACGAGCAATTAAACAAGCTAAGAAAAGAAATAAGCTTATTGTACGAAGCTTCAATCATAAAATAAGCATGTTTGCATCATAATAGCTACTGTAATTCCATCCTGAAATGCTGTTCATATATGATAAGCTCATTTTTTACACATATTCACAATATTGATAAATATACCGTTACTTTTATCTCCTCTTTTGTCAGCAAGTGTTTCGTGAAGACAGTGAAGAATAAGGCAGAGAACAGTCGGCCACCAGAGGGCGCTGCTTTGCCATAAACGTTGAATCCACAGCAGCACTGACACAGTAAAGCTCTTGCACATTTAAAGTGTTACAACAGGTATGAGTTGTTTTTGCACAGATTTAAAGATGTGCGTTCACACTAAGCCAGCTGAAATAAAAAGAAAACATCCTCCAGTTTTTTTTTTAAATTCATGTTTCAGCTCTTCATCCTCTAGCAGGGTTCCTGCAGGTTTCAGCAAGTTAAATTTAAGACCTTTTAAAGACCTTTGTGAACTAAATTTAAGACCAATATGCATCACCTGAAACGCTCAAATGATCCCAGAAATTCAAAAACTTTCAATTTCATAAATTTAGTTATTAAAAAATTTCCTGCATTGAAAAAAAAAAAAAGAATAAATCAATTAAGAACTAAAAATAACATCAAAACTGTACCTTCTTAACCAAAATAATCTTCCCAACATTACACCAACCATAATATACCCAACCATGACACTGAGACTGTCAGAAAAACTGCAGGACATTAGATTTTTATAAGAAAAACTTCATAACAAGTTAAGCTTTACATTCTACCACAGACACAGCTATGATTGTGAAACAGATTTGCGCCCGCTCATAGCTGTAAACTGGGCCATTTCTTACCTGTAATTATCACGGCATTGGTAGTTTAATTACCTGAAGCAACACTCGTAGCAATCCAAGCCGCTGAGAAAGACGGACAGAGGCAACTTCTGATTGCGGCGTTTTATTCAGTGTATTTTATGTGGCAAACGTGTCTTGGGAATGGATAAAAGCCAAAAAATGAAGACTTGTTCACTGCAAAAACTCAAATCTGAACAAGTATATTTTTCTAACTTCTAGTCAAAATATCTCATCACACTCAAAATAAGACAAAATTACCAAAAGAGAAACATTTCGGTGACATATAGGAACTTGTTTTAAGGCAATGCTTCTTATTTCAAGAAATCTTATTAAGAAAATTTTGTTTGTTCCATTGGCAGAATTTTTTTTCTTTGCTTATTACAAGCAAAAACATCTTGGCCTCTCTTAAAATAAGTAGAAAAAGATATTTTTGCTTGTAATAAGCAAAAAAAGATTTCTTGAAATAAGATGCATTGCCTTAAAACAAGTTCCTATATCTAACTGAAATGTTCCTCTTTAAATAACACTGTCATATTTTGAGTCTGAGGAGATATTTTGAATAGAAATTAGAAAAATATACTCAGTAAGATTTGAGTTTTTGCAGTGTCTAAATCATATTTAAGACCTTGGATGAAAATCTGGCTGTTTTTAAGACATTTTAAGGCCTTAAATTTAAAGTTTAGAATTTCAGACTTTTTAAAATCCTGCAAGAACCCGTCTAGATTCAAACTAATTAGCTTTTTAAAGACAGAGCTTTTCTAAAGTGATGCTGCCTTTATAAAATGTCTTATTTTAGAGATGAAGCACTGCATTTAATGCTGATATGGCAGCAGGGGGAGAAAAATAAGCTAGTGTGGACAGAGAAAGTGGTCCCAGGTTCACCAACCAGTTAGTGTCCATAAAGGAGACGAAACAAGGAGAGGACGCCGGCTTAGGCCTTGATAAATGGGGCGTTAGTCGTGTAAAGCCCTTAGTCAAGCGTGTGCACGGGTAACACCCTCTCACAGCTTCAGAAACACCCTTGTTAGTCAGCAGAGAGCGTTCCCAACCCCTCCTCACAAGTGTCGCCACGAGCAGCTCGCGGCCGTTCAGCTGCAGCGGAGTTTAGCCAGGAAGTACGCCAAGCTGAGGAAGATCCACACCACCAGGAGGTTGGGGCTGAGGGCCAGCAGGGGCAGCGAGTACAGGAGGCTGGGGTCCAGCCGCAAGTCCCGCACCGGCAGCAAGCCGCTCAGGTTCTTCTGGATCACCCCTTCCCGAGTCCCGATGCTGCCAAGTCACCGGGGTTGGGAAGAAGAAGAAGAAGAGGAGGAGGAGGAGGCGAGGAGCAGCAAACAAGGTTGGAGGAGGGAGAGGTGAAGGATGAAGGATGAGATAAAGAAGGAGAAAAGTGATGGATGAGGAGGGAAAGTGTTAGGAGGTAAGGAGGGCGGGTGAGGAAGAAAACAGGCAGCGTGTTGCGAGGAAGCCGGAAACAAACAGATGGGACGCACATATGCAGGCGCAGAGGTGAGGAGGCAAATTAACAAGCATCATGGGAAAAATCACAAAGCAGCTCCCACCAAGTGACGACAAAATAAGAGTGAGGTCCAAATAAATTTATGGAAACCACCAGAATTTAAAAAAACATCCCACAAAAATGAACCAGTTGTACGAACAAAATGAAATAATAAAAAAAAAAAAATGTCACGGGAAACAGAGGAGGAGGAAAAGGAGGAGAGAGAAAAAGAGAAATTAAGAAAGATGTCTCTGAGAAGGGAAGAGGAAAACACAGCAAATGGTTCACCATGTTTATAAAACTCTAAGACATGGGATGAAGATGGATGAGGAGGAGATGCGGGGAAAAACCCTGGCTTCACAAGCGAAAACCAACAGCCCCGAAATTCTAAAGCCTAAACGAATAATTTCCCACAACAGATTAAAAGGCTTGGACATTATTATAAGCACATGCACTTCATGAGCTGAGGCTGTTTCATTCTTCCGCTGTACTCGCTTTAAACCAGTCGGGGTGGAAAAGAGGGAAAACCAGGAGGCGGAAGGGAAAAACACAGCCAAACATGCACACAAACTAAAATCCAATCGTCATGCTCATCAGCTGATGAAGCAGAGGAGAGGAAAACAAGGAGGGATGTGAGAAGAAGAAAGATGAAGAGACATCGTACAGAATCATGCGAGGAATCGGTGCGTTTATTGTACCGATAGACACTTTTACAACCAGATACATCACACGGCTAGATCGGAACAAAAACATACAAACAGATGCTCGGACGTCTAAAGAGGTAATAAAAGCTGGAAATCACATTTGCTGTGGATCGATATCAGTAAGTGTGTGCGTGGGGGGATACATTCCCAGCACAGCCCCCGCCACCATGTCTCCTGCTATAATGATGTCGTCTTGTATCTCAGGTGCTCAAAGTCATTTTACTTCCTTACATCCACACAGCAGAAATACTGTTTATTAGCTCTCTTGTGTTGCTTATTCTCAACATTTCACTCAAGTCTGCAACAGTTTGAGACAGTTGCAAATTTCTTTCATGCAGCAACAAAGAGCGACATCGACTAAGGAGAAAAACAAGGCATCTGAGGGAAAGAGGATAAAAAATGAAAAAAGTGACCATTTTGCTTGGATCTAATCTACGTTAGTCATCAATGTTTTTTGGGAATGAACATAGAAGGGAAGTAAAAGTAAAGTAAAAGTAAAAGTAATGGTGGAGGTTTGATAATAGAAAATCAGAGATGGAGTAACCAACAGCCTCGATCAAAGCAGAACTTTGAATATCGCCGGGTGAAGTGTCTCTGAGAGCGACAAAATTTATCAGCAATATTTGAGATTTTTCAAAATTTAGGTTTTTAATTTCTATATTTAGATTTTACGCAATTCTAGGGGTAACAGATACTAGGGCTGGGGAAAAATATCGATACACTGAAATATCGCAATATTTTTATATGCAGATATCACATTGATATTTAAAAATGCAGTATCGATCTATTTTACTAACCAAATCTTGAGAGATTACGTAACAGAACAATGAAATCTTGTGAGATTTTGTTCGTAAAATAGATCGATATCATGTTTTTAATCATCGATATGATATTGGCTTATAAAAATTAGGGATGCACAATATAATTGGCCCCTATCAGTATCAGCCTGTATTGGCCTTAAAACTGAGTATCGTACATCGGCCACCCCATCGATATTTAACCGATATTTAACTTATCAGCCCACTGTTTCTTAAGTAAAAAAAAAACCCACACTTCTTCCTCTTCTTCTTCAAAAACTTCTTTTTTATTTACAGACTTCAAATGAGTAGGGGTGGGAAAAAATCACGATACATTGAAATATTGCAATATTTTCATATGCTGATATCATATTGACATTTAAAAATGTGTCATTGATCTATTTTACGAACGGAATCTCGCAATATTTCATTGTTCTGTTACAAAATCTTGTGAGAACTCGCAAAATATCGTGAGATTTTGTAACAGAACGATGAAATCCTGCGAGATTTTGTTAGTAAAAGGGATCAATACCACATTTTTTAATATCGATTTGATATTGGCATATGAAAATATGGCAATATTCCAGTGTATTGATATTTTTTCTCACCCCTATTTTTCAAAGTTTCGGAAACAAATAACAAAACTGTTATTTGCAATGACTGCTTTTTTTTTTTTCAGCTTTAATATTGGTATCGATATCAGTTATCGGCCACATGAGTTTTAAAATATCGGATATCGGCCAAAATTCCAGCATCGTGCATCCCTAATAAAAAATATCTTGATATTTCAGTGTATAGATGTTTTTTCCCACCCCTAACAGATATGCAGCTTTATCCACCAGTATCAACCCCTCATTCAAACCTGTATCAGCTCGTGTGTTCCCCTGTATCAATCTGACATCATCACTCACTCAAGGTGTCTCATGTGTGTGTGTTGGATTTTAGTCGTGTGAATTGTTGGTAGTTTATATGTGAGATGCTGCCCTTGTATTAGTGAGAATTGGTTTTAGGTATTTGTGCAAGTTAGGCCTGCCACAAACGATTATTTTGATAATCGACTAGTCTGATTATTTTGGTGATTAGTCGACTAATCAGATCGTATGTAAATTGTTTCATATTTACACAACCAGTAAGAAGTTTGGACCCTTTCTCATTGAGTCTAATCAAAAACCGTGTCCAAACTTTTAACTGGTAGCGTGTGAGTGTTTATATGTCAACATACAGAGAAAGACAGACAAGGCAGCGGAAGGTACAGTGGCAATTTTGAGAGGAGAAAAAGCTTCAAAACAATAAATGATTGGTCAATAATTAAATAAGTTGCAGACTATTTTGTTAGTTGACATAATCACGATTAATGGACTGATCGTAGCAGCCCTAGTGTATATGCATGCAAACATTGTACACTGCATATAGATTCTGTCCTATATGGCACCTCATAATGAACAGAAACAATTTCTATTGTGACCGCTAACTTTAACTAGTAAGAATGACCGATGTTAAAGGAACAGTAACAGTCTCAACACAGACCAAAGCATAATGCCTTACAAAGTCTTAGTGTAAACGTTTTACCACTAAGACATTAATATATTTTTGAAGCATTTTCATATGGTACCACATGTATCCACGGAGATGTATTTTGTCTTATACAGCATGCCCTTCAACAACTGAGTCTTTCCACCACATCCTTAAGGGTAGAAATAATTAAGCGTGTAGCCATATTACTCCCAGAAACTTAAAAAAAAGTGCTGTGTGCTCAAAGGATGCACAAAGGACTCAAACACTGGACGTAACAGTTATACATGCATGCAGCATATCCTCATTTTCAGAGTGTAAAAGGCTGTCTGATGACTCAGTCCTCAACAGGCGTATTTACAGCTCAGTGTTTACACAACAGGAGAGGGTCATGCACCGTCTTGCAACAACTCTCAAATGTTGTAGTCTGTGGACACAACATGGCAGCTCCTATAGTTTAATGGAACTGTCAAAAGTTATGAAGGCTGGATATATTTTCAAATCATCAGAATATTTACATACAAAGAGGATCTATAACAAAGATTATGTAAAATAAGAATGTTTTTGTCAGGAAAGTATTTAACAATGGACTACAAATAGGGAAAAGTATGAAGGCCACTGAAGAAAAAAAAGATTTCTAAAGAAAAAGTCAGAATTCTGACTTTAATCTCAGAAAACTGCTTTTTAAAAAAAAAAAAATGTTCTTATGTTATTTTTCTCAGTTACTGAAAAAAAAAAAATCTGAATTCTGAGAAAAAAGTCATATTCCGGACTTTAATCTCAGAATTCTGATGTTTTTCCAGAACATAAGATTTTTTTATGTTCTCATGTTTTTGTTTTTTCAGAAAAAATGTCATAATTCTGAGAAAAAAAGTCACATTTCTGACTTTAATCTCAGAATTCAGATTTTTTTCCAGAATATATAATTTTTTTCATATTCTTGTTTTATTTTTTCAAAAGTCAGAATTTTAGAAAAAAAAAGTCAGAATTCCATCTTTGATTTTAGAATTCTGATATTTTCCCAGAACACAAAAATATTTTTTATGTTCATTTTTTTTTATTTCTTGAAAAAAAAAAATCAGAATTTTGAGGAAAATGTCAGAATTCCGACTTTCATCTCAGATTTCTGATTTTCTTCCAGAATATAAAAAGATATTTTTTATTTTCTTATGTTTTTCGTTTTCTTTTTTTCTGAAAAAAAAATCAGAAGTCAGACATTAATTCAAAATTACATATATATATTTTCTTCAGTGGCCATAAGACTCTTCTGTATATACAGTAAAGTTTTTTTCTGTGTGAGCTGCTTTCGTTTTGCCATTTGTTGGCTCTGGTTGTCCATGCTGATGCGCCGTATTAATATTTTTTCTTACTTGTCCTGCTGATGCATTGTAGCAAGCAGAATGATGATCTGTCTGCTTTGTTATGTTGAACAGATTTGCACCATATTATTAAAATACTTTGCATCAGTAGAAGCACAAGAATCATAGCTTTCCATGGGTATTTACAGTATCTCCACTTATACAGAGTACATGTGTGCATATCACACTCATCCACAGAATATTTGCCCAATATATTTTTTTTTTTTTTTTTTTTTTTTTTTTTTTTTTTTTCTCTCTCCCCCTTCCTCCTTTTTTCTTTTTTTCCTCCTTTTTTCTTCCCTCCTCTTTCTCTCTCTTTTTCTTTTTTTTTTTTTTTTTTTTTTTTTTTTTTTTTTTTTTTTCCCTTTTTTTCTTCTTTCTCCCCCCCTCTTCTCTCCTTTTTTTTTTTTTTTTTTTTTCAATCTCAATTTTTTTTTTATTTTTTTTTTACCTTTCCTCTCTTTTTTTTCCTTTTTTTTTGTTCTCTCTCCTCTTCTCTCTTAAGTTTTCTAACCTAATTCAGTCAGATCTGGAGCCTGATTTTACTTTTCTCATTTTTGAGAACACTAAATGTCTCATATGCTACGTTCCCCCCCAGGCACCGTGACGCCGTCCTACCTGCGCATGCAGTCGAGGGCCTGCGTGAAGACCTGCGGCGCCATGCCGTGCTCATGCTGCAGAATCAGGCACTGCTCCAGCGTGACCGACATGGCTGTGCGATCTTTGGCGCTTTTGCAGCTGGTGAAACGGACGCCGTTCAGCCGGCGGCAGATCTGAGATGGCGAAGGAGAGAGACGGCGTTTTATATTTACACTGAGATTCCTCAGTTCAGGTTTAAGGTTTGGATGATGAAGGGAACCAAACTCCACCTCGGCAGCCTGCCAGAGGATGTCCACGTTCTTGTTCTTCCTGGCGTTTACGTTCTGACCCAGAAACCTCAGCAGCTCAGGGAGACAAGTCTGGGAACGAGACCTCGGGAGGCCTGGATGTAAGTGGAGCAAAACACACGGAGAGATACGGGAATAAGATCAGCTGATACACTGAGGAAAGCATCGGTGTAATAAAAAAGACTGTAAAAGTATTATCTTTGGCAGAATGAGACTAAATCCTCCAAAATATCAGAGAAATCATGTTTGTGGGGAGTTCAGAGGGAAACATTGTTTTGATGTTTCTATACGCTTCTTCTAACTATACTCTAGGCAGTGTGGTGCAGCTACACTCACAGTCTTCAGGCAGGACTTCTTTAAACTGTTCGTAGTAAGAGTTCAACCTGGACAGACTCTCCATGTTGATGATCTCCTGCAGGGATGTGTCTCCAAACCTGAAACAAACAACGTACACACAGACGAGTTGCTACCTTCTCAAACATCCCTGCTGCTAACGAGGTGTACCCTGGTCTTCCTCGGGCTCACTTCTCCGCCAGCGTCTGCTGCTCGTTGATGCCGACGTTGAAGTGCACCGGCTGGACCCTCAGCAGCATGCCGCTCTGGATCTCACGCGGCAGCGCGTCAAACATGGTGCCCGGCAGCGGGATGCGCACGTTGAAGCCGTCCCTATTTCCCGTGATGATGGGCAGCATGTCGGGGGCGGAGCTGCCTGTTGCCTGGGTAACCTTGGTCAAAATTTCAAACAGGAAACAGTTTGAATGAAATGAACGGATAAACGTTGATTTTTGACCATTTCATGCAAATCTTTCCTTCTTTAGATGACTTCATGAAGTATATTTCTACCTTAAATGTGACGTTACGCAGGTCCATGATGCCGATGCTCATGTCCTCCAACATGGCGAGCTCCTCTCCTGAACACACAGTGTAAGAGTTAAAGCTCCAACGGTGGACGTGTAACCAGAAGAAGCCGAGCTTGCTGTGTTTGTACCGTAGGTGCTGAGCAGAGACTCAAACTGAGCCAGCAGGCCGATGGTGTAGAGCTGCCGCAGGAACCCGTTGTCACGGAGACAGTTCCTCAGTTTGATAATGAAGCCACAGATGAGAGCGGTGAGCTGCAAGGCACATGCATCAGCATTGAGTTTGGGTTGGAGCTGGAAGAGGTTGTTTGAGTTCCACTTCCTGCTCTCAGTCAGTCCTGATCTCCACGGTAAACATTTATAAACCTTTAAGGGGGCAATTTAATAACTATTTATATTAAGGATAGACCGATACATCAGCCAGCCGATATTTTAGACCAATGTTGCTGATGTATCAGCATTGGCTGATACGTCAGGTGCGCTAGCAGACCCACCCCCCCCCCCCTCCAAACCTGTAATCCGCTGTAAATTAAACAAGTTGAAATACAAGTTGAAATAGACAAAAGTGATGATAAAAAAAAAGTTCTATAAAAATTATGCCATTGATTTTGAATTGTGGTTCAACAAAAATATTAGAAATAAACACACAAAAAATAAAACAAGTAAACAAGCATGATGAGGCAACCCTAAAAAGACTTCCACACCTGTTGATAGGTATTTTGGTCCATTGTTCAGGGATCTGTAGGTGCTCTAATGTATCTGGGATAGCTTTGTTTGTTTTTTTTTTTAATTATTATTTTCAGCCACAATTCAAAAACAATAATTCATTTTAGTGAATTATAATTTTGTAATTTTTTTCTATTCATTATTAGTTTCTTTATTTTCTTGTTATTTGAGTTACTGTTGTCAATTTAGCCTTTTCTTTAATCGAAGGGTCTGAATAATTTTGAGGACGACTGCATTACAAGTTTAATGTTTCTATTTAATATTTGTTTACAAGTGTACTGTTTCTCTTTTATATATTTATTTGAGGTGCTTCGTTCTTTTTATGTGAAAAAGTTGTAAAATTAGTTTTCAGTGCATCCTTCATTGTATTAATGTGGGAGTCAAACAGTATCGGCACCACATATCGGCAGGTTGTATCGGCAATTGGCCATCGGCTGATGAGAAAATATTGATATCGGTCCTAAAAAGTCTATATCGGTCGATCCCTAATTCATATATATATATCAACGACTTCTTCATTTAGATGAAGTTAATTTAGAGTAAAAATACGTTCTTAGGGAAATAAATGAAATGTTTAAATGAGATCTGTGTACACCATAAGACAATTAATTAATTAAAGTTTTCATCTGTAATCTGACACAATAAATAAACCTGTTACATTATATAAAAGATTGACTTGTGAGTCACCTTCCGATGAACATATGGTTTTATTTTTAGACAGTGTAGCTTCACTGCTTATCATATTATGTAAGTGAATTGATGCTGTTGTTTCTGTGCATCCATGTGTGGAGGAAATCAGTGTGTGTGTGTGTGTGTGTGAACAGAGTTTGAGAGCATACTGAATAATTTTATGCAACTTGCTGAGAATATAAATGATAAGATTCAGATTTTTTAGACAAACTTAAGGGTGCTGATGAAGATCAGTTCATGCGGCTAAAACCAGGCTTGTCAGATGGTATAAACCCAGAGATCTGCAGATGTATGGTGATGACAGAATGCCAAGGAGGAAAGACATCAGCAATGATCTTAGAGAAGCAAATATTTCTGTCCATCAGTCTGGGAGGGGCCGTAAGGCCATTTCTGCTGTGAGAAAGATTATTCCAGACAGCTGCCAATCTTCCCATGAGTGGACGTCCCAACAAGTTCAGTCCAAGGTCAGACTGCAACCCTCAGAGAACCTGCTCACAACCTGTCAGCTACTTCTCAGACTCTCCAGGGATCAGTCAAATGTTAAAGTTCATGACAGCAGAATTACAAAAAGACTGAAGACGTTATGGCTTGTTTGGAAAGAAAAAGCCTTCTCTTTTTAAAAAGAACAGCTGAAGATGGCAAAGCCAAGACTTGTGGAACAAAGGGCCTCATTCACAAATATCTTCTCACAAATCTTCCTTAAATTTGTTCTTTTATTTCAACCTGAACCTTATTTCTAGGAGTTTATACGTGCATTAACTTACCAGTAAAGTTTCTGCATCACTTTGAGTCCTTCGGTGTACATCCAGTATAACAGCAGAGACGGGGCAGCCTCTATAAGGCATTATCCGCAGCAAAACTCCTCGATTTTCACAAACATTTTAAGGATAATGAACGAATGAACGATTACTATTGTCCTGTGAGTCCAGATTTAGCTTTCTGTTAGTTATCAGGGTGTTCTACGCACTTTTCAGGGTGTCGCGTTCATGATGCGCACTTCCGTAGAACAGCTGAGAAGAGCAGCTCGTGACCCAGACAACAAAAAGCACACAGTTTGTGAAACTCTGAACTCACAGGACAATAGTACTCATTCGTTTGTTCATTTTACTTGAAGCATTGATGAAATGAAGGAGTTTTGCTGCCGACGATGCCTTATAGAGAGGCTGCCCCGTCTCTCCCATGATATGGATGTACGCCGAAGGGTGACTCAACGTAATATCTTCCAAAGAAGTCAAAGTAAATGCACGTATAAGCTCCCAGAAATAAGGTCCAGCTTTTAAGACAATGCTTCATCAGATTCATGAACATGAATGTAGCTTGCGAAATTGTTTGTATCTTTCCTCTGAGAGTGATGAATAATTTCTAAGTTAAAAGGATGTGTCAGCTGGGCCTAACTAGCAGGTAAATGCCCATAAAAAGTCATGAGACTGACTGGCCATGTGCAGAGAGCAACAGCAGCCAAATTGAGATAAGGAAAAAAAACAAACATAATGCAAAAACGATGAATAAAAAAATAAGTAATAAAATAAAAAATAAAATAAAAATGTGCTCTGAAACCTGATCGTCTTTTCAAAGTGATCCATATGGTAACTAGAAAAGCACTCGGAAGCAGCTTGTCTCCTTTATTTTTGTGTGTTCTGGATCATAGTAGACGCTAGAAGTCTGTCCAACAGTCTTCTCTCCTCGTGCTTACTGCTGCTCATAAGTTTCATTTATGCGTACTGACATCATTTTGCATGCTTCTGCTACAAGGGGGCACTCACGCCTCATTAACAGCCTTTCCAACATGGACAATCTCACAATGATGAAGAACCTAAAAAACAGTCCTGGATCCAGAAGGTGATCCGGATCATCACCAAAATTTAATGGGTTCGTCCTTGCGCTGAGACACACGGCTGGTGACATTTTCAGGTCAATCCGTCCAGACAGACAGGCGGACGGATGGACGGACAAACCAACGCTACCAAAAAAAATGACCTCCTTGGCGAAGGTAATAAATGACCACATGGCAAAATTCTAGTCTGGTACCATATGCGTCAGTAACCACATCCTCATGGTGTGGTAGCCAAAAGGGTAAGTGGTAAACATATCCCACCTAGCCACCTCACATAAATCTCACTGTTCCATTGTTTTATACCAGTTTTAGCTTGTCTTTTGTATTTAATATTATTGTTTAATTGCTTTTATTTGTCCTTACTGTATGTCTGTGTACAGTGATCTTGCGTGTTCAGATAAGGCGCTTTAAAATAAAATGTATTATAAATAAATAGTACAATAAAGTTTCATCTTAACGTGCTGTACCTTCTGCGTTTTGCAAGCAAACTGCCTCCTGCTGCATCCAAACACATCCAACATCCTTTTAAGATGTAGTGATGATGGTGCCAGTGGTGCAAATGATAAAATAAAATCTCCAGGTTAAGTCTTATGGTTTGGCCTCCTTCTCCTAATAAAACCAATTACCACAATAAAGACACTGTTGTAGTAAATTCTAATTCAGCAGGTGGATCTGGGATCACAGGTGACTCCAACATTTATGGAGTGCTGCTCTCCTCTGGAAAAGTTGCTTTAGAATCTATAATATTCTATCGCAGTGATGGTTTTTAGTTTGAACAGCAACAGAATTAACTACAACTTGTTCTTGAATGAATAAGATGATTAAAAAATAGTTAAATTTTCCCCCTGAGAGAAATACCATTAGGAGAAGATCTGGAATTACTTGCTATCGACTTTAAAAGAACAAAACAATTAGTAAATTATCCAAATTAATCTTAAAAATAACATGTCAGCACTGAAATGTTCATAAAAGTACCCCTGAGAGTTTGTGGGATTTTTTCTGGCAAAAAAACCAACATGATCTTTTTTATTTTACTTTAGAGAATTAGTAAATCGCATCAATTTCTTTGATCGACTAATTGATTTGAATTGTTTATTTTGTAAATTCCAGTTTTTACCTTTGATTAAAATGTGGAATAATTCCCATCATTCACTCACTGCTTCTGTTGGAAAGCATGTCAGTCCTTTAGTTAAGTGAATGGGTTGGAGCATAACTGACTCAGCTGTGGAGTGAGTATAAGTATCTGATAAGAGTACTTTCCTACAGAGTGGCAGTGAGAGGATCTAAATGTACTTAAGAAGAATTAAATCTGGGCACAAATCCTCTCTTTCTCTTGAGTGTAGGTGTGTGAAATTCCTCCTTTTATAACCCTGCTGTGCTTCAGTGTGTGTGGTTGTTGTATAAATGTTGTAATCATACAGAGGTGGACCTCTGCACCGGTTACAATATTTACAGGTTTATGACCTTTACTGTGACTCTACGATGAGCACATTAGCTTAATGGGTGCTTTTATATAAATGTGTGGGCAAGCATGACTGAGTCACCTGATGTGTGTGTGTGTGTGTGTGTGTGTGTATTTGCTGACCGTCTGACAGAAGACGACGTCGCGGCGATACTGCAGCGAGACGTCCATGGATATTGTCGGAGCGCTGTCCTGCATCAGAAGGAAAACCATGGACTTTTTGGCCTTATCGCTCATCATGGCGACACACTCCGTTAGCGTGGTGAGGAGGGGGTACAGCGCCTCGCTCCACTCGCCTGGAAAAACAGCAGATGCGGACCAATAAATGCATCTCACCTCTGATAAAAGGGACATTTAGGACAAAATGCTGCAGGTGGAAGTGGGTTAAAACATTAAATTTGACTTTTTAAAACAGAAACAGATGGAACGAAGACGCGACAGGAAAAGCAGAAGCGCATCAGGTGCTGCTTTTTAAAATCATTAAAAAAGAAACCAGAACAGACTGGTCCTTAAGGAGAAACCAGAACTAAATCAAAACTAGAAATAAACACTTACAGTCTCATGTTTTTTTCTGACCAACTTCATTGTATTTAGAAAAAATAAACCAATTTAGAATTTAATGCAGCAACAAACTAAAAAGAAACTTCAGGTCAGGGTGTCACGGTTGGGTATAAAAGAAGTATCTACCAAAGGCTTAGTCTTTCCATGCAAGTATGGATCATGGCTCAATAATTTACACCAAACTAAATCGAGTAATGATAAGGATGTTCCAAAAAGATTTTTCCTTCATCTAACTTACAAAAAGGTTACATTTTTAACAACCACAGAGCAGAATACTGTGGAAAGAGTCATGTTTGGGGAAATCTTTGTACATAACATCTAGGTATGGAAAGTGGTCTCTGTCTGTGCCCTTTGTTGCAGATGACGTTCAAACTGCATATAAAACCTTCATGCTGCTGTGGTCAAAACACAGTCCACTGCTGCATCAAGAAATAGAATCTTCAGCTGGATTACACAAGAAGAAAGACATACATTTGTTTTGGGGTAAAACTAACGTCTATTCCTGTGCACTAAAAATAAGAAAGATGTCAGCGAAAGCTCCAAAAACCAGAGTATGTAATGAAATTATTAGCACGGATGCTACATCAACACCTTTTCACAGCAGGTATCCAGAATCAAAGGAATAAGAATTCTACTTACAGCTCCATCTAATTTCTAAATGTATCTATATTTTCTATTTCGCATGAAGTTGGTCAGTCCTTTCTTCAGAACTGTATCCGCTAAATAAATGAATTAACATGTTTACGGAAGAGGATTAGGGGCACTGAAGAAAAAAAAATTCTGAGAAAAAAAGTCAAATTCTGAGAAAAAAAGTCAGAATTCTGACTTTATCATAAATTGAAAAAAAAAAAAAAAAAAATCTCCAGGCAATTTTTAAATTCTGATTTTTTTCCCTCAGAATTCTGAGATTTAACTTGGAATTCTGACTTTTTTCTCATTTTTTTTTTCTTCAGTGGCCCTCATTTTCATCCGTATATGTTATTGTTTGATAATATTTTAGAAACGTTTCCTAAATTTGTAGGAAATTGGGTTTCTAATAAGCCAAAAAGGCTCGGTAAACTTTTAGAAATTACATCAAACATGTATAATTAAGTAAACAGAAAAACTGTGACACTGTGCCTAAATGGTCTCATGAGTCTATGGCTTACTAAGGTTTTTATCTCAAAGAGGAGCACGGGCAGGCTGGCAGCTCTTACCTGGATATGCCTCCTCAGCACCAGGGCTTCCATCTGGAAGAGGGGATGGAGGTTTGACATGCATGATTAGCAGGCGCTGTAAGCCACAGAAGGCAGCAGAGACACACAGAAAACACTGCAGACCAGGGTCAAACATCTATTCAGCTACTCAGAGGGAGGAAACGCAGACCACTAACACTTTAAAAATGTTTCTCTCCTTTTAATACTTTTTCACTGACTGAGACAAGATTCACCTCAAGAGGCAATTTCAATATAAAACAGTACCTACAGTACAGAGGGGAACTACAGTATTTAGATCAATAACTGTTCATACAAAGTACAATTACAGTATATCATTTTTAATACTAGTCTTAACCTCAAAGTTTCTAACCACAGTAGCTGCTGTGATAATCTCCAACAACCAAATGGTCCTGATTAGGCTGCCACAATACGAGCTAGTCAATAATCCACTCTGAAATCTGAATTAGTTAAATACTACCACTACTACTACTAAAAAAACAAAAAACTTAATTTTCCCCTAAAAGTGTTGGTACTTTCCAACACTAAGAGAAAGAACCTTAAAAGCACCTTTAAATAGTGTGTAATTGAATGAAATGAGGGATTTATATATATATATTCTTTTTTTATTGTTATATATTTCTATATATAGTTATATAATTACTCCCATTCTTCCAGATGCCATAAACAAATTTTGACTTTTATTTTTAAAGCTTCAGTCTGGATAGATATCTGACTGTGGTCTACAACAGCATGTCCAGTAAGCACAACACTTTAGAGACGACTGCTGACTGAGAGACTGGCTGCAACACTGTGGACAAAGACAAAGATGAAACACTGAACATTTAACATTTTCTCAGGACGAACGGTCCAGAAACGTCTGCACGGAAATAGTTCAACAATAGTTTGAGATAAGGTGGTGAAGAAAATAAACAGACTTGAGAGAGAATCATGAAAGAAAGCAAGAAAATGAACGTACAGGTTTCCTGTTCGGGGCAGGGAGGATGTGCAGAAGTGATGGCAGGTGGAGAGGGAGAGGAAGAGGATGGTGGTTCAGATGATGATGGTGGTAATGATGGAGTTTCCTCTGTCATACTTCCTGGGTTGATCCAGAAAGCTCTTCTCTTCCCATCATCTTTTTACAGCCACATACAGAAGAGTCATTTCAATGAACTCTGTTTCACTCATTTACACCATCATGGTTTTCCATGACAAATGAAAACATTTTAATCAAACCGAACAGGTGAGAAAGAGCGGAGGTGAGTGTTTCACCTTTCTTACTGCTGCCGCCCTGCTGGTCACTCTGGGTACTGTCCTGACTGCCAGCGCTGGGTCTCCTCTCTTTCTGAAGCAGCTTGTCCACACGTTCGATGATGCACTCCAGAGATTTGTCCACATTTGACCACACCTTCTCCTAAGAGGAAACACAATTTTCAAATGCTGCGCTCTCTGTTGTAGATTATGTGAAGGGTGTAAAGTAAAAATCTGATGGATGACATAAAACTAATGAGGAACCGCTAAATAAATCTTAGCAAAGGAAAAGACTAGAGCCAGAGGTGAGAGATGAATCACATTAATTTTGAAGATTCATGCACTTTATTACGTAACATCAGGCTGCTCGGGGACACAGATGCTAAACACTGATGACTTGTAATGACTGTAATAATGAACATTACACACACTAATGACTTGCTCAAAGGCAACTAAACTATGTTAAATGTGAACATTGTTTAAAACAATATTTACATCTTGTAAAAAATCAGAAAGTCTTTCCTGCTGAGCTGCCGGTGCTCACTCATTTTTTTATGACTGCAGGATTTGCATCTTAATTATTCATCATAGTGATGAAATGTTAGAAACAAGACACGCTATGTAAGATCTCTTTATTTCTTTGTAGTTTTAATGCTATCCATTTATTTTACTTCCATTTACAAAGTATTCACCTTGCTTCTATAATTATGGCCCCTATAATAATATAAAAAAAGATAAAAAATTAAAAGAAAAGGAATAATATGTATAATAAGAATAAAAAAAATAATGATAAAATATAAAATTTATTTATTTTTAAACAGCCTTTATGACCACAGTGTGCATCTTCTCTCCTAATAGTTACTTCCAATGCACCATATCACAAAATTCAGATCTCCACCTATCAACTGTAATAACGTACCCACTCCTCTTCGTGCCAGTCGACATGCAAAGAAGACCGGCTGTTACGACCGCTCCACTTGGCGAGCAACGTGTCCTGGTCGTTCCGAAGGACGACTTGTTCTGAGTCGGCGGAAGGAGACGCTTTGGAGGCGATATACTCTGGACGTGCTGCGTTCAAAGCCTGTATGGCTGAAGCCAGCAGCTTGCAGTCGCACACCGTCACCAGCTGGCGAGTCTGGCCAGATGAGAGGAGACGGTATGCTACTTTTACAGACTGCGCGATGAGTGTGTGACGATAAAATAACTTCCAGACATTTACCTTATCAGCCAGAATAGCGAGGGTCCTCTCCAGTCCGCTGGCTGATCGGTCTTTCGCGGCTCGGGAAAGCCTCTCAGCGTAGTAGCTGACCTGAGTCTTGAGCGTGTTGATGTGGGCGATGATTTCTTTGGCTCGGACGATGTCCTGGGGTATGTAGACGATGGACTGTGAGCTGGAGAGGGCGCTGCTGCAGGAAGCAGAGAGGATTAGCTTGAATCAGAGCGTACGCTGATGACACTCTTTTCTACACCCACTATATAAAGACTTGGCAGCTCTGACTGAGAGCTTCTGTTTAAAAAATGAAGGGAGAAATGTTCTCTGCCTTGTTTGTTAAAGACATATACAGACAGATATCGTGTTTGCATGCACATGCCCGTTTTCCACCGTGATTCTAAATCAGGAAGAAGATTTACCTGATTTCACTAAAGTTTACAGTTTCTCTCTTTTTTAAAAAAAAATTATTGTAATTCTCACAAGACAGACACTGTGACTGAATTTCCAAACAGGATGTGATCTCAATAAAGTGACTGTGTTGTAGGGCTGGGTACACCACCTGTGTCCTCATCTATTTGACTCACAACAGCCTGATTATATTTTATTAAATCCAATTGGTTTCTATATCGATTCATTTAAAGATATTTATGTAACACGACCAATTTTTTCTTGAATATTAAATATAAACTATACTTTGGGAATCAAAAATAGAAGAGTGGGAAATGGGGGATTATCACGCTTCCGTGTTCCGAACTTCCGGTTTTAAACAGTTAGACGGCCCACTTCCGGCCCAGTTCAATGTCCCTGCTTTACTTCGTAGATAACGTGAATAAACGCCAACCCTACTGAAATTTTCACAGATTCCAGACTGAAGTGATACTAAGGAAGAAGTGGATCAAAGCGATTCTCCAGAGTGAAGGGCCAAACTTTATAATAAAACAACGTAGCATGTTTGTTTGCAGCCGGCGGGGCACAACACCGGCATGCTAGCATTAGCCAGCTAGCGTTTACCGACATGCTTAACTTTTTGCGTCTTAAAACACACATACATCTAAAAATCGGGTCTGTTCGCCGCGGTGTAGGACCGAACTTTATAATAAAACGACACGTTTGTTTGTGGCCGGCAGACTGCGCAGTCGTGTTAGCCTGTAAGCATTAGCCAGCTCGATGACGTGCCTAACTTTGTGCGGCTGAAAACACACAAGCATCTGAAAGCGTCTCCTTTCTTGGCAGTCCCCAGTTATTCCACCGGAAACGGGGGGGGTACAGACTCGATTTTTTAGATGTTTGTGTGTTTTAAGACGCACAATGTTAAGCACGTCAATAAACGCTAGCTGGCTAATGCTAGCATGCTGTGAAGTGCCGGTGTTGTGCCCCACCGGCGACAAACAAACGTGTGTGTTATTATAAAGTTCGGCCCTTCACCGCGGCGAATCGATCGCTTTGATCCACTTCTTCCTTCGTATCATTTCAGTCTAGAATGAAAACTTGAGTATGTTTGGAGTTTATCCGATTTAAACAGTATAACAGAGCAGGAACGGCTGTCGTTAACATGGCCCGGAAGAGGAAGTGTCCAAAATCCGGGAACTTCCGGTAAGCGTGATAATCCCCTATTACAAAAATGGATACAAATAATGAAATTATCTCACATTGTTTACAAATCATCACCCATAAGGGAACTAAAGGACAAATATTTTCTAATTGGTGTAATTTTTCAATGTGTTTTACATCTTAAAACATTGGTATATGCTAACAGTATTTTAGAAGGTTTAATTTGAGTTTGAATTTGATCCAGATTTTTTAGAGGCGATTCCGATACCATTATTTTCTCATCAACCTCATCCGATAATAGCTGCCGATATTTGGGGCCGATACTGCATTTGACCCCCAAATTAATATAATGAAGGATACAATGAAGAGTAATTTTATAACTCTTAGTATAAAAAAGAACAAAACACTTCAAATAAATATATAAAAAAGAAACAGCGCAGTTTTAAACAAATATTAAATAGAAACAATAAACTTGTAGAAATATTTATACAAAAAATCTGTAAACTATGTGGGGGTATCGGCCAACACACACTGGTGTATCGGCTGATACCAATACCAGCAAAAATCCCTGCAAATATTGGCCTAAAATAGCGTCCAGGGATGTATCAGTTCACCCTTACTTGTCATAGCTGTGAACATAATTCACCAAAAACAATTTATCCTCCTTATTTAAGAAGTTGCTGATATTTTTCCAGCCTTACATTCAGAACTTTTACCATGGGATGTTCAGAAACAAATTTATTATGAGTGCCATTTAAAAAATATCTCTCACTGTAAAATTCTCTCACTGTCTTCACAGTGAGAAAATTGGATGGAAGCAACAGAGGCAACCTTTCAGTTGTGTTTATACGATAATCTCGCTGAACATAAGTCACGTAAGCATTGGGTCAATGTGGAGAAAGAAACGTATCAAGTTTTATGAGTTTTATGAATCATCATGGATTACTATTGAAATCTTTTTTTTTTTTTTTTAAACCCAGCTTTACTGTGTTGTGTTAGAAAATGCCTGATGACTTGTGGTGGCATTGAGCAGTGAGATGCAAACATTCAAATGAAAACAAGCAAAAAGCAATGCAGCAACTCACCATCCTTCCTCATATATGCTGATAAAAAATAACAAAAAAAAAAATTAAGAAGAAGCCACAGAACTAAACAGCAGAATTAATGCAGGAATTTAAAAAACAATGCATTCATTTAATGTAAAAATCAAAGGTCAATGCTCCACCTGTTTGAAACACCTAAAATAATACAGGTTGAATATAAATGAAGCAGAAAATAAATTTAACTGAGGGTAGAAAACATGCACTTCTTCTGCTATTCCCACATTTAAGCGGACTTACTGTTTCTTGGCCTCCTCAAACTTCTGGTTCAGCTTCCTCAGCCCGCCGTTTTTAAAACCTTGGCAGTGAGCAGCCGGAGCGCCGATCGTGATCACATCGTATGTGTGCTCTGGAGAAAATAAACAACAAAAAAAAGCCGTCAGTCTGAGGACGAAGAAAAAACTCAGAGCAACAATCTGCGTTTTGCATCTGTGACTCACCGAAGCCCAACTCATCCTGCACCCTCATCCTCTGCACGTGGAGGTTGGTTGGCATGAACTCCAGCTTTCTCTCTGCCTTCAGGTTACTGGCTTTGAATGATGGACCTAAAGAGGCGAGTAGTCTCACTCAGTATTTATTTAAGGCTCGCTCAATATCTTTACTGTTTCACCAGCATTTAGACACCAACCTCTGTAATCGTTGAGGTCAGACAGTGTTTCCTGGTACGCCAAGATTATGTTTTGGTACTGAGAGACGATCTGTCGCCGCAGGTTCTCCCAACAGGGGGATAACTCTCCCAGCTCCTCCAGCTCACACACTCTAAACACACACACCAACATGCAAGCAAAGAGCTCATATTACATCTCTGCAGAGGTAATACAGTTTTTATTGAATTACAGTAATTGGAATTATAACTTTGATGGTTTAAAGCAAATGAAGAGTAAATTATTTAAAAGACATAAAAAGAAAGATAAAAAAGTGATTCCAACTCTCCACCTGAAAGAAGCTACTGCTTCCCTTTACTTCTCCACGTAAAAATAGACTAATTATCTCTGGGGTTTGGTTGTAGTACTTTGGGATTTAGAGCTTTGATGCATAAAATACTGACTAAATTGTTAAATCTTTTAACACTCATAGATTCTAATAATAATAATGAAGAACAATAAATCATTTATTGTGCATTCAGAGTCAAATTTGAGCTAAGATGGGCTCAAGATGGAACAGGTTTTCAAAGAAAACCTGTCAAAGAAAATGTTGATATCCCATGTTAAAGTAAAAATATTAATTTTACTGTATAGAAATACGACTGTATCCGAATGTGTAAAATAGGACAGGGTAAAAAAAGGGTTGTATTAAAGATAAATTAGTCTAAATGCTCATCATTTTCTTACAGAAAAAAAGGCGGGTTAATAGTTTTTTTTTCATTCACATTTGATGATTTTTGTGGATTTTTGGGCCCAATATGCTAACATAGTATGCTAAAGTGGATGAAATATTGATCAGAGGCTGTGCTGAAAAACAATAATCTAAATATTTTTTATGTGGTATATAAAGGCAAAATCAAAAATAGTAAAAACAGCCAAATAGACTCAAAAATTGAACAACAAAAAAAAAAAATCTTTGGGGGCGAAAAGAACCAAACAAACCAACAGTTAAGAAGGAAAATGTCATTATTTCCTTTATTTATGTGAAATATCTTCCCATCAACACTTCACTTTTCATGGATTTGATCACACAGGCCTGTAATAAGCTCCAATCTCAAAAAATCTTTTAAAGAGTCACAAAAAAGAAATATGAATCAGACAAGTGTCAATTGATTGACATGAAACAACCTGGGCTGTGTAGTTTTGCCGGAAGGTGGAAATGTAGGTTAAGTTGTTCATGGTTGCCACAACCAGAAACAAACAAAAATCAAATGTGGTGGACGTCTGCAAGAGATAAATGAAGAAAACTCTATCAAGAAATTAGTTCCTGCTGATATCTGGGCTATCATATTTGGAGCATTAGCAGTTGGTGAGTCATTTTCATCTCTGCCAGGTCAGACATGATTTCAAAACTATTTCCATTCCCCCCGTATGTCCATAAAAGCTTCTGTGAAACAGGCAAAGCACCTCAGGAGAGCATTTAAACTTTCTTGGCACACTTCTTGAAATATCCCTCTATTTCTATTTCTCATCTGCCAATCAAAAACAGTAATGGAAACTTCGCTAGTGATGGTGAGGAAATATTAAAGACCCATTCCAATCCTACTTTCAGTTATTTTTAAAACATTCTCAGTGGTCTTTAAATTATGATTATGAAGTTTTTAGCACAAATCACAAAACCTGTGCCATTTTCCAGGACTCTGCTTCTCTCATTTGTAATTCAGCTCTGGTTGTGGGCGGAGTCAGTGCTGCTCAAAGCCCCACCCACCAAAAAATCTTAAAAGAACGGTGGATGATGTTTTCCAGGAGCATTTTTTCACTATATTGCTTAAAATCTCCTTCATGCCCTGATTAGAGCCAATTATTTAAATGCTCTGACACACACACAAAAAAAATTGTCACTGTGGAACGTACAAGACTGAAAAAACCCATCCAACTGTCTTGAACGGTCCGTTCTTAACAATTCGATGATGACATGTCCATCAAACTCTGTTTCGGTTGATTATGAAAGCTAAATTCAATATCTTTCTTCATAGCACTGCAACCACCCTGACATGTGGTTGACTCCTCAGAGTCTGAGCGGGCAGAGCAGGGCAGCTTGTGGTCCTCCCGGTGGCTTTGTGACAAATTAAAGCCAGTTTGTCTGAGCCGGCCTTGTAGGACCTGCCATTGGTCCATGATGATTTGAGTGCAGAAATACTCAAATGCAATTTTGAGTTTAGTTTTCTCAACATACACTACTCACAAAAAGTTAGGGAAATTCAACTTTCAGTTTTTGGAGAACAGAATGATGCAGAATGAATATTTAACCATTGAACAATGTACATGTGCATTGAAAAGTTTGTGGTCCTTGAAAACCTGGGCACACATTTGAACTTGTACTTTCCAGTGTGTGTAAAGTTTAACCTGAACCTGCAGATGCAGATATCAGTGGAAAGCAGAGACTTTTCTACATGCTGGACTGCTCATAGAACAAAATCTTGAGAGATTTCGTAACAGAATGATGAAATCTCGCAAGATTTCGTCAATAAAATAGATTGATACCGCGTTTTTAAATATTGATATGATATCGTCATGTAAAATATCCCCTTACACATGAGTACATAAACAACATGAAAAACATGATTTTCACCGGAGTGGGTGTTTAATAAGTGACGCCTGTCAGTGCCTCTGATGTTGGACATGTACGCGTGTACCTGGCTGCGTCCTCCTCCAGCAGCAGTTTGACAAACTGTCTGGGAATGTTGAGTGACAGGACGCTCTCGGCCATCTGCTCCAGCACTCGCAGGTGGTTCCCATCAGTGGTGGGGAAGCGGTACATCCTGGACATGGTGCCTCCGAACACTGGTCACAGCACAGAAAAGATTTCCACACATGTTTGTACCAGGAAGGCAGCTTTAACTTATCCGTGAGAGGCAGGCTCATCTTTACCAGCAAATCCAAACCTGCTTATCAACACCAGGTGTTCTGTAAACAGCTGTGTGGTCTCACCTGACCGAAGCAGACTGTCTTTGCACAGTGAGGCGTACTTGATCCGGACTCCCATCGACTCTGTCAGGCTCTCATCCACAGGCAGCACCGTCTGCAGGACACACACAAGCACACACTGATATTAAAGCTGGTGGGAAACAATCACCTCCACCTCTCTGCCCAGTAGCTACACCACATTTACTTTCCAGGCTCTCAGTAAATGTTCACAGACAAACTGGAAGCTGGAGTAAATATTTTTCCTGGAAAGTAAACAAACAGAAGGTTATTTCAATAAAAAAACAAATAAAGCATGTCAGTCTGAGCCTCTTACCCGCCCGTTGATGCTGTCTGGCAGGCGGCCGACAGACATCCTCTGATCTGCCTTGTCCTCCATCTGCCAGGCTGCTATGGTAACGTTCCCCACCCGCTGGTTTTCTGCCGATCTGTCCAACAAACGATTACGTTAAAACTACATCATTTTACACATCGAGTAGCTTAGAAAATGACAAGAAATGAAAGAAAATGTTCAACAGATCAAGAACTATCTAGAATTATCTCAAAAAATATTCTCGTCAGACACTCAGTTTTCACAGGAACCCATTTGCTGCATGGAGACACTACAGGCAAAAGTCATCACCTGGTCAATTTTGAGATTTTCGTTTTTTTCCCTCCTTCAACATGTTCTTTCAAACTAGTGTAAAAAAAACAAAAAAACAAAGAAAAACAACTTCCAAAATAAACATTTTAGGAGTTTATTTCATGATACTTTGTCCGATGCACCCAAATCCCATCAAAATGCAGCTAATGTGGCCATTTTCTCAAAATGAGTTTTTTCTCTTGCTCTGGGTAAAAAAAATCTCCACTTCATGAGCAATTACAGAAAACAAACTTTCAAGTTTTACTCCTGACTGCATTATTTAAGTTTTTACAGAAGGATTTTTGGTATCTTATTCATAGCCTGATTTATAGAACATTTAATCCCAAAAATATGCCAAAAATGAGTTTTTTCTGGTTGTTGATGGTACATTCTAAATTGTGAAATAATAACTAGAGATATCCAAAATCCCCTAAAACTGCTTTAATATGTGAACAAAATTCAAAAAGAACTCTGAACCTGGCTTAATCCTGTGTTTAGATTTTTTTTTACTAGAAATGTATGCAAATTAGCACATTTTTGACTATACAACACCTCATTTGCATATTTAAACATAAAATTCTCAGAAAACTTGCAGTGCAAAAGATGATAGCCCTAATATGAGGGATAAACCAGGAAAGTTTCATGGTGATACCAGTTAGTTAAATTTTTTACCCTATTTGCCTGTAGTGTTTCGCCGTAAAATCTTTATTCTTAAAACTGCTAGATTGTTATGCTGTTTTTGGAAAACTAATCAAGTTATTTAATAGTTGATTTTTTAATAATTTTTATTTGGTTTAGAAGAAGAAATGATCAAAAGCTAAAATGAAATTTTGCCGAGCATTTCTGAAGTAACTTCCTGGTCTAGTATTTCATCAGAGTATGAACTTCCCCAAAGAAGATGCATCAATGCTCAAAACATCTGAATATTTCTGCAAAGACTTTGTCTCATATTTACTTAGTAGCAGCTTATCACCATTATTACTACTTTTAGACTAGATCAGTTCTGGTCCTGGTTCTATTTCAGGCATTTTCCCCCCTACCAATACTGATAAGTACGACATGTTAAAGTAGAAATTTTATAATTGCTTGTATTCATGTAGCATCACAGCTGTCTCATTAGTTGTGCGTGGAATGAAGTGGTGGTCAGCCTAGCTTATTGTAGACCCAAGTGTGTGCGGTTGCTGGAAAATCCCTCATGTTTACATTGTTTATGGTTATCTTAATCACTCCGATTATGAATCTGGTCAAGATTACATCAAGGTTCCTCATAAAGTCATAAAAAGTAGGGGTGACCGATGACGGCCAGCCGATCGATCGGCCGATTTTCTTAATTTTGGGGGTGACGCCGATCAATAAATGTAACCGATCTTATCTACCATCGATTACTTCCGCAGTCCTTTGGTGGTTTAAGTTTTGTTAGTTTGTCTTGTAATTATTTTATTTATTACTTAAACCATTATTATATGCATTGCAAAATAAGCAATATTTTGCTTTATGTTTAGTAAGAGCTCAAAGCCAGTTTGAAATGCCCAGTTGAGCTAGTTTTGTGTTTAATAAGTGAGTGGCTGTAGGTGGATTATATTTTTGTAGTTTACAGCATGTGAAACGTTTCATTTATATTTAACAGAGCGGCAGTTAAACTAGTTTGCATTGTACTACAGGTATTGTTTGTTATATAATTACATTAATTTCTGTCAGCAAGCCTGATCGCGGTCATATTTCTAAAGACAGCAATCGGTGATCGAGAAAACTGCAATCGCACCCCAATAAAAAGATAATAATTTAATGAAAAAGTGACAAGAAAAGTGACTTGTGAACCTTTTAGGAACATATCAAAGTTAGCAGCGATCACTTGGTTAAAGGGTTATAAATATATTTTTACTTTGGTTGGTTAGCTGTCTGTATTAGCGTCTGCTCTGTTGTGGCTAAATTAAACCTCATCAGGCAATAACAAAAACCCACAGCTGGTTTTTATGCGACTTATCAAGATTGCAGCTCAGCAAGAAGCCAACAACAACAACATGTAAAGTGAGCAAAGTTTAACTTGAGCGGATGTTTTTGTTTTATCCACTAGGATATCCTAGTGATCTTTATCATGAAGATGACCTGGACCGGGCCTCTTTGAAGCATCTAGAGGATGATGCAGGATTAGTCATGAAGAGCCTTCATCCTGACTGCTTTCAGCCATCCACACAAGACAAACCTACGCATTTACAAGACTTCCCGTGATTTTATCTGCTTTTTTGTGTAGAAGCTCATAGATAGTTCCAGATATCACCGAGCTGAACTATCGTTCATTTTCTCTATTCAAAGCTTAAAGGGACACTGTGTAATCGGGAGCAGCTCCCTCGTACTTTTCATGCTGCATTCGCGTGAAACCGGGCAGACGGACGACAGCCGATGCATGTAAAGTTATCACCGGCCTCTATGTGAAGACGTGGTCCGTCAGTTACAGTGACATCAGTCCACATCTGATTTGTTGTCATGGCGATGACGTATTGTTTTCCCTGACCCATGTTTTACCGTCTTTCGCTCGGCTTCATTGATTAAAATGACATCTGGTTTGTTACCAACGGCCGTCTGCCCGACTGCACGTGAACGCAGCATCAGTGAGACGCTGGTTTCTCCCCACTGCAGCGTGGTGACTTTTCAAAGGCATTACCTCGAACTGAGCTGAAACTCCGGTGTGTCCGGTGAGTTTCTGTGTTTTCCTACTGTCACGCTTCTCCCAAACGCAAAAACATGGCGATACGACATGGCAGCCTTCACCGAGCCGCCCCACTCGATGTGTAAATGAATGATACGAACGGCAAATTCAGAACTTAGAGGAGCACTTCAGTTTGTTGATGGGAGTGATTACTGATTAATGAAAAAACACTTTTGAACCAAATAATCAGTTTTTGTGAATAAAACACGGGAGAACTTACACAATATCTCTTTAAAACTTTCTTGGATTATGTATAAGGATCTGACATCATATAGCCCAATTTTTTAAGTTATCCAGTGAATGAACTCAATCCTAAACTTTAGAAATACTCTGATAAAGACTTGTATCTTCCTTACACATTAGCCATTTTATTAAATTTTTTTTGCTGGAAAGTTTTGACAGAATACAAAAAGAAATTTGAGGCATAGCTTATAAAATTGTTTCCATTTTTTATTACTATTATTATTGCCATTATTATTATTAATAATAATAATTTAAAAAATGACACAAAAGGGTTTTAGTGGTCAGTTATACTTCAGAGTGAATTACCGCAGTTCCAGCTGTAATCTGTGGCTTTTTTCTTGTAGCAGCTCCTTCACAGGAAATAGTGCAGAGCCCAACATGTACATCTATGCAGACAGAGATAGAAACAGCAGTTAATACAGATGATACACGTCACGTTCAGCTGCAGCTTCTGCTAATCTCATCACATTTATTTTTTGTTTGTCTTTGCCATCCACACTAACACTTTAAAACAAGGAATAAAAAGCTGCTCCACTTACTGTGCCCTGGGACCGATCCTTCACGTCGTAGACGGCCACCTTCACCTGCGTCTGCTGGTTAATGAAGGAGTCTTGGAAGAAGGCGATGCTGCTGAGGAAGATGGGGTTACTGGTGCCCTGAGGAGACAGGAGGGAGCCAATCAAATTGTTTACTTGATACATAGTATTACTCCAATTATTTTGCAAGCTAGTGATATTAAAACTTCAAGATGTCTGACCTCTATGACTTCAGTCTGGGCGTGTTTGGTCCAGAAGGCCTGCGGTGGTGTCGTGCAGCTCACTGCTACAAAGCTGTTGGGTTTTCTATCTAAAGCAGGAGTCAGCAGGTCTGTGCACGCTGGGTGAGAAAGCAAACACACCCTCAGTCACACATAAGCAGTTTGTGGTTTCTTGTGGTCTTCCGACTATAAAGCCATTTGTTTTACACGGTTACTCACCCACGCTGAACTCCAGCACGGGTTCATCTGGGTCTTGACTATTTCCTGCAAAGCAATAAAAACAAAGCAACATTTGGAACTTTAAGTAGGGATGGACGATATCATCAGCCTCCTATCGGTATCGCTATATCAACTTTAAAACTGAGTATCAGACATCGGCCACCCCACCAATATTTAACCGATATTTAACTGATCAGGCTGCTGTTCCTAAATTCTATAAAAAAAAATCTTCTTCTTCTTCAAAAACTTTTTTACAGACTTAAAAACTTCTAAGGACAGTTTCTTTTAGGATGTTCTGTGTGAACAGAGTTTATACATGCTCATTTGTGTAAATAACCAAATATTAGGGCTGGGAAAAAATATCGTGATATTTTCATATGCAGATTTCACATTGATATGTGAAAACGCAACATTGATCTATTTTACCTACAAAATCTCACAGGATTTCATTGTTTTCTCATAAAATCTTGCGAGATTTCACAAAAACCCCTAAGATTTTGTAACAGAACGAGAAAATCTTGCGAGATTTTGTCAGTAAAATCGATCAATAACACGTTTTTAAATGTCGATATCAGCATATGAAAACATCTCAATATTTCAGTGTATCAATATTTTTTCTCAGCCCTGGTAAATAACCAAATATCCCCTGTTTTTGAGTATTGTTTTGTTTTTTTCTCATGGAGAAGAACATATAGGTGGTTCTAGGAGATAACGCACATATTATGTAAGTTTTGTTTGAGCAACTGTCATTAAGTTTGACTTGTTATACAAACACAAGTTGAGGTATTTTTCTAATTTTACACAAGGAATGAATATTACATAATTTATTTTTCAGCTTTAATATCGGTATCGATATCGGTTATCGGCCACATCAGTTTTAAAATATCGGCATATCAGGTATCGGCCAAGATTCCAATATTGTGCATCCCTAACTTTAAGTAATGATGATGATGATTCTTCAGACATCAGCGTCTCCTCACCTGCGAGAGCCAAGCCGATCATCTCGTTGGACAGTTCGAAGGTGTTGGCCCGGTACACCGACCACGGCCTCTGTGTGCGCGAGCCACCGCGCTCCCTGACCCCCGCCATGCCGGTCCAGAAAGAGCGGGCGATGGCAGGAGGCGGCCCGGACAGACACCCTCACACACACAGACACACACTCCCATGTGATGTGGTCCACCTCCTGTGACGATCCACAGCTGCTCCGCGAGGTGCTTTATGTCTTTAAGAAGAGAAGAAAGAAGACATGTTTTAATTTTTAGGATTTCTTCATCACGTCTTCAGGCTGTTTATGTTCAACGGGCATTACATTGTTTCTGTATACTGCCATGAGGGGCGACTGGGTGTTTTGAAGAACATAGAAAGTAAACATAACTAGCTCTGGTTTCACTCAGTTTCCCCCCCCTTCTGAAACTATGATGGTTTCAAAGCAGATCTGGAAGGACCCAGGCAAGGTTATTATAATTAACAAAAACCAACAAAAAAAAAACAAAAACTAAAATTTAAAAAACATTTTTGTTAACTGAAATAAAAATAAAAATGACAGTTTTAAAAAAAACCTATTTTTATTATTACTATTTTCTTCAGTGGAAGGGTATGAATAATCCTGAGGACGACTGCACATGCACTCGTGAAAATTCAGTGATTCTAAGAGAAAAGTGTGAGGAGAACAGAAACAAGGAACAAGAACCAGACAGCAAAACTGAAATAAAAAGCAGCTTATAACATAAAAAACAAGCATCTGTGAGTTTGAGAAAATTCCTTGCAAAGTTTTTGAGGAATGAAAACAAAAACAAGAAAGAAAAAATAAAAACAATCTCTTGACTTTGTTCTCATAAGCTGCATGGACACCCAGCATCTACAGCTCTATGAACAAATCTGATTTCAGCTGATTACATTAATGGTGCCGGTGATACAAATGGAGCTTTTCATGAGGAGCTTTCACACTTAAACCACCCATTCAGTGAAGATCATACAACAAAACATTCATTTTTCACCTCAGTATGGTTTTCAATCTAAAGAAGTTACAAAAACAAGCAAAGAAAGTGGTGTAAGGACGGAGAAGTTTTATGTTGAGAGCATGAACAACGAGGCACATGGCCGTTAGCATGCAACTGTGCATCATCTGCCAGCCTTCTGGATCCCTGCACGTGTTTTGGTCTGTGTAAACACATCAGAGTGCAGTATGTGACAACATTCAGTGTATTTTTCCCCTTACAAGTAAACCCATTTGCATTTTTAGTGTTTTATGTAGCTCCATGACCCCATGTGCCTCTTTTCCATCTCGTTTCTTTCATGTTTCCACTTCTGCAAAAGCATGTATTTTGCCACCTCCTGACTCGTTTTGGGATTGTTCCTATAAATCAGTCAGTCTGTGGACTGTCCCATTTCGGTGAGGAGCAATTAGCCTATTTGCAGTGAAGCTAGAGACACAAGGGACGACAGCAGGCACAAATGAAGAGTCACAGTGGTCTAGTTTAACAATACGCAGATGGAGATCTCCAGTATAGGAAAATAAATAAATTCATTCATCAAAAATGATAAAAGCACTCAATATAGACCAAAATGAGCTTTTCTGATAGTCTGCAGGCATTCCTTCATGTTAGTTATTAAAAAGTGGACTCTAAATGATGCAATACTTCATAGAGTGATCTTGTTTCAGCCGTGGCTCTGGGTTAAATCTTGGTGGCCTACTTCCTGACGTATGTGGTCCAGCACTGACGGTGTCCCATTTTAATAGTGTTCTATATGTGTAAAACATCTGGAGCACCTGCAGACTTGCGGATGGAGGAGAATTAACCTGATTTGCATTAAATTTGAATTGAGTTTGCATGACACACACCCAGTATTATTATGTCCTTGTGATCCGATCACAACTGCATAGCTCTAAATGTGTGTATTCACAGCAGTTCAGGTCCTTCAGCGTGATCACGTGTTATCCAGTCAGTCATCTTCCCTGTATGGTAGGGATGCACGATATAATCGGCCCCCTATTGGTATCGGCCTATATCGGCCTTAAAAACTGAGTATTGGACATCGGCCACCCCACCGATATTTAACCGATCAGGCCGCTGTTTCTAAAGTCTTAAAAAAGAAAAACAAAAACAAACTTCTTCTTCTTCAAAAACTTCTTTTTTACAGACTTTAAAACTTCTAAAGACTAGGGGGGAAAAAAATATCAACACATTTAAATATTGCGATATTTTCAGATGCTGATATCACATTGACATTTAAAAACGCAGTATCAGTCTATTTAAAAATGAAATCTTGTGATATTTCATTATTCTGTTACAAAATCTCACAAGAATTCACAAAAAATTTGTGATATTTTCATATGTTGATATATTGACATTTAAAGATGTGGTATCGATCTATTTTACTAACCAAATCTCACGATATTTCATAGTTCTGTTACGAAATCTTGTGAGAATTCATGAAATCTTGTGAGATTTTGGAACAGAACGATGAAATCTCGTGAGATTTTGTGAGTAAAATAGATCAATAGCATGTTTTTAAATATCAAGTTGATATCAGCATATGAAAATATTGCGATATTTCAGTGTATCAATATTTTTTCCCACCCCGATTTTTTTAAAGTGTTGGAAATGGATAACAAAACTGCTATTTGCAATGACTGCTTTTTTTTCAGCTTTAATATCGGTATTGATATCGGTTATCGGCCACATGAGTTTTAAAATATCGGCATATCGGATATCGGCCAAAAATTAAATATCATGCATCCCTACTGTATGGTCATAAACATGTTACCGATCAGTCATCGGGGCAATGAACACACCACCAGCTGGTCAGCTCATAAAAGCCGCATAAACAATGTTTGCTCACAATAACACGACAGCATAAGCTATCAAAGATGGATTTTGCATGGTCTCATTAAATCAGTGGGCTTTTCTGATGTCATCGTGGGAATTAAGATGTAAACAGTGAATCACAGCCGATGTATGGACCTGTCCTGGTGTGTCGGTTTTACTTCTGTTTATGGTTGAAACAGTTATCTAAATTATTTAATTTGATTGATTCTAGAACAAACATTTGATTAAAATTATAGTAATCAGCTGCATTTAATCAAAAGTGCCCTGAGTTAAATTAAGATAAGAACAGGCAGCTATGTTCATTGTTCAACACTGTAAGGTGTTGACACTCAGCGAAGCAGAAAGCAATTGGAAGCCCATTACCATTGTAATGGTAATGGGCTTCCATTTCTGTATGTGTGCTGTATGTGGGTTCTAACAGGGCAGGACCTGGAGAGAACACGTCTTTCTACCAAATACAAGCCATGATTACCACCGAGGGGAACAAACTGAGGCACTATCAAGTGAAGGAAGGAAGACCTGGCTGGCTGCCCTGTGCAGAGCTCACTTGAAAACTGCATGCCAGTACCAGTACGGCATCTGCTCAGATCATTTTTCACTGCTAAGTTTTTATATTCGTTAGTATGTGAGGTAGTACCCGAGTATTGTTGCTGACCATTTCTTCTTGTGTTCAATACTTATTCCCTGTGTCATTTCACTATAATTACACATAATTTATAGACGTAAAAATCGGATTTCTTTGCATGTGTGCATTACTTGGGTTGTTGCCGACATCTGGGGAAAATTTCATATCAATAATCTACTAGGGATGGGATATTTTTATCGAAAAATGTTCGATATATTGTCAAAGAAATTCTTCACAAGAAGCAATTTGAACCTATTGTTTCATGAATTGATTGATGACAGTTTATCAGGTTGATTGTTTGATCAGTTGCTTTACTTTGCTCTCTTTTTTTTAATTCAGCCAAGTTAGTTTTGCTGTTTGCATCTTGTTTGAATAAATGTGGATCATCTGGTCTATTATATTTCAGACTTGTTTGATCCTGGTGCTCATTAGTTTTGTAACTAGTCATGGTCTAAGGTTATACTGTAATTGATATAGTGTAGTGGCTTTTCAATCATGTTTGGAGGGCTTCACAGCACTGACACGAATTTTGTCAAAGTCTTATACAAAATATTTTGCTGATAGTTTTATAGCACAGACAGTGGCAACGTGATAAATAAGGTAGAAATCAGTCGTGATACATTTTTTAGTCCATATCGACCATCCCTTGTCAATAGCTTTACTAGAAATCTCAGTTTGGTGCAAAACTGGTTTGAATCCTAAGATCTTCAAAGAGCAAAAAGCTTTGTGTTTATAAATTGATTGATTCAAAGGTGGCAGTTTGAGTGTCTGAAATAATCAAAAGCTGCAGCTCTACTTCTGTTTTCAGTTCAGTTCGTATTTTGTTTCAGTCTACGGATGTTTTATTTCATCATCTGCCCCGCTTTCATATCCTGTACCCCATCATACCTGCTTCTGGAGGTTCATCTTTCGTCCCTGGTAATGCTGAAGGTTATTGTGTGACAGATCATCACTTGTGGCTCTTACCAGTCAGGATTTGGCGCCACACGTCACAGAAACTGACAGGACCCTTGTCAAAGTCTTAAACAATTTCCATGTAAGCACAGACAGTGGCAGAAGTTTGGGTTGGGGAGATCTCAGTCTGACAGCCTATCCTTTTAGACTGACTGGGGAATTGAGTGGAAATCTCCGGGTCGGGTCGGATATAAGGGACCCGTCCCAGTTTTTATCTGTGGAATCCTACTTGAAAGACAACTTTGTGTCTATAGATCCACTCAAACAAAGGTGGCATACAGAGTCCTCTAAGGCTCCATTTTGGGCCCCTTATTGTTGTGCACTCGTATCCCACCAGCTTGGATCATGGAAACAAACAACGTCTTGTCATAATTAAGACAGTCAGCACGATATTACTGTCTCACCAGGTGACTCCTGTCCCGTACAAAGCTTAACTTTGTTCCATAATCAAATTAAAACGTGTCAGATTTTTCTTCAGTTAAAAATAAATCTGAAATTGTTGCCTTTGGAAACAAATGGAAACAAACTCCGTCTTTCCTCATTTCCAGCCTGTGCTCATGACATGTACCAACAAATTCCCTGATTTTCTCTCAGTTTTGTGTTTGTTTTATTGGAAATTAAAAGAGTGAGACATCATCCTATAATGGAAACAGTTTAAAGTCATATGGGGGAGTAGGGGATCTGTCAATGTGACCAGACATATCGGTGGTCAGACTGCTAAAACAACCTGACCACAAGTGTCCTAGACCACTTCTGAATGTGACCTGTGTGATCTGATCTGAATGCAACCTCATTCAATCATGAAAGTGTTCATTTATGAGGAACTTTCCAAGCCGAAGATCTGACTTGAGCACATTTCACATCTCACTGAATAACACAATAACCTTAAGAACTTAGTCTGTTAATAAAATTTAGGGATGCAGATTGGATGGCTGATATATGATATGCAGATATTTTAAAACTTGTGGTCCATAACCTATATTGATACCCATATCAAAGCTGAAAAATATAAGCAGTCATTGCAAATAGCAGTTTTGTTATCCGTTTCCGACACTTTGAAAAAAAGGTTTGGGAAGAAATATCGATACAGTGGAATATTGCAATGTTTTCATATGCCAATATCAAATCAAAATTTAAAAACGCTGTATTGATCCATTTTATTTACAAAATTTTGCGAGATTTCATAGTTCTGTAAAAAAAAACTCATATATTTTTTGTGAATTCTCGCCAGATTTCATAACAGAATAAAATATTGTGAGATTTTATTTGTAAAATAGATCGCTACTGCATTTTTAAATGTCAATATGATATCAAGATATGAAAATATCGCAAAATTTTTGTGAATTTTTGTGTGATTTTGTTACAGAATGAAGAAACATTGCAATCTGATATCGTGCTATTTAAATGTCAATATGACAGCATATGAAAACATCGCCAAATTTTTGTGAATTCTCACGAGGTCTTGCAACAGAACGATGAAATATTGCGAGATTTCATTCGTAAAACAGATCAATACCCCATTTTTAAATGTCAATATGATATCAACATATGAAAATATGAAAATTTTTGTGAATTCTTGCCAGAATGAAGAAATATTGTGAGATTTCGTTAGTAAAATAGATTAATATCGTGTTTTTAAATGTCAATATATCAGCAATTTAGCATATGAAAATATTGCAAAATTTTTGTGAATTCTTGTGAGGTTTTGTAACAGAACGATAAATATCTTGAAATTTCGTTAGTAAAATAGATCAATACCGCATTTTTAAATGTCAATGTTATATCAACATATGAAAATATCGCAAAATTTTTGTGAATTCTTGAGAGATTTTGTAACAGAACAAAGAAATATCAGAAGATTTCACTAGTAAAATAGATCAATACCATGTTTTTAAATGTCAATATGATTTCAGCATATGAAAACATTGCAAAATTTTTGTAAATTCTCACGAGATTTTGCAACAGAACGATGAAATATCACAAGATTCATTAGTAAAATAGATTGATGAGGCGCTTTTAAATGTCAATATGATATCAGCATATGAAAATATCGTGATATTCAAGTGTATTGATATCTTTTTCCCCACCCCTAGTCTTTAGAAGTTTTAAACTCTGTGAAAAAGAAGTTTTTGAAGAAGTTTTTTGTTTTTTTTTTAGACTTTTAGAAACAACCGGCTGATCGGTTAAATATCAGTGCGGTGGCCGATGTCTGACACTCAGTTTTAAGGCCAATTTAGGCCGATACCGATAGGGGGCCGATTATATCGTGCATCCCTAAAAATTACACAGAAAAATATTCCAGCATTTTCTCACACAACATGGATCTGGTGTTTTGATGACTCATTAACAGGAAGATTGGGCTGAAATACATGATGTAAAGACATCATGTTGCACTTTTGACCTGACTGCTGTTATGTAACTCTGGGAACGATGACTTTAGCCATCACTGTCAGTTTTGTTTTGGTGAAATAGAACAGTAACTATGGTACAATAAAGCCTTCAGAATATTAGCAGAGTAGCAGGAAGGCTTTTGAGCCCCTGCACTTTGTCACAGTGAGTTTATAGCTGATGCAGATACAATTAAATAGGTTATTGAACTAAAATATGACTGACCTAAAATAGGATTTTATGGTTCTCTCAGCAGTTTATAAATGCTTTGACAGTCTTGGGCCTTCTTATTTATCAGACCTATTGAATTATGAGCTGGTGCCATTTTTTAAGTTGTCCTAAAAGTTAGAACGAAAGTAAGAGCAAGCTTTAAATAGCATTTCTGCATTTAGTTCAACATATATGATATTTGCTTATCAGAATGAGTTTGAACATTTGTCCAGCTCTTTGTATGACTCAGCGCTGAGAAAGCTGCATGCATTTATGCCAAAATGATACTGTGATGGTGAATTTAAGACTTAGTTTTGTTAAATAAGGTTAGTGCTGAATGGTTGAAAGGGAACAAAAAACCAAAAAAAGCCACACACACACACACACACACAAAAATAAGGAAGTAAAGAAATCCTCGAGCACTGCATGGCAGCTGGTCCAGCTGGACTCACTGTGGTGCGACCAGCACTTACCCATGCTGCACCCTCCTATTTGATTTATTGCTTGTGTTCTCAGATGGAAGTTGTTTTGAAAAAAGTGTATGCTAAATGACAGTAGAAGCAGTAGCAGTACAGTAGTAGTAGTAGTAGAACCAAAAAATACGGCGAGGCCTCATTCCATTACGGTCCTCATTTGTGGTCATGGGTGGATCCTGGTGTGAACAGATCTCCAGGATCTTTTGCAAACATCAGGAAAGTTTATTTTTATTTGTATTCGCCAAATACTTTTTGTTTTTATGATGTAAAGCACTTTGAGCTACCTCCTGCATCTTGATTGGCTGTTGTTCCGGGGGCCTACATGTGATTTCCCAATGAGAGCAGCGTTTTTGATTTCGCACAGCTGTGAACACTGTGCGTGTTCGGGTCCTCTCTGAGCACCACACACACCCAGGATTTCTATTCGCAAATATTAAACATGTTCATTATCTACGATCTCTTCTTCCGAGCAGATCGGACAAAATCACTCTTAACTCACATCACACCACAGGGAGATCAGATGCTATGTTTTTTGCAAACATCCGACAATCGGACCTTTGCTGGCTTTGATCGTAAGGGGGAGATCGGGACATAAATATGGCTGATTTTCCTGTAGTGTGTACCTGCCTTTATCTGAGTATCATTGCTGACCATGTCCATCCCTTTATGCCCACAGTGCAGCATCTCTGATGCTACATCCAGCAGGACATTGCACTATGTCACAAAGCTCACATCATCTACAAATGCTTTTATGAACATGAGTTCACTGCACTCCAACGGCCTCTACAGTCACCAGATCTCAATCCAACAGAGCAGCTTTGGGATGCGGTGGAACAGGAGATTCTCATCATAGATGTGCAGCAAATGTGTGATGCTGTCATGTCAATATGGAGCGAAATCTCTGAGGAATGTTTCCAACACCTTGTTGAATTGATAACACCAAGAATTAAAGCAGTTCTGAAGGCAAAATGTGGTACAACCTGGTACTAGCAAGGCAGACCTGATAAAGTAGCAGGACAGTGTAGATTTTCAGTTTTTAAAAGGAAAATGACTAAAAATGTTCAGCTGAAAACATCCCGTCATGCTGATTTGTCTTAAAATGCAAAACACAGTCCATCTGA